>JANBPO010007034.1:0-53464 GCA_024336825.1 Amorphophallus titanum | reverse complement strand
ATACCTTCTACTTATCTTTAATCCTTTTTCTTTTACAAGAAAAGTGTGAATTGTACTACCAATTTTATTACTAAACAGAGGTAGCACAATGGTGGAGATGAGGACAGGTTACTCAACCTCCGATAGAAATCAGAGAAATGGGAGGGAGATTACACTATCCAAAATGAACAATTCTCCTCCGGTCATCTAAGGGCATATTACTTACTCTTTAATCTATCCAAACTGATCTATCCAAAATCTAATATCTTCATTTGGGGTTAAGTAGTCCCAAGTCCATAGTTCCAACGAAACTCAATATAACCGATGGCAATGCAAGTACACAACCATTTCATCGAAAACTCATCCCTCATGTTAATGGCGATGCATAACGACACAGCATTCTGTTCCCAAGATTACGCGGAATGGCGTCCCCAAAATTAGCACCATGAACGCATCCTAGCCACAATTTAATCTACGGGACAATATTTGTCATCTGGTATTCGAACTCGTCGGGAGATTAAACCCAAAACGCCAGGCACAGACCTCCACGGCACCTTCGCGGCGTCTCCTTAAACATGGAAATATCCACCGAAAACACGAAAAAGGCAGCATCATGCAAACATGAACCTCCCTTGGCTTTATCCCCATCATTCGTCTTCCGAACACCGGTTCCAGCGAGAGAACGCAATTAAACAAAAGGGGTTACTAGAAAAGGAGGGGGTGGAGAAGATTTGAGGAAAAAAAAAGACGGGATTGCGACAGGGAGGGAGAAGAGAAGAGGAGATCGGCGGGGGAGTCTTCTCAATTACCAGTGCCCGCAGGCTGTGGTGGACGACTCGGGGGTGATCGACGCCATGGCGGAGGGAGGGGGATCGGCGGGTCTCAGCAACGAGGAGGGAAGTCGCGGTCGCCTTCGTCGTCGTCTTCTTCGCACGGACGCGGAAGGGAAGGGAAGAGAGAGAGAGAGAGAGAGAGAGAGTAGAAACTAGAAAGGGCCGGTGGAGTAAACGGGTCGGGCACGTAAACAGGTTCTTTTCCCGTAAAAGAAATCCCGAAATGGTTAAAGTAGATAATAGAAAATAAAAATAATTAAGGTCTCCATATTTTTAGTCTCCCCGCCCGATAATGCCGCAATGTTCCCCCCCCCACCCTCGCCCCGCCCCCCCCCCCCCCGGCCCCCCCCCCCCCCCGGGGGGGGGGGTTACGTACAGAGGAGGAGAGAAAGAGAGAGATGTGTTCCCCCTCTAGTGCTTACAAACCCCCACCCCACCATTGTGGGGGTGGGGGATTGAGAGAGAGAGGCCATCTCCCTCTGGCGTGGGCAGGGGGATTGCAAAGAGAGGAAGGTAGCCCCCCTCTGGCATCGATAAATCCACTTAGTAGTGGAGATTTCAGAGAGAGGCGCTCCCCCTCTATTGTCGACAACCCCCACCTTGCGGTGAAGGTTGAAGAGAAAGAGACGAGGTGGGGAGAGAGTAATTAAGAGAGAGATATAAAGAGTAGAAAGAGATAACAAAGGAGAGAGGGAGATGCTCCCCCCAACATTGATTGAGGTTGCAGGGAGAGAGTGAGAGAGATAGAGAAATTAGAAAGAGAGGAGAGAGAAGAAGAGAGAGGGAGGTGTTGCTCATGTCGCCGTGGTGACCCCAATTAGGGGGAAATGTAGGAAGATCATAAGAGTGAGTTGACCTACAAGGTGGAGAATTAGGTTCCTACGATGGTGAACAACGTCACGTGCACATACCTCTCACTCTATTGAAAATGAAAGAAAAAAATCGTAAGTTTTGAATGCAACAAGAGAGAGAGAGAGACGAGGGGGGGAAGAAAGCTATTGTAATGGTAATGTGGTTTTCACAGTAGATCCACACAAAGAGAGAAAGAAAGAGAGAGAGGGGCCAAATCCCCATCTAGTGGCCGGGGGGGAGAAGTCAACTAAAGTCAACTAAAGTACCTCGTCACATCACCCATGCATGAGCTCTTGTGATTAGTAGCTCTAACTCTTCCATGTCCAGTGAGACATTCTTCGTTATGCTACTATGGGGGAGGGATTATGGATTAATTAATTAATTAGAAAGAGAAATTGATGTTGGTGGATACCCAATGTATGTCAACCGCATTCTGCTATGATTGGGCCACATGGGAAGCGCTACTAAGCCACTCTAATCCTGAGCAAGAGCTACTTCACCACTTGGTGGAGAGGGATCTCGCGCCCCTACCTCCTCCTACCTCTCTCCATAGCACCAGAGCTCTATCTGCCAATGTCTTTTGGGATCACGAAGTGTTGCTTGGTGCTTTTCGTGATCAGAAAGCCCGCTAATTCCATTAAGAGTTAATGGATAGAATTAATTAAGTTAAGAAGGAGTTCTTTACTTAATGGGCTGAAAAACCAAACTGACTATTGGGCCTAGAGGGTTACACACAATAGAGTATTGGATAGACCGGGATGGGTGGACTTTATAGACTATTATTGGGTTTTTGTGAAAAATGCCAAAGGTCTATAAATATACACTGTTGGGAGAAACCCTGGCCAAGCTACAAGGTTAAACCCTGGCCACCTTCTCTCCTCTCTCTCTCTCTCTCCAAGGGGCGCCCCCCATTTCCTCTCTCCCTCCTCGTTGGTGGATGGTGGTGTTGAGATTGGGTCGGCGCGTGGAGTTCGTGGAGGAGATCCCGTCTGCTTCCACTGCCCGTGTGGATACGTCTAGAGGTCAGACGCTTGAACGGCTCGCGACTCCGGGATCTTCCTCTCATTCGTCTTTGAGGTTTTGGGAGATTCTCAACCCCGCAAAGGTAAAGAATCATTCTTCCCTTCGTGGGATTCACCGATGTAGTTCGATTTTGAAAAATTGGCAACGATATGCAATCTAATGTTTCGATGATTTTAGTTGTGCATTCTGGTCGAAACCTTATAGAAAGATCTATTGGGCAACCCTTGTTTCTCGAGGAGATATTTCTACAACCCTTCTAAGTCTCTTTTGTGTTTATCTTCAGTTTATCTTGAGTATTGAGCATATATTGAACATCCTTCTGTATCTCTGAACTCAGAATACTATGTGTGTGTGTACAGAGCTACATCTCCGTGTGATCTTTTAGTGCGGGGTAAGATCTCCCGAGTGTGTAAGTGTGTGCTGCGGTGGCAGCGTCCTGGGGCCAGGCCCCGTGTGTGCGATTTGCTATAGACGTAGTGTGTGTAGTGTGGGGTTCGTCCCCATGGCTGAAACGATTGTAGCGTGTTAGTGAAGCCTCACTAGGTTACGGTGTGGGGTGGATGTAGGGAGCCCATCGTGGTCCCGAACCACCTAAAAATCTCTATGTTCTTTGTGGCTTACCTGTGTGATTGTCTATTTCTCCTATCTCCGTTCACGGGTTATCCCCAATAACAACATTAAGCCACTAAATGAAACACAAACATAGGGAAATAAGCCTGAGACCTAGGGACATGACTCTAAATAAAGGAAAAATACATCAAAATGACTCAACTAAAATACCCAAACTAGATAAAAGGACCCAAATAACATGATGCTCGAACTCAATCCAATCTCGGATGTGTGGACGATCCGAGCCAAAGAGAAATAGCTGTGATGCCTCCATCAAGTCCACTAGATGAAGACGCCTCACATATGCACAGAGCAGGCTTGGTGGCACAAATCACAATACCGAAGGCCAAATTAGGATAAAACCCGAGTGATCTAAAACCAGTTTGGTATGTGTCAAAAATCACTCGGAACTACAAACGGGGCTCAAATGCTTCAAAATCGACATTCCAGAGGCACCGCATCGAGCCCAAAGTGACCTCAGACATCGAGCTTCCCACTGGGTCAGTTCGGGATCCACGGAACGATGAAGGTGTTAAATTTACCAAAATGGCCCTAAGGCTTGAAGTGAATCGGCGCCCCTTTGATGTGCTGATGAATCGGCACCCTTTTCACTTTTGGATGAATCAGCACATTTTTGCTTTTTGGATGAATCGGTGCACCAAATGAAAGGGGGATTGATCCATGGTTGATTCTGTAATAAATAAATAAGAATTGCTAGTTATACCTCTATCTTACAGAGTGAATCGGCGCCCCTTTTAACTACTTAGTGAGCTGACGCCATGGCTTTGAATCAGCACATTCCCTACGCAACAAGTGGGCCAGTGAACTGGTGCCGCATCGCGTGTCCCATCCCTAGCCGGAGCCCCTATTTTCACCTATAAAACCTCCACTTCGAGCGTCGCAGAAAAAGAGGAAAAAAGGGGGATGGAAGAAGCAAAGGGAACGATTGAGTAAGAAGAAGAGAGCAATCATTCAGAGGGGGATCGGTTAAAGAGAAAAGAGAGTGATAGGGAGAGCCACCTGCATTGGGAGTGCCTTTGTGTCATCTCTGTTGTGCCTAAAGGAGAGCTCCATTCGATCTATTTTGATTTGTAGGTGGGTCTCCATCGTAGCAAAGACCAAAGGGGGTTGATAGCTTTATTTCTTCTTCATTTTCCTCCCCACTCTCATCTAATGGGTAAAATAATTACATGAGCATTGAACAGAGTGCTGTAGGGTATACCCCTAAAAAAAGAAAATCATACAACTAGACAATCTGAAGACTACCCCCTGAAGACCGAAGGCCGCACAGCTAGACTTGTCTAAGGCTAACAATTCCATGATGATCCCCAGCCAGAGGGCCAATACAACACCTGGGTAAGGAAGCAGATGTAAAGAAAGTGTTGTTTCTACTATGTTGGCAGGCCTAGTTCGCCAAGGCGTCAGCAAGCTGGTTGGCCTCTCTGTATACATGTGTTATTTGAAGATTATGACAGGTGATGAAGTCATGAATCTCTCCACCATCTCTGACATGTCCAATCCAGGTTGGCGCTCCCTACAATAGAGGCTAGCACCTCCGAGTCCAAGTAGATACTTGAAATGCAGAAGCCAAAATACGTGGCCAGCCTAATTTCGTCACAGAGAGCACGAACTTCAGCCAACAGGCTAGATACAAACCCATAGTAGTGTGCAAATGCCAAATCAACATTACCGGCTCTTTCTCTAATATAGCCGCCTCCTCCACAGCCACTTGGATTACCTTTGCTCGCCCCATCCACATTAAGAAGGAGACTATGAATAGGCGGGATCCATCTAATAAGCTTAATTTTTTTGTGCAGATTCTAGGTAGGAAACCAAGGTCAATAATAGAGTTGAGTTGCGGTTCCGTGCTATTCCCCTTGAAAGTCATATTGTCAAGAGTAGTATTGATAGTGAATCGTATGCTATGAATAATGTGGGTGATAGAGCTACTCTTGCTATCATATCTCCTTGAGCACCTAGCCTTCCAAGTCTCCCAAATAATAAGGAGGAAGAAATAGAGAGCAATAAAGCCAAGAGGAGTTTGAGTATTGCATCTGTCCAGCATTCTCCAAAGATGGGGAAGGATGTGGGAGTGATGAATGATCCCAGGTTCAAAGATTGGGGAACCCCATCCCCAGAGCCTTTTGGCAAGATCACTAGCAATGAACAGATGGTCACAGTCCTTAATTTGCAACTGGGCGCAGTAGGAAGCCAGAGAGACCCCACAATCTAAGATCCTGGCATCGATAGGAACTGCATTGTGGAGGATCCTCCAAGTGAACATGGAGGGCTTATGCAATTTTCTGAAAATGCAGGGTATTTCTGCAATTTTCAGACTTTTGGCAACTTACAAGGACTTTCATGAATTTTTTACATGAACACAAATTTCATATGGACCTTCATTATTTTTTTATGAATTTTTCCACAAATTTCTGTATTTTTTCAGAATTTCTATGCAATTACAAGACATTTCCCCAAAGTAGGGATATACATGCAAAAATAAGATCATACCCCTGAACTAGGCTTTTATGAGATCAAACGGACAATCCGTAGGGGCTGGGCGAATCAAGCCTTATCCCAAATCTTCACTTGAATGTTCTTTAAGTTCTTGAGGGAAATTCTCCGTGTGCCTTGGGTGGTGTTGAGTTCCCGTGGGTCTTAGATTATGTGTCTTCTCCCTCCAAATGAGACCCCACCCTCCTTTTATCGGATAGCTAACCGGGGGGACCCTTGGGTGAACATTTAATGTTTGGGGAAGATGAAGAGACCCGGGGTCGATTCCCATGGTTGACATTTGATTTGAGAGAGAGAGGGAGCTCCCCCGGTTTAAGAATTAAAAGAACGAGAGAGGGGGATTCTCCCGATTATCACGAGATGTGGAGGAGGGAACTAGGGAGGGGTGTTCCCCCAGTCAAGCTAGCAGACTGAGAGGAGGAAACCGGGGGGCTTCCCCCAGTCCAGCTAGTAGGCGGAGAAGGGAGGAAATAGTGGGGCCTTCACCTAGTCTAGCTGGAAGGTGGAGAGGAGGGAACAGGGGGGGCTTCCCCCGATCTGAGCTGGTGCGAAGAAGAGAACTGGGGGGTCCCCCCTGTTTGGTGTTGACGCGGGGTCCGCATGGATGGCAGTTTCGGCTGAAACCGAAACATTTCAGCCGAAACGTATTGATTTTGGACCGGAACGATCCAAACCCGGACCTTACACTGTAGCAGGTCTGAAACTAAAAGAAAAAAATGATTGTTTCGGGCGAAATCGGAATCAGTTTCACCTGATTTCAGGCGTTTCGGACCGATACGCCCAAAATCGAACATGTACTCCCCTCTTAAGGGGAGTTCAAGTCCGCCCCTCAGATCCGAGGGACTGTCGGCCAGGAGAGGTGGAGTACGCATAGGGGGGAGCTTGGGACTGCTCTGAGCATGGATCCCCCATATTCACTTGAGCAGGTCTACCACAAAGTGCTGAGTGAAAACGGTCGTCGCAAGACAATGAATGACAGCAGTGCACTTGCTCCTATTGGTAACTCTATGGCCCTTGTGGGTGCTAGTCAAACAATCAATAAGGGTGTTTCTGGACAGAATAAGGACAAGTCTAAAGCTGGGAAGGTTTGTAGTCACTGTCATTGAGAAAATCATCTTGCAGATGATTGTTGGGATCTCCATCCTGCAAAGGAGGCCCCTAAGTTTCAAAAAATCAAGGGCAGCAAGCAAAGTGATATGTTGCAGCTATCTCAACTGGAGGGTCTCAGCCTCTTCCTGACCAAAGCTCACCCAGTTCTTAAGGTTTAGTCCCTCATGAACTGACTCACGAGATATTACTTAGCTACAGCAGCTTCTTTCACAGCTTGGTTCCGCATCTACCATCTCATAATCCCTTCCATCCATGTCAGGTACTACTAGTGTTGCATTGAGTGCCTCTGCACGTCCAGCGTCTCACCCTTGGGGTCATAGACTCAAGGGCAATTGATCACATGACCCGTATTTCTCCCTTGTCCTCTTTTTATTCCCTGTGCTCTAGTCATGATAAGGTGACCATGGCTGATGACTCCAAAGCCAATGTTGCTAGTCGTGGCACTATTAAATTGAACGGTCATCTTCTTTTGTCCTCTGTTCTTCATGTTCGTCATCTCTCCATGAATCTCATGTCAATTGTAGTATCACAAAATGTTTAAACTGTTTAGTCACTTTTTTTTCTTGATCATTGTATCTTCCAGGACTTGAAGACAAGGCAAGTGTTTGGGAATGGACATGAAATAGGAGCTGCTCTTCATTCAGAAACCAGTAGGACCATCAATCATCAGCTGAAGGAAATCCAATTGTGGTACTCACGTTTAGGCCTCCTTCCGTTCCGTTCCGTTCCGTTCCTTGAGAGTCTTATACCCATCTTTATTTGGTCATATTAGTCCTAAGTCTCTTCGTTGTCATATCTGTCCTTTGGTAAAACAATGTCGTGTTCAATATCCAATTTCAATGAATAAAAGTCAACTTCCTTTTGAACTCGTTCATTCAGACGTGCGTGGTCCTTCCTCCTAAAAGAGCTCGCATGGCCGGATGAGAAGGCTCACATTGGCCGCATGAGAAGGAGATTCTCTTCTTCCTCACCGTCACCATCAATCTCTCTCTACTCTTCTTCCCCCTCTTCTCTTTTCTCCCCTCTCCCTGCGTATTGCTCCCACTGGTGCTCTCTTCTTCCCTCTCCCTTCTCCTTCCTCTCCTTCTTCCCTCTTTCCCTTCTCCTCCTTTCTCTTCTTTCCCTCCACCGGCGGTGCTCTGTTCCTTCTCCTCATCCTCTTTCTTCTTCTCCTTTCCACCTCCGCACCGATCTCTCTTCCTCTCTTTCTCTTCCTCCTCTTCTCCTTTCACTGCAGCAGAACTCCCTCCTCCGCCGGCCGACCTTCCATTCTTCCTCTCCCTCCTCTCCTCCTCCTCTTCCTCTCCTCCGTTTTCTTCTCACTGCAGCGCCCCTGCTCCCCACTGCTTCTCCCACTTTCTCCACTGTCACACCGCACCCCTGCTTCTCTCTCTTCCTCTCCTTCTTCCCTCTACTTTCTCCTCTCTCCTTTCTCCACTGCCACCGCGTCTCTTCTTCTCGTCCGCCCACGTCTTTCTCGTCCCTCTTCTTCCCTCCGTATCCCTCTCTCCTGTTCTGCATTGTCTCTCTCTCATCCTATCTCTCTTCTTGTTCCCCACACGCACATGCACAATTTTTTTCTTATTTTTTATTTCATTGTTATCTTCACTGCCATCTCTCTACTCCTTTTATCTAACTCTCTCTATGGGCTTCTCTCGCAGTGGCGTCTACACCACATTGGGCGGCACTCAAAGGCTGAAGGGCGTGGGCGACGACATCTTCATCTGCTTCACAGCTACTTCCTCTCCTAATTTCTTTATTTTTAGTTTAGTTAGATTTTATTTAGGGTTGTAATTTTTATTTGTCTCAGCATATTATAAACATTTTATTTTAAGCAATAAAATTAATTTGGTTGTGTCTCTTCATCTCTTATTTTCTCTCTTTCCTCTCTCTATATATTTCTCTCTCTTCACCCTCCATATTTCTTTAGCTAGATTTATTTTCACGCAATTTTGAATTTCAACATAAAAAAATCATTCAATAATTTTTCCTCTAAGAAAATACAAAGTTTTCAACTGACAAATTAAAACACTACGCAATGGAATGAACAAATTTAATCAAGATTGAATAGATTAACTAAGCAAGATAAACTAGTTCTCTCAATCTTGCCACACTCACTCGAACATACAAGCAATTTAAACGATTAAGCACGCATCCACAAAGGCAAACCACAAGACACGGGATTTTTAAGGTGTTTCGAGACCACGACAGGCTCCCTACATCCACCCCTCATCGAACCGGTGAGGCTTCACTCGGGGATAAATCCCCAAAATAGAGGTGACGCTCCAAACACATGCAGGACGATGCCTGCACACACACACACACGGAGATGAGGTCTCCAACACAATCCTACCATAGATCAAGACACACACACACAAACTACAACAACTGCGGCACACTATAACCACAACCGTACACAGACGGTTCTCCACACACAGAGTCCAAGTTTAGAAAACAAGGATATGATCAATTCAAGCTCATAGACCAAATGCAAATCACTAGAATAGATGTAACAAGGGTGAAGAAATAGATCCCCGTATGTGGATAGAGCTGTAGATGGTATTCTTCGATCCTCGAGTCAGAGGGAAGCCAAATGCCGTCAATATGAATGTCAACGCATTCCTCTCTTCAATCCGCTTCACTTCCTCTTCATGCACGATCTACAAAACCTTCGGGATGAAGATCAAATCTCCCCTTCTTTTCTCCTTTCTCTTCTTCTCCTCTTGCTTGAACTACAATATAGAAAGCATTAGCTTAAATGGGGATTTTTTGTCAAATTCGGAGTTCACATGAGAGTATATATAGAAGACATGAAAAGACCTTTAAACCCTTCACAAAACCCTTGGAAAACTCCCTTAAGGTGTGTATATTAACCCTAGGGGTAAATGGGTAAAGTTTGAGCACAAATGGATTGGGTTTAGATGGGTTTCGGATTCCCGTTATTGGGTTTTCACCACATTCGGTTGACCTAAACATTAGGGCGGTCGACCTAACTTTTTCAGAGAAAAACCATGCCCACAATAGGGATTTCGATTGACCTAAGGCATAGGGTCAGTCGACCTAAACTTTCTACATTTCCAGATTTGTAATATTTTAGTCTTAAAATGGTTAAACCTCTTAAGCCCAAGTGTTCAAGGCCGACTCCTTCCCGAAGGATAAAACCAAGGTCCTCTTTGATTGGGCCACTCAATACAACAAGATCACCCTGCCTGAACCAAAGAGGCTAGAAGATTTAAAGAGAAAGGACAGTCTAAGATTTTGCCCTTATCACCATATGCTTGGACACCCAATTGAGGACTACTATGTCTTCAAGGATGTGATTGAAGGCTTAATAAAGAAAGGCAAACTTCAAATGTGGGAATACAAGGTTGACCCTCCGCAACCTCATGAAGTCCCGATGAATAGGGCTACTGTCAACATGACATCTTTATACCAAGCATTGCTTGAAGAAATTGCAGAAGCTAGCACTCAACATACTTATAAGGCGTGCTTTCTGACGCCCTTAAAAGAGCAACAGGGATGGCAGCTGGTCCCCGTAAAGAACAAAAAGAAGTTTGCACCTCGCCCGGCATTAGGGGTGAATATCCATGGTGTGACACCACGACCAGCTCCACCAGCTTCGGTGCCAGTCTGGGTAGATCAACTTGCTATAATCAGAATACCCACTCACAATCGGAGGAGACAAACTCTGCTGCCAATGAATAAAGAAATAAGCCCAGAAGTCTAGAGATTACAAGACTACATAAATGGGCTAGATTAGTATGAACAACCCAAATTTCAACTGCTGTTAATGAAAAACCATGTGCCATGGGAATGACTTGAGCAGCTTACCATAGAGCGTGAAGAAGAAAGATAGGAGAAGTCTGAAGAAGATAGCAGCTTGTTCTGGGGGCATGCACCACCCAAGAAGGAGCAAAAAAAGAAAAGAAAGGCTCAAAGCTCTAAAAGGGCCACAACATTCTCCTGTAATACTCTGTTAGCTCTCTTTAGCCTACTTGGGGAAGAAGATGAGGAAGACATATGCTTCACACCTGCTGCTGAAGCAAACCAGGCTGAGGTCCCAGCTATTGCACATGCCACTCGATCAGGCCAAAGATGGGGACATCTATTGCCAGCTAATCATAATATTATTTTCAGGGGAGAGCAGCCCGACCAGATACCCTCTCCGGAACTCAAGGGGATTCAGATCCCTCCTTTGCCAGGGCTATACACACAGAACAATGAGGGGAACATAGTTCCCTCTTTTGCTGAATTTCTCAAAGTAGCCAAGGGGAATCACCCTTGCCCAGGGGCCAGTTCTAAAGTTGGGGGCAATCTCCAGCACCCTCCCCAGCCAACAAGTTGTCGAAATGAAGATGAGACCAGCCCCACTCCATGTCCCAAGGGCCAAGAAGAGGTGGAGCCAAAGCTTGATGAGGCTGGGTCATCAGAAGCTATAGCACGAGACCCTCCTAAGCCCAGGTGGGCAGAGGAGATGAAGCTTTCAAATGTCTGAGCAGGAAGCCAGATTATGAAGCTGTTGAAGAAGCTCCCAACAATATTCACTATTTGGGAGAACCTCTCTCTAACCGAGGAGAGCCAACAGGCCATCATTACGGCCTTGCAGATGCTTACACAATACAAAAATTACTTGGCTGAGGCATTGCCAGAGGCAAATGTGACATTCACGGAGGAAGACATGCTACTCCCTTTTGTTAGCCACAATTGGACACTATATATGAGAGGGCATCTGAATGGCCAACAGCTTCTGGTAGATCTCCGTGCAACTGTTAATATACTCTCTTACCAGATTTATCAAAAGTACTACTTCGATGTCCACCTTGCCAAAGTCGGGGATATGCAGATTGCCGGCTTCAACCAGAAATTCGAAGTCCCACTGGGAGTGGCCGAATTCACACTCATAATGGCCAACTTCACTACGAGGGTGTAGTTTCATGTTATTGACTCCAGCACCTCATATAAGGCACTGCTTGGTCGGCCATGGCTGCATGAGAATTTGGTGGTGCCATCCACGCTACTTCAATGCATTAAATATAGTCGAGTTGGGAAGGAGGAGATGATATTTGCTGACCTCCACCCATTTGAAGTATGTGAATGCCATCTATTAGATGCTTCCATTTATATGGAGTATCCTCAGAAGCCCACCAAACCCAAAGTTTCCACTAAAACAACAAAAGGAGCCTCAAGCGACAGCTAGTTTCCACTACCACTGCCTGGATATACAAGCCCTTGAGCTGTATCACACATTGCCAGTGCAGGCAATATTAGTAGAGCTACGCCACCTGTTATCTACCCCAAGATGAATGAAGCCAGGGTGTACGAGGTCTATGGACATATTGAGATCCCCGTCGGGCACATCAAGCCAGTTGCGAGCCTAGACAATTCAACAGTCGAGTCCTGCAAAATATTGGATGTGGCTCATCCAGCAGGCCCCATGAGCATATTTTATGAAGCAGGGGAGCATCCCATACACCTGGGCGCGTTATGCACATAACGGCCACTGGGACGACCGCTATGTCATCCCGACGGTGAAACGGTGAATTAGCCACAAAAACATCGGCCACGCCCCCATACCTCCACGGGAGAGGGAGAAATCAAGGGGGAAGCTCCCCATTAGCCCTAGGCATGATTCTACGGTCTCGGATCGACCGAAAACGCGGTGAATCGCTAGATCGGGCGATCACTGCCCAAATCATGGTTTTACACTAACCTACTCAAACACGCCCCTCTCGGCCTCATGATAGGCTAGAAACCATGAAAATGAAACGCGGGGAGCCAGGGAACGTCACCCTACCTCAATGGAGCGAATGCTCCGCCGAATCGATGCCGAAATCACGAAGAACGCTTTAGAAACCCTCATTCTTACACGAAACCCCATGAGCTTTACGTCGCCTCGATCGCCACACCGTCCCCGCCGCCGCCGCACTGTCGCCCCGTGCCGTCTGCAGCCAGTGGGAGCTCTCCGCGGTCATCGGCGGTCAAAGGGAGAGAGGAGGGGGCGCTCACGGTGGGAGAGGAAGAAGAAAGAAGAAGAAGAAGAGGGTGGGGAGAGAGAGAAAAGGTTTGATATTTATAGAAAACTCAAAAATTCAAAAAAATATCAAAAAATAAAAAATTATGTTTTCGTGATCCTCGGAATGCACCGATCGTAACGTTACCACACTCGCTCGGGTGAACGACTGTGTCCACCTGCAGTGGGGTTCCACAGGATTTGCCAAAAACTAGGTCAAGAATCGGAAAAACACGTGGGAAAAGTCACGAAAAGCCTCCGGGCCTCCGAAACTACCCCGGATCGCACCGATTTAAACACAAAAGATGTTCAAAATGAAATTTCAGACGCGACAGAGCCAGACGCTCTGAGAAAATAGATCCGGGACCTAAAAGCAAGGATCCAAAAGGTCTGGGATATTACATGAGCCATTGTATGGGCATTCGTGTCAGACTCCTGTGAATGGAGATAGGAGACAAGGACAATCACACAGGCATGCCACAAAGAACACAGAGATTTTTAGGTGGTTCGGGATCACGACGGGCTCCCTACGTCCACCCCTCACCGAATCCCGGTGAGGCTACACTACATGCTACGAACCGTAGCAGAACGGGGATGAACCCCAACACCATACACGCTACTTCTGCAGCAATGCATACACACGGGTCCTTGCCCCAAGCCGCAGCCACCGCAGCACACATGCACGCTATTGGGGAACACACCCCGGACGCAAAGACCACACAGAGACGCAGCTCCGTCTTCAATAAAACCATGCACTCAGAGACATAGCTCCACCCACACAATAATAGTTTGAGTTCTATGAATTAAAATTATATACAATATCTGCCCCGAATGATAATCTATGCTAAAATAAGGGAGTGGAAATGAGAGATTAAGGATTCCCCCTCAAATCCAAAGTGAAACTCACTCAATGGAGTGATAGGGTGTGCCAGAAGATCTGTCCACAGAGTGGAAGCTTGCTAAGCTTGTCGGAGATGTCATAGGTATAAGGTTCAACAACCTTGCTCACAGCTGTAACTCAGATTGACAGGGATGGCAGAAGAATGACATTCTCCTCTTCTTCCTCTTCCTCCTCCAAGTCCTGGCGTCACCCTCAGCTCCTCTTCCTACAAGCAGATAGAAAGGATTAGCCCATTTGTTCCTTGCCATCGAAGCATCGAGGCCAAAAAATATCATCAAGAAGGCAGCAATAAAAGACCACAAAGCCCCTCTAAAAACCCAACAAAAGCACACCCAATAGATGGGAGAAACCCTACGGGCAATAGGGTAAAAACGCCAAGCCAATCAGATCACAAAAAAGTGGGGTTCGAAACCAAACCCCAAAACCTACTCCGGACGCGCCTGCACAGGTGTCAACACCTAATTCAGTATGTTCTGTCTGGCCCATAAAAAAAGGACCCAGAGTATAGGTGCCGACACCTAGTGTCGACACCTCCTGGGTAGTGTTCTGTCCAAGGTAAAAATGAATCCCAGGGACCCAAGAGTCGACCCCAGGGTCGACTCTTGCAGTGGGGGAATGTAAAACTGCCTAAAGGTAGTCCAGTTCAACCCAACTACTAAGGCCAAAAACCTGCACGGGCTTATGTATGCATGGACTTGTGCTAGCTTAAGTGATCGACTCCAGCAACAAAAAATGCATTCAATGAGCTTTAAACCAATACCTAAGCATGCATGAAATAAAATACAGTTGCCAATCATCTGTTGTCAGTTGCTAGTCATGAAACCATTGTTGCATTGCCAATCATCGAAACTACACAGCACAAGACTGCTGCCTATCAAACCAGAGGAGTCCCAACATGTCATATGTTACAACATGAGCCCTGATGATATTGACGGGGAAATAAAACATTAACCCCCTCAAAGGTGAATAGTGCCTTGATCCTTTTACGTCCCTCGATCTATGGTTGTGCTGGCTCTCCTTGGAGCTTTTGTGTACACACCATGGTGCCGAAACGGGTCAAAACTAATCGACAAAGGGTTCATCACCCGCTATTAGGTCCGGGCCATCATTTCGACATGCCCGTCTTCTCGAAGTCTATCTTGGCTCACTATGGACGGATTTCCTATATATCTCCCCCAAAATATTCTGGGGTAGGGAGAGATACTGTCAAAATTCCATTAATAATTTGTGGTTTAACTCCGCACCGTGTTTCTCAGGTTTTCCGCTCGATTTTCACCTCTTATTGTGGTAGCGACCTCACGGCTACTCACGTCGAATTATGAGAGCCGCAGACCCAATTTAAGGGAATAAATTATCGATAGGTGTGATTCCCGGCACACATTGTCCCTGTAAAACATGAGTCCACCAAACGTGGTCATGCCAGGTTGACACTCGTGGACCCATATGTATGCACCGCAATGTTACGAGCGGTCTCTAAAGAAAAAAAAGGTAGCTACTGATCGACAACCCTGTGAGTGATATGGACTATTTAGAGGACTAACCCTTGGGTCCCCCACTCATCATAGGGTATGGGAGTGCCATCCGAGCATGACCGTCTTTCCAGAGTTTGTCCCGACACTTCATGGATGAACCTCCCATACCCTCCCCGATACTCTTTGGGACAAGGGGAGGTGCTGACAAAATTTTATTTGAATTTGTTGAATAAATAGGTGAATAAAAGATCAAATAAAAAAATAATAACAACATGACCTCTAACTAGCCTGCATGAACCGTGACCAACAGAGCTAGAGGAAGCTATTAAGAAGAAGTATCCACAGTTGTTTTCTGGTTAGTATTTAACCCTCTCTCTCTTTTAGAATTTGTGTGAATTTGGAGACCAAATTCTTTTTAGTGAGGGAGGGTGTAGCAACCCAATAAAAATGTGTGTAAATTTTAACATAAACTTTAGGTCCAACTAATAAATAGGCCTTTTAACCTTACGTTGAGTCCAGTTAGTAATAAGGCCCAATTAATGACTTTAACTCACTTGAGCTAAAACCACTAAGTTGGGGTTATTGGGCTGACCCAATAGGCCTGCGTCGAAGGGAGTTTCTTGTCGGCCTAGGGTTTGATCTAAGATAGGTCGATCGATAGAGAGGGCAGCAGCGATTTAGGAAGGATAGGATCGATCTATAGGAGGTTGTGTTTGATAAAATTGGGTTTCCTTACTAGGATTCGGAGGGTAGGTTTATTATAAATAGAATCCCCTGCGATGGCAGAAGCCATCGTGCTGTTGCTGTCGTTGCTAGGCCGCGTTGTTGCTATTGCTGCGGTGTTCTTCTTCCCTGGGCGATCGTCTTCTTCCTCTGTTCTGCTTCTTCTTCATCTGCGTCTTCGTCTGCATCCGATCGGTTGACGACTGTCGACTTGTTCTTCTTCCCCTTCACCTTTGTCCGTCTTCTTCCTTCACAAATGGTAGGTTATCTCGAAGATCTCAGGCAAAACACGTTGATAAATAGTAGCATGCATGCAATCAAGTTGCCTTCCTGATTAATGTTCATGTTCCATGCTGTTTTATCGAGCTTTAATGAAGTTGTTAAACGTTCTGTTTCACGAAGAATTCACGACCAGAGCAGTAGACGCGGATTAATTGGCGTCCTCTCATGGAGGAGCTAATTCTTAAATTAGCGCCAGGCCTGTAGACGCTAATTAATGCACATCAACCACTCTGGACACGCTTTTCTAGATGATTTAATTAAATTAGCCATGTTTAAATTTTAATATCTACTGAATCATGTTTAATAAAATTTATATGTGCATATTTCTGGAATCCTTGTAATTTTCTCCTAATTTTCATGTCTTCAATGCTACTGTTCATCCAATAGAAAGAAATGAACAGTACGTTGTTAGGATCACCTTACATTTCTAGAGGGTTTCCTTAGATTTTATATAGCTGTTAACCCTTGTGGATGAAGACAGGGCACCTGGAGGGACCGGGGGGCATTATGTCTCAGAGGAGGACTCTTTCTTCTTCCCCATCCCTTCGAGTTTCCCTTCTCTGAGCGACAGCAAGATTCTCACCGAGAGAAATGCCCTGTCTATTGGGAGTCCGAACGAAGGACACTCCCAAGTGAGGCACTTGGGCTTCTCCCGAGCGTAGAGGGCAGCGCTGTGACAGTTATGCTCGGGGGCTGATTAGGCTCTTCTGAGCGACTATTACTCAGACTTCTGGGCCAAGAGGCCACCTAGGAAAAATTGATCTAAGCGTGTTTAGGCTTCAAAATAAGTGGGCCCATTTGTGGGGCTATCACTTGGGGGAGCTTGGCCTGGTTGGGTCGAAATGGGCCTAGTTGGGCCAGTCTAGACCTGGTCTGGTCATCTCGATCTACGCATATATTTGGGCTACGGATTTACCCCTCTCCAAGGATGATAAAGATGACGTCCCAGAAACAAGCTTAGATAATCATGCCATACCCACTAGACAATTTAAGAAGTTCCTAAGGAACAGAGGTAAATTCTAAAAGAAAAAAAGGATAGATTAGGTAAGGAAGATCTCAAACTTTAAATCTGCCAAAACCAAAAATTCTGAGAAGGTTATTTGCTACCAATGCGGGAAACCAGGGCATATGCAAGCAGAATGCCCTGAAATGTTCAAAAAGATGGCCAAAGCCAAGGGGAAGAAGCCTGAGGCAATGGTGTGCACTTGGAGCAATAGTGAGGAGGAAGATGAGAGCTCATCTGCATTAGAGGATGAGGGTGATTTGTGCCTGATGGCAGACGAGAATGAAGATCAGGTAAGCACTCCTTTTGAAACTTTCTCAATTGAAGATTGGGAAGATGCATATGCCGATTTGTTTGAGAAGTATGATATGTATAAAAAGGAGAACAAATATTTGAAAAAGAAAGTCAATGCTTTATCTCATGATAATCCTGCTAACGAGGATCTTGTTGGCCCGGTTAAGAGGCAATCAAGAGGGGGGTGAATTGATTGCCTCCCCTTTTTGACAAATTTAAACTTAAACAACTTTTTTTAGCTAGTTTATTTTACCCAGCTACACGAGTCGCTAAGGCAGGAGAGCGCTCATGCCTTCAACGAAGGTATAAGGAGTTCGCTCTACTGCGACGCAATTGTTCCCTGGGCCTAACTTTAGCTAGAATTGGCTAAACGCATAGGGGTAAATGCATAATGACTGCTAGGGCCAAAGGGTAAAGTCGGAGAGTCCATTTGTAGACCTCGCCGATGGTGACGAAGTTTGCAAATAGCATTCTTGTCGGTGAGCATGGATGCCAAAGACAAGGAGCATCTTCATTCCTTGACAGGGGTGAAAGGACCGGGTTAGGGGTAGGTTCATTGATTTCTGTGAATAACGAAGAAAATCGAGGGTGAGTTTGTTCATCGACATGGGTTAAATGTTGAAGTAAGAGGTTTGTTTATCAATGGGGACGGAAGGTCTGCGCCGATGATTTATTTATCGATTTCGCCGATGGTGACGAAAATTGCTGGTGGTCTTGTTCATTGGCATGTGTAGATGCCGAAGTAAAAAAAAAAAAATCATTTATCGACGGGGATGGAAGGTCTGAGCCGATGGTTCATTGATCGACTTCGCCAATGATGACAAAAATCGATGGTAGGATTTATTCATCGGCATAGATTAAATGCCTAAGCAAAAAAAGATTGTGTTACCGACGGGGACGGAAGGTCTGAGCTGATGGTTTGTTGATCGACTTCACCGGTGATGACGAAAATTGATGGTAGGATTTGTTCATCGGCATAGGTTAAATGTCGAAGGAAAAAGGGTCATTACAGCATAGGCGTAAGGCTTATGCCATTGGGATGTGACTTGTCGGTCGCACGTAGGAATTCTCATGGGACCTGAATGGTGAATGAGATAATTGATTTCATCATGATTTCATCCATTCATTTTTTTATTCATCATTTTTTATCATATTACTGACCTAAGCGCCCTTTCGGGTTTTCACCGAAGTCGGCCCCCTCTTCCTTTTGCCCATGCGCCCTTGCGGGTTTTCACGTGGCAGGGTACCTGATTTTGCCTATAATGTCCTTTTCGGTATTCATCACAGTTACGTTGTAGCCATTCTTACCCTTACTCAGCGTGGCTGGGTAAGACCGGCGAGGCATCACCGACTGCGTGATGATGGCGGTGCGCGAAATCTTGGCCGACCATCCGCCGGATCTGGTGCTGTCTGGCGTCAACAACGGCTCCAATCTCTGCGAGGACGTCACGATGTCCGGCACGGTCGCCGGCGCGATCGAGGCGATGGCGCTTGGCGTGCCGGCCATTGCGCTATCCCAGGTCGAGAGCCTCAAGCCGAAGGCGGACTTCTACGAGCCAGCCCGCACCTTCGCGCCCGGGTTAATCAGCCGCCTGGTGGAGGTCGGCTGGCCGCGGGACGTGGTGATCAATATCAATTTTCCCTCGCGGCCGATTGAAGAGATCGAGGCGGTCGAGGTGACCGAGCAAGGCATCCGCGACAGGTATATCCGCCACTTCGACAAACGGACCGATCCGCACGGCAAGGAATACTATTGGATCGGCTACTCCTACGAGCGCATGGCACCGCCTGACGGCAGTGAACTGCGCGCCATCTACGAAAAGCGGATTTCCGTTACGCCGCTGCATATTGACCTGACGCACACCGCGACAGTGCGGGCGCTCAAACCTTTCATCGATGGCAAGCCGCCAAGCTTAGGCGGGCCACCGCCCGGCGACAGGTGAGGCCCCCGCTACAACAGCTTGGCGCCTTTCCCGTATGAGGGGGCGTCCTCTGGCGCTTCGACAGATCGTCTCGATAGCGTGGGGGGCGCCATCGCCGCTACAAAACTTCGCTAACACGGCAGCAAGCTGGACGCGGCCCCCGAGGGTCCAGACGATCAGCCAGGCTGCCCGCGCGGACGCAAAACTTGGCGGAAGTTTTCGCTTTCCTTTCCCGACAAGAAATTTACTTTATCTTGAAGCAAGGGTGATGCGCCGGTCCCGCCGCGCAAGCGCAAGACCGATCAAGGGAGGTGACAGGATGAGCGAGCAGGGCCGATACGATATCCTCTTCGAGCCCGTCCAAATCGGGCCGAAGATCGCAAAAAACCGATTCTACCAAGTTCCCCACTGCACCGGCATGGGCACTTTGGCCCCCAACGCGACCGCGAAATTCCGCGAAATGAAGGCCGAGGGCGGTTGGGCTGTGGTCAACACCGAAGAATGCTCGATCGCCCCGACCACGGACGTCTCGCCGTTCTCCAAATGGGTGTTGTCTCCCAGTTTCTCTGGGCAATCTCCTTGAATCCCTCATGAGAAGTCCACATTTTCTGAAAAGTGAAACTGGATTTATGACCTGGGAAGATCATCAGACAACCGTCTGGCCCAGGAAGGAGACAGCAACAGAGGCTGAGATGAATGAACGGAGAAGATGACTGCTAATGAGCCGACGATGGCAGAGTTGATGACGGACGTTAGTCTGTCGATGACAAAGTCCTGTCGGGGAGGATGGTTGGGAATTTTGGCACAATAGCAGTATCCCATGGCATTTCAGAGATCAAAGGCGGCCCTTCCTGCTGCGGAGGTGAGAACATTTGTTACAGTGCGACGGAAATATCAGCTATATCGAACCACTTGTTCCATTCGCACTCTGAGTCATCGACCTTGCCCCTCTTAGTGGCCCTTGAACCCTTCTCGGCTACGTAAACAACCTGTGGCTCCCCATGCATTTCTTGTGCATAATCCCCCATTTGGATGACAGGCCCCTTCTTAAAATGAGAATACAAACTCCATGTAAGGGGTTTCCCGTCTGCTTCGAATATCCCTTCAAAGCCCAAGCCAACCCGTAGGATCACCCTTTGCTTCTTTGGTGGTCTCAGCCTTCCTTGTAGTTGTGCCCCCAAACCATTGCCCTGTTGGTAGCCGCTATTTCTCATGATCTCCCATTCTTTGGAATGGGAAGGGAGACGCGACATTGATGAGGTGAGAGACTTTTCTTACACTGACGGGGCCTAGCGAAGATCACACATATCTAGCAGTGAGAAAATAGGCCTGTGGGACGGCCAGACAAAGGGCAAAGAGGTAGTAATAGCATCCACCATATGAAGGATGGGGATACTGGTTACTTTGATAATCCATCCATTGTACGGAAATTTCAAACATTGGTGGTTGGTGGATGGCAGGACATTCAGTGCTTCAATATAGGGGCGGCCCTGTATGGCCTTGAATGTGGGATCCATATCAAGGATATGGAATTCCGTGGTGACTGATGTAGGGCCCAATTCCACATTTAAAGTAATCATCCCTTTGGGCGGCCTTTTGTTGTTGTCATAGGCCGTGGTTGTTATGGACGAAGGCCTTATCTGTTCCATGTCAATCTCGTGACTATGTATCTTCAGTATAGAGACGAGAAAATGATCTCTCAAATTTTATACCACACTTTTAATATTTATTGAGAAAGATCGTTCGGCCACCCGTGGAAGGTTACAAATACTAGAGCACGGTATCAGAAGGAGCCTGGGCGTTAACGTAAGAGACAACCTTCTGATACTTATGTCAAAACTTTGGAGAGAGAAGATAAGAGAAGATAGAGGAGTGGGAGAGGGAGATGAGAGTTGATCGATCGAGTCTAGAGTAATGGTCGGACTTCTGAAGGAGTGCTCACCACGCCCAGTGAGTGTTCGAAGAGTACTCGCTAGACTGGAAAAGTGCTCGGAAGCGGACCGGAGCTCTCCTATGTAGAAATCATTCTCTGTGACCATTAGCCTGTCGCAACATGTGCCTGGGTCTCTCTAGGCTTGTTGCATGTCCCTGTCCCTCTGGTGGTAGGTCCATTTTATAAGGGTTGTCCTGGCGGTGGGGGCCGATCCCTTAGCAGGGAAGTGCCTGAGTCGTGGGGTAAGTCTCACTGCGATCGTGGGGAGTTTTCCGTTGAGCATCCGTTGCTCCGGAGTCGGGCGGCCTTTAGGTTAATACTCTTACGACCTCCGTGCGACGTGTTTGTTGTTATTGGAGTTGAGATCAATGATTACGGGAGTAACGTTCGGTCGCTGGAGAGTCATCTGACGCCCGATACGTCCGAGTTGATGCCCTTCGATGGTAGATCCTATTGGGTCGCCCGTCGTGGACCGTGGTTGTCGAGGACTAGTCATGCGCATTACAGATCTTAAACCAACGCGAGTTTGACGTCAATGGGCTGCACATAATTTATGATGATTTTATCCTTCTCACTTAGAAAATAGAAAATAACCCAACTTTCCTGGGAGGAACATGGATGCCGTTCAACCCGGCCTTTTTCTGGAAAGCAACCAGCATAATCCCCTCCAAATCTGCAACAGTTGGCTAATAAGTTCTCCACTTTTATTCTCTTGACATCATCCCCTCCGGTCTGCATCTGTTGCCAAACATTTCTCCGTTTTTGACGTCTCGAGAGAGAGAGAGAGAGAGAGAGAGAGAGAGAGAGAGAGAGAGAGAGAGAGAGGTCTCGTCGGAAATGATGATTATACGACCAAGCCCTTGGTATATATCAAATGGTGATCTGGAAGGTTAGATTACGTCCGATTGAAAGCCCTCACTATACGTGATGGTGGTCCTCAGACCTATGTTCTCCGCCACGTATCGAGGGGTCAGGCTAATAACAACAATTATTTTTGCATGTTCGGATGTATGTAGCATCATCACTCGATTTCGCATAAATGCGTGTACATACTTCTCGGCCTTGGCGGTTCTTTATCTTGGCAATTAATCAAGGGTTTTCCTCCTCCCTCGTAGGATGTAATTAACGTCATAGCCTTTATGGTATGACGGACTGCCAGTCTTAACACGGACCTCACTTTCGTCTGACCAAGTCAGATCGAGCGCACAATAAACTCATCACTCAATGACTGGCACGCCCCACGCTTAAATAAAATCCCTAATAAATAACCAGATAAACCAAAATGTTAATAAAATAATAATCCATTCCCGCAAGCTGGCACGCCCAGTGGGACTTGATCTCCCTTCATCTCTTTGCCAAGATAAATGTGCCCCCGGGGGCTCTCCAAAGGAGCACTAATTGTTTGTTTGTTTCTGTGATTTCAGGAAACAACAATGGTGGCCGGATTCGCTGCTTTGACTTTTGGCCCTAAGGTCATGACCAACCACACTATTAGTGGGTACCTGGCGGTACCAACCATCTTTGGCTCCTTCCTACTAGTGGTCAGCTTCCCCAACTTCTTGGGGGTAGCCTTTGCTGATCTGTTGGAGATAGAGGCCCAGGAGTCGGTTGAAAGTAATGTCAACATGGAGCCTAGGGTCTACAATGCCTGAAGTCGCAAAGGCCTGCTGTCAGGCCACGCTCAACTGACCAGTTGCATGGTGCACCTTGTAGCCCAGGGGGCTCGGCCCGCCTACCACAGCAAGCTTGGGGGTCGCCGCCAGGGGAACTCCCGAAGAAGAGTTGCTGCTCCTATTGCCGGATGGCTGTGGGTGTCCGAAAAGTCTGTTCTGATCGGTGGTGTCTGTGTCTTCCTAGATGGACGCGACGCCCAAGCAATCCCGAATCGAGTGGTCACCACTGTGCCAACCCACAACTCCTTCTAGGCCCTCTCTGGGAGGAGAGCTGAGAGAGAGGTGTTAAAATATTTCCCATCATATTAACTTGTTTGACTTGGGTGAAAACTCTCACATTGTTTGTGTTGTTTGGACTTGTCTAAGCCCATTTGTGGTATTATGTTGCATTCTCTCATCATCTACATTTCTTTTGTTGTTAGGCCCATTTAGTTTAGCCCATTTTGGGTGTCCATTGTCTGGTTCCATTATCCTAGGGTCCTTTTCTCTTTGATCTTGCATTGGTCCTAGTGAGTCAACCTTCTCCTCTTTGGCCCTTCAAGCCCTTGCTTCCCCACCTCTATTCTCCTTGATACCCTTGTATTAAGTCTCTATTGGCTCTCATGGAGCACCATTCCAATCCCTTATATCATGCTTCTTCTCAATTCTCTTCTTATTCTCGCGTGGAATCTTCTTCCCACGCGGGCCCATCTTCACGTGGTCTCCCTGACCCGTCTGAGGGGCAAGCCAATCTTATGACCCATCTATCATGTTTTGTTTCTCAGATGGACCTAGCCCAGGCCCAGGCCCAAAAACTCATTGCAAACCACCTTAATTGGCCTTCTTCCCTTGATGGGCCTTTGTCCCTTAATGGGCCTCATTCTTCTAATGGGCCTCACTCTCTTAGTGGGCCTTCTTCTCTTCATGGGCTTGGTCTTTCTAATGGATAATTTTGTCTTAATGGGCCTTCTCCTTCTTATGTTGTTGGCCTGATTTCTGATGGCCAATTTTGCCTTAATGGGCCTCCTTCTTCTTCTCCCTATGCTGCTAGCCCGATTGGTCCTCACGCTCATGTATCTTCCAAACCCACATATCCTGCTACTCCCAGAATAGGCCATTCTTCTTCTCAGCCCAGATCCTCTCATCCGGCCCATTATCATCAGTCTAGTCCTAATTCACAACCTCCTGCATCTCATACCCCTTGGCATCCACCTTCCCCGAAGCGGGCTCCTCGTCCTCCATTGTCGGAATCTTTCACGGATATTTTCAGGACTTTGATGGCCACTCATGCATTGCCGCTCCCTCCGGTTGTGTCTTGCCGACCCGCGGTCTAGAATATGCTTCAGTTTTGTGATTTTCATCACCAGTAGGGACATTTGGTCGAGGATTGCCCCGAGTTCTGAGAGTACGTTTATGACTTGGAAGACAAGAAGAGGGTCGACTAGCCAGCCATTCGCAAGGTTGTTCTACATCTCTGCAGCAAGCAGCAACAAGCAGTGCCACCTAGGTAGCCGTCTCTGTCATAACAAGACCCGGGGCACCCCCGTGATCCGTTATCTAGTGTTGCACGTGCTCCATTGTTGTCATCTCCATCTCCACCTACCCCATCACCTTCATCTCCATCTCCATCTCCACCTACCTCGTTATCTTTGCCATCTCCACTGCCTCCATCAACTCAAACCCTCACTCAGGCCAGTGCCTCTCCTACCACCACTTCCTCTACCTCTCTTGCTCCCATTGCTACCACTTCTTCCTCCATTCCTGCCACCACCACTTCCACTCCCAACGCCACCCAACGCATCGTATCGGTACGCCGACGGTGGGCACCGCGATCATCTTTACCAACTACATCTCCACCGCCTCCATCATCTCCGCCCGAACCTGAGCAAGCTACTCCTACACCTACAACTTTACCCCCACCTTTGCCCTCACCTTTATCCCCACCTACATCTAAACCTATCACCACTACCTTGCTTCTGTCACCTTTACCCCGTCCTACACCTCCACCTTTGCTTTTGCCTCCACCCGAGCCTATCATCACCGCTATCCCTCCACCGCTTGAGGCCTCTACACCTTCTAAACCTTCACCTTCACCTTCCAAACCTATTACCTCCATTTCTTCTCCACCTACTTTCACCCCATGGAGTGGGTGTGCATTACCTTTGGTGCCTCTCGGGTCTGGTCCCCAGGGAGACGATGAGCTGAGTCAAGGCGATTCAGTGTCGGTTGTTCAATTCAAGATTCAAGATTTCATTTGCTGCATGCCGATACGCGTCCTGATCTCTGGCTATTTTGGGGATGAGCAGGTACTTCCGAAGATAGTTGTTAAGAAGAGTTCCCTTGCATTGATGACAGTCTCTTCTCGAGCGAGGCGGGTGGCAATCTCATTGCTCGCTGGGGGTTTCGTAATTGATGCTCTTGTTACTTCTCGCTCTAAAGCTGTTCAGTTCACTAGCCAAGAACGGTTCTCCACCCGTATTGTGCTAACTCATACGGCTACCACGGGTTTGATGCATTCTATATTCAAGGGGCAATTGGCCGTATCTTCTACATTCTGCACCTTCTATGCAACCTCCCTCGATTTCTCGGCAAATCGGCCTCGTCAACGTCGCACGTTATTCTCCCTCAGTTTCATCCTTCCTCTCTATCGAGGGAGTATTGCTTCAAGACTGATTTTTGAGTGAAGTTACTGGGTCTCCACATCTTGGTGCCGAGTTACAAGACTCCATGGTTTGCTGTCCATCATTCTGAGGAGTTGGTTGTTAAGAGTGTCCATCTACTATTAGCATCGGGTGTTTAGGGGCAACCGCCCCAATGAAGTTGCATGTTCATGATCGGGCTAGGTCGTCTGCTAGATGGGCCCACTATTTGAGGAGATATTACAAATCAAGGAGCCCAGAGGTCTGAGCCCATGTCAGGCGGGGTGTTAGAGAAATCTCTGCTAAGAAGAGGTGGCAGCGCAAGTTCAAGGGCCATCTGTTGTGCACTTGGGGGATCACTTCTTCTCCTTCTTCCTCTCATTCATCATTTCTACTGCTTGTCTCCCACCCTCAGGTGGTGTTCCTCCATTCCTCTAATCCCGCCTCCATAATTTTCTCATCTATTCTTGGGTTCATGAACCCTCATTACTCTTCTTCCTATTTGGAGCCCCTAGATTCTCTGTTTTCTCGGCCTCGGCCTATGTCCTTTCATCTCGATCTTGGGACATCTCTCGATTCTTCTCCTCCTCCGGTGTATCCAGATTCTGCTTCTGATTCCTCCCCAACCCTATTGAGTGATTACCATTCTCTTTCCAGATACTATCAGGTGATTATAATTCTTCTTCTCCTACCACGTCGGATGATATCTCCTTTCCTTCCTCACTTCGCAACAATCTCCTCATCACCATATTTATATTCCTTCTATTCCACCCTTTCAGGGTTCTTGACCTTTTTCATGCTATTTTTGAGGCTTTAGCCCACCTTGATCTCAGTTGATCTGATTTCTTCTGCATTTGATTCCTTGTTATCAGGGTCTCTGTGCCTTAACGAGGGAGTTCTAGCCCTCGTCTCTCTTCCTTTTTATCCTTCTTTGTCCAGTTTGGTATCCGTCGCG
Organism: Amorphophallus titanum; assembly: GCA_024336825.1. NCBI lineage: Eukaryota > Viridiplantae > Streptophyta > Magnoliopsida > Alismatales > Araceae > Amorphophallus > Amorphophallus titanum. The sequence goes on along the minus strand of JANBPO010007034.1, from coordinate 26,758 downwards.
CCTTCGTGTAAAGGAATCTTTGATCCTAGCGCGTAAACTTCTCGTGGACCACGACGTAATCGTAGAGTTCAGCGTCGCTGAACCAGTGGGCAATTTCTTGGGCGGCTTCTTTGGGATCGCCGCTGGCGTGAATCAAATTCGGCACTCCCTTGTTCTTGGTATCGGCATAGCCGAAGCTCATGTGCGAATAGTCACCGCGAATGGTGCCAGGAGCGGCTGATTTTGATTCGGTCGTACCCACCAGCTTGCGGACCAACTCGACGGCTTCAACCCCTTCGAGTACCATGGCAATCACCGGACCTTCTTGCATCATGGTGAGGGTAACGTCGAATTTGTCTTGGCCGCGACGCGTGATCATTTGGCCGATTTCCTCGTAGTGCTTGTAGTAGTGTTCTTCGGTCGGCGCAACCATTTTGGTACCAACGATTTTGAGACCAACACGCTCGAAGCGGTGCAGGATTTCCCCGACTAATCCGCGTTGCACGGCATCCGGCTTAAAAAGAATGAGCGTTCGTTCGAGATCTGGCATAAAGTTCCTCTGTTAGTTATTACTTTCAGTATAGCAGATTACGCAGCGATGATAATGCTGGCGACAATCAGAGTGGCACCGACGATTACGCGGTACCAGCCAAAGACCGAGAGGCTGTGACGCATCAGGTAACGCATCAGGAAGCCAATCGCAACCATGCCGGCGGCAAACGCCACGGCATTGCTGAGCAAGAGCGTCTGCCAGTGGGTTATCATGTAGTGATGATTAAAGACGATGACTTTGATGCAAACGGTAAACATAATGGGCAGCGATACTAAGAAACTATATTCGGCAGCGTTTTCAGCGTTAAAACCCGCCAGGCGCCCAGCCACAATCGTGGAGCCAGAGCGCGATACGCCGGGGATAAGCGAGAGGATTTGGGCTAGGCCAATCACAAGGCGAACAAGGAAGAATGGGGAGCAGAGGAAGGGGAAAGAGAAAACGGAAGGAAGGAGGAGGAGGGAGAAAGGGGAGGCCCCCTCCGTGGCAGTCTACTCACCGCGGCAACGACGACAGCAACGGCGGCGTTCGCGCTCGGCGACGGGAAGGAAGAAGAAGGAGCGAGGGGGGGGGGGGCTCTGCTACCAGAGAAAGAGAGAGGGAAGGGGAGGGATGATAAAGAGAGAAAGAGAAAGATCGTGAGGGAGGGAGAGAGCGTGTGAGGAAGAGAGAGAGAGAGAGAGAGAAATTGCGAGGTGGGGGGGCTCATGTTAGAGAGAGATGGAGGGAGAGGGATCGCACAGGGGCGGAGGTGCAGTGTGTGGGTTAGAGAAAGAGAGCGGTTGTTAGTGCAATAGAGAGAGAGGAAGAGAGAGAGAGATCGACGACCAGGAGGGATGAGGTTTAGGTGTGAGTGTCTGATGTGTGGGTGAGAGAGACGGTGAAGAGAGGGGAAGAGAAGTGTGTGAGAGGAGAGGTGAAGGGAGTTACGTGAGATGTGTGGGTGAGGGGTGAAATGGCCCTGCGGTAGAGAGGGGGGATCGACCCCGCGAGAGAGGGGGTCCACCCCTCGCGGCGTGTGATGTGTGTGGGTGTTAGAGAGGGGGAGACGCGATGGGTGAGGTGGTTTGTGTGCAACGAAGGTGTGGGCTCTGTGTAGGGAGCAGGGTGGGATGCTACGATTAGAGAGAAAGAGAGAGAGAGAGAGAGATGAGGGAGGGAGGCAATGGTGTGCGACGGTGAAGGGCTGGTGTAGGGGGATGATGGCTGTGGTTAGAGGGGGAGGTGACGAAGGGAGATGGAACAGGGGGAGCTTGTGGTGAGAGCGTTAGACAGGGAGAGAGAGGTGGAGAGAGAGAGGAGTGTGATGCAGGAGGAGCGAAGGAGAGGGCCGCATATGGTTTCTATGGTAGAGAGAGAATGGAGAGAGATGGAGAGATCCGATGGGGAGGGAAGAGTGTATAGAAAGGGGAGTGAGATGAGAGGGGGGACGCCGGTGTGGTGGAGGGAGATGGCAGCAGCGGCCGTGGGTGTGAGTAGAAGAGAGAGGGAGGAGAGCGATGGGTTAGCCGTGGTGGTTTTGTAGGGAGAAGAGAGAGTGAGGGAGGGGAGGTGGGAGGTTAAGGAGGGGAGCTCACCGGCGATAGTGCATGGGTTACGGTGAGAAAGAGAGAGAGACACGGCGTGTGGCAGACATGCGTGCGTAAGAAGTGGGAAGAGGGCCGTGGGAGATGGCTCGCGGTGCAGAGGAAGAGAGAGGGAGAGAGAGGGAGCGTGGGAGAGAGAAGAGAGTTTTTCCCTCTCATTAGTGAGATTGTGGTATAGCATTGATTGCCATATATAAATTTGTGATCTTTTGAATGGCAAACAATAATTATAGCAATAATTACAGATTAGGAAAGAAGTACAACCGTAGAGATCAAAGATCCTTGTTTATCTCCTTTTTTCAACAAGAGATATATAAAAGATAGTGGAGGATAACATCGAGATAAACTTGCCGCACAAGGTCGTTGGAATCTTCTTCCATAATTAGGTTTTAATACGCACTCTTCATCATTGAAATACGTCTTCATCATTGAAATACGAGATCTATGACTATCATTACTATATTTTTATTTTTTAAAAATATATTAATATTTAGATATTATATTATTATTTAAATAATCAATAAATCTTAGAGCCATAGGTTTTGCCTGGGGGAGTAAGAACATGCTCCTTCTCTGGGGGAGGATGCACTCGACCAGTCGTTGACCCTACTGATTTATTTTTATTTTAAAAAAATCATAATGATTTTGTGCGACTCGTAACTAGAAACTCACTAAATACGATATCAGTCGGCCGACTCTCACCAATTCTGAGATAGGACAACAATAGGTGCAAGTTGAAATATCTAACAGAGGAGGGATGTGGATGACAGAGTACCACTGTGTTGGGTTCCTCATTGTAAAAAAAAGAGTCTATGAGTAAGTGGGTGTGCTGTATTCTATTCTCCACACATCCCCAGTTTACAGAGGTGGGGTGAACAATGAAAAATACAATATCAGCTTACAATGATTTACTATGAGATTATTTTGTTTCCCCCCAACTTGATTTGCTTCCAAATTTAACTGTCCTATCAAATGCCTCCTTTATTAAAGAGAGAATCTTTGCATCACCACTAAAATTAAGGGATGAAATTATGAATAATTGATGCTGAAAATCTTCTGCATCTAATTAAATTATTTTCATATTTTTCTCCCTCTTTTTTTTCACTTTAATGAGATTCACTTTTAGCCAAAGAAGAAATGTATTTTCAAATTGAGCTCCTTGATTGCCTATGCACATAAATTGCTTACCTCGTTGATGCAAAGCAATCAAGCTCCTTTGTGTCCCTCGCGGCCTCCATTATTGATGAGTAACAAGTTTGGTTCGTTAGACCGATGTAAATCAACACTGACTCCGGTCAGTGGGGAGAGGTCCAGCACCCGAACCCAAATCGTCTGATACAATGCGCACCCACGGAATTACCCTCTGTATCAGGGGAATGCTTCTTTTCAAAAGAGTATACAACGCATTTTTCATAAAATGTCGTCAAGAATGTGTTTTAAAATAAATTCCGTGACCAACATATCCAAAATCAGCAACCATGCCCGTAGCACTTCTTCTGGTTCAGCAGTAGCAGGTTTATTCCTTTTACTTACCTTGCCGCTATCTGTTGTTTAATCATTTGAAACAGCCTTACATGGTAGCCCTCTCTGTCTGGAAAGGGCATGAAAAATGGCCTGCTATTGTCGGCGAAACAAGCTCGTTTTGAATCATGTTGAACTCGCTCACCCTCAATGATGTCTTGTGAACCCTGTAAATCTTGTATGCCACTACCACATCTTTGTGAGTCCAGTCGGGCTGGCTTGCTGCCACCAACGCTGGGGGATATGTCTCAAACTCAACATCCACCCAGTTTTTATTCTGCTAATTTGCTTCCACTTAAGCTTCAGGAGAGCCCGGGATATCTGACACTCCGTTTACTTCAACAAGGACCCCTTGCATACGGAAAGAACTTCCAAGACTTAGCCTCATCCACCTCTCTTATCTCACCAAAAGTAGCCACCAGATTGGGAAGCACTTCAATGCTCCATAACAGTAAAGGAATTCCGGACAGCCAGCACCACCTCAAAGGCCCTTCTAAAGCCAAATGTGTCCGCCACCCATCTTACAACTTCGACCAAACAATTGATGAACTCTTGATTCGGAATGTGGCAGTCTTGAGAACATGGAATGTGGTCTCCTCATCAGAGAACAAAATTAAAAAAATAGAAAAAATCAACATGCTAACCTTCCAGTGAATCGTTGACATCCAACATTTCTGCAAACAATGGATCAACTCTTCATGATCGATAGAATCATTCAAAATGGAACCCAGCAAACAACATGCCAGGGCTCACAGATTGTTGTCATTGCCTGGAAACCAAGGGCTCCAACTGAAAAATAGTGTTGATCCTTTTCAATAACAGGAGCTTGGATGAGGCAGATTGCTGCAAACCGACAACTTCCATTTCCACCTAAGCATGCGAGCATTCATTGGTAACCAGCATCAAATAGATATATCTTATATCTCCCCTCTATCAGGAGTAGGATAGAACCGTGCCTACGATCTGCGGATAAAGGGTGATCTATGACGCACCACCAAAGGAGACGTGCATTCATAAGGGAGATATCGCATAGCATATGTGCATATTTAAAATCAAAATCTACACCTAGGACAACTTCTCTGTGGCGGGAGAGTGCAGATATATGAGCAGCGAACCCTAGACTTAGGGACATGCAGTCGTTCTAAGTAACACTAGAGGATTACTCTAGTGCCTACCCATATCTTCGAGGCTTTCAGCTTTTGGTAACTTCACACAGCCCCCTTTGTTTATTCTTGATTTTAGATTTCATCGTTCGATGCGAGTCTCCTCATGTGTCTTAATGGGAATTCCTGGCTGCTAAGATTCATCCTTTATCATGATTTCATTGCGGCATTTGCTTCACCATTTTGCACAAGTTTTCTCATTTATTTCAATGGGGATTCCCGACATTCAAGATTCACATTCCCCTATTGTGACTTTATCGTGGAGTTTGCTTCACAATTTCACGCGAGTTTTCTCATTTGTTTCAGTGGGGATTCTCGACTTTTTGGATTCGCATTCCCCTATTATGACTTTATCGTGGAGTTTGCTTCACCATTTCGTACAAGTTTTCTCATTTGTTTCACTAGGGATTCTCGGCTTCTTAGATTCGCATCCCCCTATTGTTCATCATCTTTTCATTTCGACATTTTTTTCTTATAAAAGGGGGTAGGTAGCCTTTTCCTCACGATTACCTTTTTGTGTGAGTATAGACATTCAAGCATCCATAGAGTGCTAGGTAGAATTTCTGGCATCCCTACAGTTAAGGATCAATGCTCACATAGTGTGCAGAGTGTGAGAGTTTTGCCTATGGTGTAGTTCATGAGTTATGCTAGCAACACAACTATGACTCTTTTCCTAGACGCATGCACTTACTGTAGATCAGTGTTTCATCCCTTAGTGTGTGTTGTGACGCGCACATATCTTTGGATCGGGGAAGCATTATTTAGCAAGGAGACATAGTCCTAGAAAATTCAAAGGCAGTGTGTTAAATTATCCATTTTAAATTTTTCGGGTGTTACATGGACCCTATGTCTCTCCCAAGTCAGTTGGTTTCAACATGATGTCAAGTCGACAACAATGATCTATTTCTGCCCATATCGTGGACATACCGTCTAAGCAGGGTTTGTTGACTCCGACATTCCGTGGGGTCGACGTCCATATTTCACCTTTGGTCCGGACCTTCCATCTGGCCAAAGAACAAAAATACCCTTTTCATCTTTGGCTCGGACTTTTCGTCTGACCAGAGAACAAAAAAACCCCTTTACCTTGGCACATGACATTTCGTCTGGCTAGAGAACAAAAGACCCCTTTACCTTTGGTTCAGACTTTTCGTTTGACCAGAGAACAAAAAGATCGCTTCACTGTTGGTTCGGACCTTCTGTCTGACCAAAGAACAAAAAGACCCTTTTCACCCTTGGCTCATGACCTTTCATCTGGCCAGAGTGCAAAAAGACCTATTCACCTTTGGTTCAAACTTTTCGTCTGACTAGAGAACAAAAAGGCCCTTTTACCTTTGGCTCATGACCTTTCGTCTGGCCAGAAAATAAAAAGATCCCTTTTACCTTTGAGCCTGGACCTTTCGTCCGGTCAGAGAACAAAAAGACCCTTTAGAGAATGAAGAATCTCCTTTTAGCTTTTGGCTCGACCCTTTCATTCAGCCAGAGAACAAAAGACTCCTTCTGCCTTGGCGTCATGGCCTTCTGCCTAAGCTAAGTTGTACGGCATTATGACTTTATGTCTAAGCCGTTAAATATTCTATCTTGACGTCATGACCTCCCGTCTAAGTCAAGTTATATGGTGTCATAACTTTATGTCTAAGCTGTTAAATATTCTTGTCCAGCGTTATAGCTTTTCGCATAAGTTAGTAAATATCATGTCTTGGCATCATGGCCTTCTGCTTAAGCCAAGTTGTACGGTTTCATGACTTTATGCCTAAGCCGTTAAATATTCTTGTCCGACATTATGACTTTCTGCCTAAGCCGGTAAATATTCTGCCTTAGCGTCACGGCCCTCTGCCCAAGTTAAGTTGTATGGTGTCATGACTTTATGTCTAAGCCATTAAATATTCTTGTCCGGCATCATGGCTTTCTGCCTAAGTCGATAAATATTCTACCTTGACGTCATGGCCTTCCACCTAGGTCAAGTTGTATGGTGTCATGACTTTACGTCTAAGACATTAAATATTCTCGTTCGACATCATGACTTTCCACCTAAGCCAGTAAATATTATGCCTTAGCGTCATGGCCTTCTGCCTAAGTCAAGTTGTACATCGTCATGACTTTACGTTTAAGCCATTAAATATTCTTGTCCAGCGTCATGACTTTTCGCCTAAGTCAATAAATATTCTATCTTGACATCATTGCCTTCCACCTAAGTCAAGTTGTACGGTGTCATGACTTTATGTCTAAGCCGTTAAATATTCTTATCCGGCATCATGACTTTCCGCCTAAGCCGGTAAATATTCTACCTTGGCATCATGACCTTCCTCCTAAGCTAAGTCGTACGGCGTCATGACTTTATGTCTAAGCCATTAAATATTCTTGTCCGGCGTCATGGCTTTCTACCTAAGTCGGTAAAAATTCTACCTTGGCGTCATGGCCTTCCGCCTAAGTCAAGTTGTATGGCATCATGACGATATGTCCAAACCATTAGATACTCTTGTCCGGCGTCATGGCTCTTTGCCTAAGCTGAAAAGTATCCTCCCTTGGCATCATGACCTTCTGCCTAAGCCAAGTTGTACGGTGTCATGACTTTATGTCTAAGCCATTAAAAGCTCTGCCTTGGCGTCATGGCCTTCTGCCTAAGCCAAGTTGTACGACGTCATGACTTTATGTCTAAGCCGTTAAATATTCTTGTCTGGCGTCATGACTTTCCGCATAAGTCGGTAAATATTCTACCTTGGCGTCATGGCCTTCCGCCTAAGCCAAGTTGTATAGCATGATGTCTTTATAACTAAGCCGTTAAATATTCTTACCCGACGTCATAACTTTTCACCTAAGCCAGTAAATATTATATCTTGGTGTCATGGCCTTCCGCCTAAGTCAAGTTGTACGACGCCATGACATTATGTCTAAGCCGTTAAATATTCTTGTCCTGCATCATGGCTTTTCGCCCAAGCCGATAAATATTCTGCATCGGTGTCATGGCCTTCCACCCAAGTCAAGTTGTATGGTGTCATGACTTTATGTCTAAGCCGTTAAATATTCTTATCCGGCATCATGAATTTTCGCCTAAGCTGATAAATATTCTGTCTTGGCATCATGACCTTCCGTCTAAGCCAAGTTGTACGGCGTCATGAATTTATGTCTAAATCGTTAAATATCTTTATCCGACGTCATGACTTTTTGCCTAAGCCGGTAAATATTCTGCCTTGGCATCGTGACCTTCCATCTAAGTCAAATTGTACGGCGTCATGACTTTATGTCTAAGTCATTAAATATCTTTGTCCAACGTCATGACTTTCTGCCTAAACTGGTAAATATTCTGCCTTGGCGTCATGGCCTTCTGCCTAAGCCAAGTTGTACGGCGTCATCACTTTATGTCTAAGTCGTTAAATACTCTTGTCCGACATCATGACTTTCTGCCTAAGTCGATAAATATTCTGCCGTGACATCATGGCCTTCCACCTAAGCTGAGTTGTACGGCGTTATGACTTTATGTCTAAGCCGTTAAATATTCTTGTCCGATGTCATGACTTTCCGCTTAAGCTGGTAAATATTCTGCCTTGACGTCATGGCCTTCCGCCTAAGTCAAGTTGTATGGCGTCATGACTTTATATCTAAGCCGTTAAATACTCTTGTCCGGCGTTATGGCTTTTCGCCTAAGTCTGTAAATATTCTACCTTGGTGTCATGGCCGTCCGCCTTAGCCAAGTTGTACGCCGTCATGACTTCATGTCTAAGCTGTTAAATATTCTTGTCCGGCGTCATGACTTTTCACCTAAGCCAGTAAATATTCTGCCTTGGCGTCATGGCCTTCCGCCTAAGTCAAGTTGTGCGGCGTCATGACTTTATGTCCAAGCTGTTAGATACCATCCCTTGGCATCACGACCTTACGTCTAAGCTAAGTCATTCGGCGTCATGACCTTCGATCTAAGCCGACAAATCTCTTACCATTGGCCCGGAATTGTTATCCAAACCAATGAACGAAAAGAACCCCTTTAGTTTATACCAACTCTTGATCCCTACAGGGATTCACCATAACATATGACATCTTCTCTCCACCGTCATGACATCGATCTCTTGACATCAGAATCACCGACTTGCGGGCATACCTGTTAAGCCCTAAAAAAAAGAAAAAAAGAAAAAAGCACACTTTCATCAGGAATAATTCAATTAATCACACATTGAGTTTTTAGTTATCATCAAAATAATATCGTCAACAATATTCAAAACAATATCATCACAATGAAGTTTTGTTATCATCAAAATCATAGCTCAACAAAAGGTTCGAACAGAAGCCCAGTTCATTCAAGTGAAGGAGAGTCAACTCTAGTCAAAGTTGACTCAGTCAAGATGACAAATGGTTAGCAGGTGACAAATGTCTTCTACCGGTGACAAATGCCCACTACCAGTGACAAATAGCTAGTAATGGAGTCAAATGGCCACTACAGGTAACAAAAGAATCCGTAGTGGTGACAAATGGTTCCTAGCACTGACAAAAGGCTCTTAGTGGTGACAAATAGGTAAAGGCAACGGGTCAAGAATAACAGAAAGTAGCTAAGGCGATGGCTTCTAGCGGCTAAGGGTGAAAAATAACTGTTAATAGTGACAAATGGGCTATAAGGATGAAAAATAACTCTACAAGGGTGAAAAATGGGCGACAAAAGCTGGAAGAGTAAAAAATGAAGCAACGGAGTCGACTCAGTAGGGATTTAGAGTCGACTCTAGTTATGTTGAAATCGCAAGGATGACAAATGGACCAAAGGCGATAGGTATTGATGAATAAGGGTGAAAAATAAGTGCAAGACAGATAAATAGACCCGGAAGGGTGACAAATGGTCAGCAAGGGTGTAAAATAACTCGTAGAGGAAACAAATGTAGAAAACACCTGTCCAAGCTTCTGCAACTTTCGAAGATCAACCAGGAAATTAAAATATGAATCGTAAACCTCTGAAATCACAGATTTCGAGGTATGGAAGAAGATCCCAGGTCAGAGCTCTTGCCCCTTCATCATGACAGATTTGTACAAATCTTTTAGAGAAGACTTGGTCAGCCACTAAATCTGGAAATGCCCTTCTGCGAGAATTCTGACCCACCTATCCTAAGAAAGGACTGGTCAGGAGGAATGCATTTCATACACATGGGACAAATGCATTCTCTCTGCCTGCCACCATCCTATCCTAGGATTGGGTTGAAAAGCCATGCAAGCTCAAGTCAACATCCTGCAGAATATCTACTTCAAAGCCAAGAAAAGATTTAGGAGGAACTAGTACCCACTGCTGAGGATTGATGAGCTGTTCGATCAATTATCTGGAGCTAAATACTTCTCCAAGATTGATCTCCAGTCTGATTATCATCAACTAAGAATCAAGGAGGAGGACATTCATAAAACTGCATTCTGAAGTTGGTATGGGCATTATAAATGTACTGTTATGCCTTTCGGACTAACAAATGCCCCTACAGCCTTTACGCAGTTAATGAACAGCACCTTTTGGCCACATCTGGATCAATTCATTGTGGTCTTTGTTGATGATATCTTGATTTATTCTAAGTCTGAAGAAGACCATGAAGAACATTTGAGGACATCATTGCAGATATTACGGGAGAATCAACTCTATGCCAAATTTAGCAACTGCGAATTTTGGCTAGAAGAAGTATTCTTCTTGGGCCATATAATCTCGAAGAATGGAATTTTCGTGGACCCATCAAAGGTCGAAGCCATGAAGAATTGAGAACGACCAACAAATGCAATGGAGATTCGAAGTTTCTTAGGGCTAGCTGGTTACTACTGGCGTTTCATCAAGGACTTCTCAAAACTTGCTATTCCTCTCACCAGGTTGACTCTCAAGGAAGTGCTGTATGAGTGGAATGAAGACTATGAGAAAAGTTTTCAAGTTTTGAAGGATCTCTTGACCACTGCTCCAGTATTATCATTACCAATTGAGGGACAGAAGTACGAGGTATATACTGAGGGTTCTGGTATTGGCCTTGGGTGTGTATTGATGCAAAATGGGAGAGTCATTACATACTCTTCCCGGCAATTGAAGAAGCATGAAGAGAACTACCTGGTGCATGATTTAGAACTAGCCACGGTGGTATTTACCTTAAAGATCTAGAGACACTACCTCTAAAGAGAACAATTCACAGTATACTCTGATTATAAAAGCCTCAAATATCTATTCTCCCAAAAGGAGCTAAATATGAGACAACACTGTTGGCTCGAATATCTCAAGGATTTCGACTTCACTATGCTATACCATCCTACTAAGAGTAATTCCATAGCTGATGTCCTTAGTCAAAAGTCGAGAGTAATGTTGGCCAGTTGTATGATTCGAGAATGGAAGTTACTAGAAAAATTCTCTAAACTCAATATAAGTACAGTCATCAGTCTCAGTCTAAGCCCCTGACCACGTGTGCACACACAAGCTCAATACCTTGAGCCAAGCCTCTAGCTAGTTTTTCCCTCCAGTCAGACGCTACTGCAAAGCAAGGGGGCCCACAAAAACTAGCCTCAAAATTATACACTAGGACTATCCCGCCACCTCTCCTGGGTGGGCCGACTTTAAAGGTCATCAGGCCCGACTAGTGGGTCAGTCACATAGGAAAGAGAAGCTGACTCAAATGGGACATAAATATACATTTCAAACCATCATAGCGTGTGAAATACCAATGACATGACCCCAAACACACGGCCGAACAAAACACGGCTAAAAATCGGGCTGGAGACAAGTAGCGATCCTCACTGGACCGCTACTGTCTAGTGGCGGTCATGGGGTGACCACTACTGGACAGTGGCGGTCATCCCATGACCGCGACTTGCCCACCGCCTCGCCCCACGGGAGACGGTCTCCACAGAGACCGCTACCCCTAAGTAGTGGTCTAGTGAAGACCGCTACCGTTCTGGACGATGCGAAACATGCCCTAACTGTTTTGAACCCCTCCCAAATCGATCAAATCGATGGGATTACATAAGTATCACTTGTTCCCTATTATCATACATGATTTCCACATCATTTAGACCTCAAAAACATAAGGAACAAGGCTATATAAGGATTAAGCAACAAGGATTAAAGAAATTGCATTCCACATGAAAGTTTTGATCAAACTAGCCATTTTTACATGCTTATGACTATTCAAAGCAATAGGAAAACATGCTAGAGTAAGGTAGAAATCCATCCCCCTACTTGGAATCGTGAAACCATGCCGTTCAAGCGCGTTCCTCACGTCAAAACTGCCTCCCACATGGGAGAGACTTGACCCACCACACAAGGGTTCCTTCCTCATCGTCACGATCACTCCACCGTTGCCCCAGGCTCGTTGAGACCTCCTCCACCAAGCTGTTTGCGGCCGGGTGAGGCGGGGTAGCCAGGAGAACGAGGGAGAGAAAGAGAGGGATGTGAGAAGGGAGAGGGGGAAACTGTGGGGTTTCTCCCCACTGTGGGTGAAAATGGGTTTTGGTTATTTTTTTTGTTATAAAACCACTAATTGCAAGAAAGCTCTTATTCTGTTTTATTAAGTGTGTGGGTGTGCCAGATACAAAGGTGACAGTTTATTCAGGTTTCGAAGACCAAGGTGGTCTTGAACCACTGGTGCGCTTCATCTGACTAACCAGATGATGTGTGTATGGGGTCGGGACTAAAACCCATCGTGCCATAAAAGTCATGGCATTAATTACATCTCCTAGAGGGGAGAAAACCTTTGTTTAAATGCTAGGAGAAGGGGTCCTCGGGCCTAAAACTGATATTGATTAAAGAAATCAATTAGAATTCTAAATTTTAGTGAAACATCTCCCATTGAGGGGTAAACATTTTGATTAAAGCCGGTCATTGATTGACAAATTTATAATTGGACAAGAGTCCCAATTTATAAATCAAATGTATTCTAGGAGCATGGCAAGCTGGACATTTGGGATCAGATACCAATAGAAACATGTCAGCCGTCGCGGGCTATTCACCTAGAGCAAGATCAAGCATGACCATGATCGGAGGACCCCTTGGTTCAAGCATGACCTGTAGAGGCCTCATTAACATCCCTATTGCATAGGGTCTAAGGGAGGAGGAACCCTGGCTCAAATGTTATTAGCTACTTAAGGAGGGTTTTTTATATTCAAAATTTTATCATTATCATATTGCATGCCATTGTTGTTTATCCTTCATATTATCATTATTGTTATTATTATTATTTGGTTATTATTTTATTTGGTTATTATTTTATTTTCTTTCATCTTTTTCTTCTTTTTAACATGCAAGGGGGCCAAAGGCCGCTGCATCGATGCAGAGCTCAAGGTGCGTCGACGCACGAGCTCACACAAGGGGTTGTAGGGACTATTGTGTTGACACAGGACGAGGTTGCACTGACGCACAAGGCCCAGTTAGAACTAGCGCATGCCACTGTGTCGACGCCAGGCACGATTGCACCGACGTGCAAGGCCTACCAGGTGCTAGTCGTTGACCACTACGTCGACGTAGGGCAAAGCTGCATCGACACAGCCTGCGTTAGTGAGCAGAAATTCCCTCTTTTCCTTCTTCATTTGTTTGTTTGTTTGTTTGTTCATGTTATGGACTTATCTTGAAAGTTTAAGAAATGTTAAACTTCAATTTTTATTTCAAGCTTCATTTGCCCTTGACAAACTAAGAAATGTCCACACTATCCTAATGGGTGAACTTAAGCTAACTATGACCACTAACCGAACAACTAATGGACTAGCCCTTTGGGTCTTATTAATTGGCCCAATAGGGATTACAACTCAATAAAAGAAAATTGCATCAAGCTAAGAAGAAATAAATATCCTAACCACTGCCGAATCCATCTCAAGGGGCCGATGTCAAAGCCGGAGCATAGAGGGTGGCTGATGTCCCCATCACTTTCTCCCTTACGTATGGCCCTATCAGATGTCGCTCTCCTTCATTCTCTATTTACTTCCTACATCCTTTTGTCTCTTCTGCCGTGCATGCCAAAAACGTGAGCTGATAAGGGAACCAAATCTTCAGTGGGCCCCACCTCTAGAAGATACTTTGTCTGCCAATCATTTCCTCTGGAAAAGTAACCTTCCAGAAGCATTTTCGTGTATGAACGGATCCTCAACGAACAATTGCGGATTATGGAAAGCAGAATGCTATCGAACTCAGATCCGTTCTGGGCGAGCTTGATGGTGTCGACACGTTCAGCTGAAGTGTCGACACTTCCTTTCTTAGCTTGAGCAAAAGTAGCTTTCTTCGTCAACAGGTTGACACTTTAGTTTCCACAAGTCGACACGGGTGCCATAATCTCATGCGGTAAGAACCGCTGTGTCGAGGCATGGTACTGGAAGTGTCAGGGCATGAGCACCAGATAGAGACGTTAGTCTGTCGCGCTGAACTGAATTGTCGACATGTTTTGTATGAAGTGTCGACGTACTGAGCAATCCAGAGCCCAAGCAGAAATGAGGGATTTATGCGTTTGTTCTTGTAGTGTTGGCACTTCCTACTTACAGGTCGACACTTTGAACGTTCCTCACCTATACTTGTCCAAAAGAAAGTTTTTCAACAAATTTGTTAGACATACAACATTGGCTTTTCGTGCCAAAACATCCAATAATGATTCATGGTTTGTTATCATCAAAATCATGAGACACAATATTCCCCCCCTTTTTGATGATGACAACCATGAGTCATTATTTAACAAGCATCCATATGGCATTTCATTTAAAGAACAACAAAAGGTAGAAGTTTTGCCTTTCAAGAAGAAACTACCTTTTTATTTATTTTGACTTGTTAAGGTGTCCTTTGAGAATTTTGGAGTTAATTGGGTTATTTTCTTATTGAATTGGAGTCCCAGGCTCCCCAGAAGCAAAGTCATAAGCTCGTGCAAGGTTTGTACTCAAGCACGGTAGTTATTATTCTTTAAGAGGCAGGTTTATTAAGCCCGAATCACGAGAGTAAGTTATTAGTTAAAACCTGGTGAAAATTCGACAGCATCTCCCCATCCTCGGAGGGTTGCAGGGGGAAAGCGGGGATATGCCCACGTGGCAGAGCAAACCCCTTAGAGCCGAGTGGCACAACGGCGATCGGCATACCCGAACGAATAGGAAACCCCGAGGACTAGCCTACTAGGGGCACCATAGTTTGGTGGGTTGAAAGTGATTGGATAAGGCGACTAATGAGGGAGGTGATAACCCCGATGGCTAGCCTACAAGGGGCACACGACCCATAGTCAACACAATATCCAGAAGAGGGATGACCAAGAGGGAAGGAAACCCCGAGGGCTAGCCTACGAGGGACACACATCCCATAGTCACCACGATGTCCCTAAGGACAGTGGATTTGATATCGGGCTAAACCCTGTCAATATTCACCTTGTGGCCCATAAGGATACCCATCACTAACAGATGGAAACCTTTGACCAAATGGCGGTTCTGAGGTCTCAATGGGGTATGTTCCCCCTCCCCGGATCATTCAAGCTAAAGTTATCAGAAATAACAAAGCTCGGAGATTCCAAATCATATGCAGAATAGAAGGGATACAGTAGTGCATCATAACATCCAATGAGTTAGCAAACTGTTACTCATAGGGTTAGTGTATTAGTGCTCATAGGGCTAACGGGTTAGCACTCACAGGGTTAAATGGTTGATATGCAAATTAAGGGGTAGGGGATTAGTAGATTAACATTCGTAAAGAGCTAATGGGGTTAGCCTGAACTAAGATAATCAGGGTATCGAGAGCGGCCCTTAGAGTAACTTGCATAGAATGATTATTTAGGCTGTAGAGGTGATTCTGTTGCCTTTGACCTATGAAGGGGATGCAGAGGCATTGAGGGAATCAGCCTCATAAGTACATCAGGGGGAGATGCACATACGGATGTGCCTCCAACCAGGAAGGGCATGCTAACCTCCCATGTGTACTCCAACCAGATAGCATTCCATATGCGGTGAAGTCACTTATTGTCTACATCAGTGCAGTCTTTATAATAAAATTTTACTTCTAAGATGCATCATACGTAATAACTCTATCAATTCATCAAAATTTCAGTTCATCAATCAACGGTCTGAGATATATGTTCAATTTTTTCTCCAAACTTTTTGGACCAGGAATTACTAAGGATGAAAATAGATTTTCTCGCTTCATGCACATGTTCGGCAGAACGTTATACGGTGTCATGAACACTGGCCAACAAGAGTTAGACACCACTGAACCACCAAATGGATTAAAACCATCATCTGTGCATAAACCCAACCTAACATTACGTGGCTCCCTTGAGAAAGCAAAATGAGTACGGCTGAAGTGAGTCTAAGCTTTGTCATTGGCAGGATGACTGATTATTTCATCAGCACTGCGTACTCTTTTGGTGTGCCATGTCATATGTCGAGCTGTCTTTGAGGACATATACAGCCGCTGCTGTCTAGGCATAAGAGTGAAGTATCGCAATGTCTTGTAAGGCATATCTTTTTGCTTTGAACTGTCCCCCCTCTTAAGTTTGAATCTGTCATGATGACAAATAGAACATGATATCTTACATGTATCCTCTTTGTAATATAACATACAGTGATTCGGGCATGTATCTATTTTCACATATCCAAGTCCTAGCTCATTGACCATCTTGTTTGCACGGTAAAAAATTTCAGGCAACTTCTCGTCTCGAGGCAACATACTCTTGCTCAAGAGGAGGAGACGGTCAAAACAAGTCTCACTGATGTGAAATTTAGATTTCAAGTTCAACAACTGTGAGACCGCAGACAACCGAGTGTGTTTTTCACAACCATCCAACAGCCGCTCATCAGCATCCCTAAGTAGTTGATAAAATCTTTTGGCTATCTTATTCGATACTTCTTCCATGTATGCATACCAGCAGCATCTACAATCATATCCATCTATTCACTTGTGCCTGCAACATTGTCGGGCTCATATGGTAAGGCATCCTCACAATGACACCTCCAATTTATATAACCGTCCATGAATCTTTTCTTGTACAAATGATACTGCACATCCCATCTCCTCAACAACCCCCACTAACCCTTCAGGGGCCTCATCAGCCTCTTGGGTGGCGTCCCCAGTTCTTGGTAGCGATAGTCCAATACTAGTATCGGGTTATCGGTACCCTGAGCTCTGGGTCGTTACACCTTTACTTCAGCTCGAACCCACCGTCTAAGTCGACGAATAAAAAGAACTCTTTTGCTTCGGCTCAGACCTTCCGTCCAAGTCGATGAACAAAAAGAACTCCCTTGCTTCGGCTCAGACCTTCCATCCAAGTCAATGAACAAAAAGAACTCCTTCGCTCTGACTCGGACCTACCGTCTGAATTGATGAACAAACAAGAAACCTCATTGGCTCCGGCTCAGACCCTCCATCTGAGTCGATGAATATAGGACTCCTGGCCTGTGTGCGCACGCGGTGGAGTGGTTTCCTCATCCCTTCGCTGAAGGAGTGTGCGCTCTCCCGCGAATTTGTACAGGACCAGCACCTTACCAACCCAGAAGACCAGATATCTTCTGAAAGAACTCTACACTCGCGGGCCCCGTGCACTCGTCCCTTGCTTGAGCCACCCACGAGTGGGGGGCATTTGTGGACGTCAAAAAATGACGATGATGATCATACGGCACTCGCATCTACGCGCTCAAGCGCAAGTCGAAGATAGGAAGGCCGAACAAACCCATACCTCACCCGATCAGGATGAGAACTCACTTGGCGGTCCACTACCCACTAGGAAGCCCCCAGGTAGAAGATACAACCATAATTCTCCGACCGTCCATCCCGAGGGCTGAATCAAAGAAAAGTTGGGAACTCCGGCACAGTCTCGGCATGCACTGAAAGGTACGTAAAGTTTTGGACCGAGGCCCCAGAGGATGCGAATGAAACACTACGGATGCCATGCATTGCAACTAAAGTATTCCGAGAGTGTCAACACTCATATAAATGGCCGCGACTTCGAAAAGAACCCATTCAATGCTAAAAACGGCATGGCAAGGCCTTAAAACGGCGCGCCCCCCTTACTTCTCTTAATACGTCACGCTCCTGTTGAAGGGACACCCCTTTGAATGCACTAAAACGGCGCCACCACTTGCATGGTTATTCCAGCGTGATCAGCTTTGAAGAATGCCCCCCTTTGATGGATAGGAGAGACAACTACGGCATCGGTATTTCAAGTGAGCACGATGAGTCGACAATTGTCAATAATCAAGTGGATGTCATTCGCCCTCTAGTCATCCACCCCAATCATTCATATGGCCCTCCACCTCCTTCGCCTTCACCCCCGCTCGCATATTTACCTCCACAAAATCCACCACCACAACATTACACTCCATCACCTATTATTACGCCTTCATTACAGTGTCCACCTGATGTTCTCAATGATGAAGATTTGGAGATGGCACAAGATGATGAAGTTTCAAAGGCACCCCTTCCGAGTTTCCTCCGTCTTCCTCTACCTCCACTGCCACCCGATGACCCCCCTGCCCAGGACAAAGTCACCGTCCTTAATCCAACCCCAGTTTATGAGACTAATTGGTGCTACGATGATGGGTCAATACTCCAATCACCCACACCAACACGCCATGCGTCTCCTATCCCTAATACCTCTCGCCCTATCCGACGCTTCCAACGCACCAAACCCTCTTCTTTTTCACCTACAATTACCACACCATTAACCTCCATTACACCAACTTCCACCGGACCACCTGCTACATCCCA
Organism: Amorphophallus titanum; assembly: GCA_024336825.1. NCBI lineage: Eukaryota > Viridiplantae > Streptophyta > Magnoliopsida > Alismatales > Araceae > Amorphophallus > Amorphophallus titanum. Next base: position 8,320 of record JANBPO010007034.1, on the reverse strand, counting down.
ACCAATTCCCACACCTTTAACCTTCGCCGATCCTCCATCAACCTCCACTCCACTGGCCTCTGCCAAACCTCCCGCTAAATTTCAAACCATAACACCTTTTCCTTGTTCACCACCTAAAGTCTCTATTATCCCTATAACACCAAGGCCAATTCCCCTAAACCTAACTTTACTTACACCTTTACCCGAACCCGTGGCTAGTCCTGGGCAGGACTCACCTATTTTTACACTCGAGCCGATCCCATTCACTTCCGAGCAAGGGGAGAAGCTCGACGTGTTTGAACCTCCACTTCTACTCACCCATTCTCCAACGCTTTCCATTACACCATCACCACCCATGGAGCCTTCTGCCTCCGCTTCCTCTACCACTCGGAATGGGAATGCTTCTGCTAGTATTTGTGCCGAAGATGATCAAGAGTCGGGCAAGAAGGATTTGGTCATGATCATGTCACCCAAGATGCATGAATTTATTTGTCGGATGCCAATCTGCATTTTTGTGCCGAGCATGGTTGAAGAGGCCAAGTCCCCGCCACTGCTCACCACCTTCCTGTTTTCCTTGTTAATGATGACTCAAGGTGTAGCATTGTTTACCTTTGTCCACTCTGAGCCATTTTCTGTTCTCCTAAATTTGACTGAGATACATAATTATTTTGCTTAGAAATTATAATTATCATATTAGGACTTACCTGCTTACTTCAGAGGTCTCATTGTGGCTGTTAAGTATGACAGATTAGTTTAATTGTTTGAAGGGATGAAGATTTGATGGCACGGAACGGTTGAATTGAACTTCCAATTTGGAACTCAAAAGCTGTGGCCCTCATAGCACAATATCACAGATTCTGTAGACATAGTATATTTTTTGATTACCAGGGGAAACCCACCCCTTCCACCAACCTTAGCATGTGGTTGCTTTGGATGTACGGACCCTACCACTTGCGCATCATGGAGTCCATCAACTGGGGCAAGGGGAGGGTTTCATAAAACCCTAGAGCGGTGCTGCCCATATCCGAGCCAAGGAACCACTTGTGGGTGGGGACATGTTGGCAAAGGCACAACAGCACTTTGCCGCCGTGGAGAATCTTACCCGCGACCTTGTTGTTGCCAGCAGTTCAAGCCACTGATCAGGTTCTATAGATATTGTAATGAATAGAAATAAGATAATATCATTGCAGTTTAGTGAGATCAGTTTGGCAGCATTGTTCACCATTGAAGTGGAAGGTTTCTGTTTGGAGGTTCGTCCACTGAAGGCTCCCTATGTTGAATAGTCTGACACAATTCATTCAGGGCATTGGTACACCTGTCCATTGTGTGATGGAGAGGAAGAGTCAATGGATGACACCTTTATCCATTGTTTCTTTTCTTAATCAGTGTGGGAAGTTTCTAGAGGCTGCAGATGAGGTGGCATTTACCGGGTGCTAAGATGCTCATCTCGGGGTGGGTGACAGGCAGAGAACTAAAGGAGACCAGAAAGTCTGGCTGCTGGTTTTCATGCATATTTGCCGGCTCTTTGCGAAGGTAGAAATTGTGGACTCATAGGCATAGTGCACCTATTTTGGGCCTCATGTGCAGATAGTATCCTCAATACCCCATTGCTATTGGGTTTTAAACAGTGCTTTTGTGTAAGGAGACTTTTTGGGGAGGTTTTTACCTGTTTGAAGATTCTTCTAGTTCATGTCTTGTCACTTGGATTCTCATTCGTGTGTTTTATCGCATTTTCTATTACCTTATTCAATAGAACGAAAATGTAATTACTTAAAGCATGCCTCCATGTTGATTCAAAGACACCTACTAGGTACATGTTTTCATTACCCTACTTTTCAATCTTTTCAGGAAGCTCAAGTGAGTCGGATTCAGGCTTTAACAGTGATGGGTCCGAGAGTGGAGATGAATGACATTGGAGAGAAGACCTAGCTTGTCCTTAGTCATCAAGTTGGTCTAGAGTCTGGTCCTGTAATTTTCTCTTTATTGAGTCTTACTGTGTAATTTTTATTTTCTTGAGTCTAGTAGGTTAAGAGTCAACCATATGTACTTGAATCATTATTATCAATAAGAATTAGAATTTTGTCTAAATTCTGTTGAATTTCTCTTATGTGGATGTTATTGCGCTTTGATTATGTTACTAGCTTGAGACATATTGCCGACTGCTCACGTTCTCGAGTTGCTTCCACTATACATACATGGCTCGGGGCATGACAGGTACCCTATTTTTACAAATGGCTCACCGTGTCGACTGGGACACGATGTAATAGACTGTTGCAGGACTTTCCCAGGCACTACAGAATATGGCCCAGGCTGGCGCAAGGGCTGGTGCCGGTGATTTACATCAGAATTTTCGAAGCTTAAATCTTCCACAATTTTTTGGCTCTTCTAATCCGGATGAAGCAGAGAACTGGATAGATGAGATAGAAAGAATCTTCAATGTTATGCAGTGTGTGAATCAAGAGAAGGTCCATCTCTCCACATTTCAACTAAATAAGGATACGCGTACTTGGTGGAAGAGCACTTCGGCACAATCCCAGAATGCCCAGCCTACATGGGATGAGTTTCATACACTCTTCCTAGAGAAGTACTTCTCCGAGCACGTTAAGGAGAGAAAGGCTGCAGAATTTGCTTCTCTACGCCAGGGAATGATGTTGGTGGCAGAGTATGAACTCCAATTCTCCCGTCTGGCCCCTTATGCCGAACATCTGGTGAGTGCCGATATTTTAAAGGCCAACCATTTTCTGGATGGGTTAAGGCCCGTCTTTATTCAACAACTTGGCTCACAGAATATTCGGACCTATGCAGAAATGGTCCAACGAGCACATTTATATGAAAGGACCTTGGAAAAGGTTGAGAAACTCAAAGGCAAGGGAGAAGAGTCTGGCCAATAGATGGATCGGCGTGGGAAGAAGGAGAAGTTCAGCATCACGGAACCTTACAAATCCCGTGATAGTAAGAAGAGATCTTGGAACGGGAATGGTAGTGGCTACCACAAGAATAAGAAGGCGAAGGAGGAAGATAAGCAAGTCATGACGGCTTGTACATTCTGTAAGAAATTCGGCCATGTGGTCGAGAAATGCTAGACGCGTCTTGGCACTTGTTTAAGATGTGGAAGTCAGGAGCATCACATGCCTGATTGTCCCTTGACGAAGGAACAACCCTCAAAGAATGACAGCGGATGAAGGCGGTAGGCTCGTCTCAATGCTATCATAGATGAAGGAACTACTAAAGAAGGAGAACTGTTGGAAGGTACCATTCAAATTTACTCGCATCCTGCATTTGTGTTATTTGATACTGGTGCTTCTCATTCCTTTATTTCTAGCACTTTTGTTAAAATCTTGCTAGTTTCACCTGTTCCGTTACCTTCAAATTTGTTTATAAGTACACCCTTAGGTCCTGGAATAGAACTTAAAACTTATCTCCTCGATAGTGAAATTATCATAGAAGGCCACAATCTCCCTGCAAATCTCGTATGCCTCGATATGGAGAGATACGATGTCATATTAGGAGTAAATTGACATTGTGACCATTATGCCGACATTAATTCTCGTAATAGATGGATTTCTTTTCATAGACCAGATTTTTCAAAGTTTTCCTTCCGTGGCATTAAGTATGGGAAGCATCCTATCCTTATTTCTTCTTTTTACGCATATAAACTCATTTCACAAGGGTGTGAAGCTTTTCTTTCTTCCGTTGTCATTACTGAGTTTGAGGAAATCCTTATAGAAGAAATCTCTGTTGTAAGAGAATTTTCTGATGTCTTTCCTTCGGATTTCCTTGGTCTACCACCCGAAAAGGAGGTCAATTTCTCCATTGAACTCACACCTGGAGTAGCACCTGTGTCAAAAGCCCCTCACAGGATGTCCTCCACAGAGCTCAAGGAATTAAAGAAGTAACTTCAAGAATTACTGGAAAAGGGATTTATCCGACCAAGACATCCCCTTGGGGTGCACCGATTTTATTTGTCAGGAAGAAGGATGGATCCCTCAGGCAGTGCATCAATTACCGACAGTTGAATCAACTCACCATCAAAAATAAGTATCCACTGCCGCGTATTGATGAGCTATTCGACCAGATCTCCGGTGTGGAGTATTTATCCAAGATTGACCTCAGGTCTGGCTATCATCAGTTGAGGATTAAAGAAGAGGATATTCACAAGATGACTTTTCGTAGCAGATACGGACATTACGAGTTTGTGGTTATGCCGTTCGGGTTAACCAACGCCCCCACAGCATTTTTGTAACTCATGAACAATGTCTTCAAGCCGTATCTCGACTGCTTTGTGATTGTATTCATTGATGATATCCTTATCTATTCCAAGTATGAAGGAAGAACATGAGGAACATTTGAAGATTGTCTTACAAACCTTAAGGGAACATCAACTATATGCAAAGCTAAATAAATGTGAGTTCTGGCTAAAGGAGTTATCTTTCCTTGGCCATGCCATTTCCAAAGAGGGAATTGCGGTGGATCCCGATAAGGTGGAAGATGTCAAGAACTGGAGTAGACTGATGACTATTTCTAAAATTAGAAGTTTTCTTGGTCTGGCTGGTTATTATCGGCAGTTCATTAATGATTTTTCCAAAATCGCCCTTCCTCTCACAAGACTCACTAGGAAGAAAAATCCATTTGTATGGACCACAAAGTGTGAAGAGAGTTTCTTGACTCTTAGGCCTGGTTTGGTAACAGAATAGAATAAGCTGGTTAGGATAAGGGCGGGTAAGATATCCATGGATTTGGATTGTTCGACTTTGATAAACTGTCTCTTATCTTAGCCAGGGTTAAGAGAATAAGGAGATCTTATTCTAGTCAGTTTGATAACTTGTTGGAATTAGAAGTGGAATAATATTTTACATACCTATTTTGCCCTCTCTTTTTATACCTATTTTACATACCTATATCCCTATATTTTCCAAAATCGTTCTTTTGTAACACTCATAAAAGCGCACACTTGCTGCCACCTTCTTCTTGATTCTTCGATTCTCACAATTTTGTGTCTCTCGGGACGATCTGTGGTTGACTTGGAGTAAAGGCGTAGTCGGTGAAGCTTGGCCTTCTCCTCGTCAATGGAGAAGAGGTCATCCTCATCTTCTTCTGAGAGCCAGCCGTTACTTTTGCTCTTGATTACGGGGTATGGACTGATTCCCCCAAAATAAAGCACAGCATAGGCAAGGCTGTATTCTGCTGGAGTGAACGGAGATAGGTCTACAAAGACCTTATGTTGTTCCCCATCCTTGGCCTACTCGATGCATTGATGGAGAGTTGACAGGACGACCCAGTTTTCATGGAGCCAGGACCTTCCCAGCAGCACTTTGTAAGATGTGTCAGTGTCGATGATGTAGAAAGTCACCTTGGAGGCGAAATCATCGAGCACCAAATCAACATCCACCCGGTCGAGGACATCCTCGGTGACTTGATTGAAATCGGATATCTTGATTGCCTAAACCTTCTGGAGGTAGGGGTTTAGATATAGGGTCTTGAATGTCTTTAGGGGCATGATGTTAACAGTGACACCGGCATCCACCAGGATCAGGTTTACCTCATGCCCATTGATTTTTCCCCTCATATCGAGAGGGCGGTTATGACACGGAGGGGATAGCAGTAGATCTTTCTTCGTGAAGGTGATAGTAGCGGCAAAGGCTTCATATGTGGCAGCCTTCATTTCTGCCACATGTGCCTTATAGACTTCCGACTCTTGGAGTATCTTGATAAGAGTTTCTCTCAATTCTTTACTCCAAGCAATGGCTTCCTAGATTGTGATGCTGGCAGGGAAACGCTTCATCTGGTGGAGGACTGTTTGGTCGGCTCGAGCTCGAGCATCCTCCAATGAGGGTAGCATATCGGGCTGAGCATTCTGTGGGCTTTCGCGCTACTCCCCGTCGGGGAGTTGCACTGCCTTGTCTTTACCGTTGGGATCTGACTGACTCAGATCACCCGTGGGTTTCTAGAACAAGGGCCCCAATGATGGCTCTCCTGGGAGTATCTGGCGCGGCAGCTCATCCTTACCGGATGGTCCTACCTATTCCGCTAAAGAGGACGGAGCTGGTGTAGGGACTGGGATGCTGGTGACGATCTCCTTCATGCCGGAACGATCGTGTTGGCCCAGAGGGGTGGAGCGCACACACACACACACACACACACACACAAACACACACACACACACACACACACACAAGGAGGAGGAGGAGGAGACCGGATTTGGCTACAACCACTTTCTGCTTGCAGATGCCCGGGGCCAAGAGAAACCAAACTTAATCTCCAAGAAGCCATGGGCATGCACCTAGCTGCTCATTTATCCCTCCCACCATTTTTCTCAGTGCCTTCTCTGTCTTTTGTTCGGCCGGTTGTGGGGACAAGCGGGGCCCGGAAATGCTCAACTGGGCACCGCCCAGCCAAAGGGTCCCGTTACAAAGGCATCGGCATTCAGATGTTGAAAGGCCTCCAGCAGTTGCACCCTGTGGCTGCCTTCTTCCCAGCTTCCTCCATCTTCCACGTAGAAAAAAACCCACTCCCACCTGTGGATGGTCCCTCAGTTTTGATGTGCTACGACGCCCAAAAAGTGCATCTGGTCAAAGAAAGATAGTTAATGCTAATTCTACTCTGCTCATTCTCTTGCACGCCGGAGTCATTATGCGAAAGGTACGCAGCAACTGCTGCTTATATGTTAATCAATTCTACTCTCTTTTTATCTCTTCACAAGAGAGTTATCGGCTCCAACATCCAGAGACACCACTCTGCTCCCCTCGTATCATTCTTCCTATGACATCCTCTCTTCACTACAACAAAAAAATAAAATCAATATCTGATGCTCCGCCCCACGCTAAGCTCGTCTCTAAACAACTCAGCTCGTCACCGTTCAGATCATCTTTGCTCAAAATCTCGACCACAAATTCTAAATGTTACAAAATAAAAAAAATTGAATTACCATCTCCATCCTCGTCGACTGGGCGATGAACAGGATGATGCCGACTGCTTTGGGGTCGACTTCTCTTCGGCACCCATCGATCAGAAAAGAAAAGAAAAGAACCGGAAGCCCGCGTTTACGCGTAGTTCTGGAACTGCGCTTTTAACCGCCCCCACCACGCTACAGACTCAGTCATTGACGCCACTCTCGTAAGCAGAGATTAATCATATGATGAAGTCTGATCGCGCGGTAGAGTGCAGCCAATCCATGCATTTGGGTTTCCATCATCAGAGATTCCCCACGAGTCCGAATCGTGCCAGGTCATAATCTCCTCACGAATCTCGTATGCCTTGACATGGAAGGCTACGATGCCATCTTAGGTGTAGATTGGTTATGCAATCCTTACGCCGACATCAATTGTCGTAATAGGAGAATTTCCTTCCATAAATCAGATCTTCCACGTTTCTCTTTCCTTGGCATCAAATATAGAAAGCATCCTGCCCTCATTTCTTCTTTTCACGCCTGTAAACTTATCTCGCAAGGTAGTGAAGTTTTTCTTGCTTCTGCAGTAATCACCGAGTTCAAGAAAATTATCCTTGAAGAAATCCCTATACTAAAGGAGTTCCCAGATGTCTTTCCATCCGAATTACCTAGTTTACCACCCGAAAGGAAAGTAAACTTCTCCATTGAACTTATCCCCGGAGCAGTACCGGTTTCAAAGGCTCCTTACAGGATGTCCCCCACAGAACTTATGGAGTTGAAAAGGCAACTTTAGAAGTTATTAGAGAAGGGCTTTATTCGACCCAGCACATCCCCTTGGGGTGTGCCAGTTCTATTCATCAGAAAGAAGGATGGATCTCTCTGACTATGTATCGATTATCGACAGTTAAATCAACTCACAATCAAGAACAAATATCCACTGCCGTGTATCGATGAGCTATTTGACCAGATCTCTGGTGTGAAATATTTCTCGAAGATAGACCTCAGGTCTGGTTACCATCAACTGAGAATTGAAGATGAGGACATTCACAATACTATTTTCCGGAGCAGATATGGGCACTATGAGTTGGTGGTTATGTCGTTTGGGTTAACCAATGCTCATGCAGCTTTCATGCAACTCATGAATAATGTCTTCAGGCCTTATCTCGATCGGTTTGTGATTGTCTTTATTGATGATATTCTCATATATTCCAAGATCACAGAGGAACATGAAGAGCATTTAAGAATAATTTCACAATCATTAAGAGAACACCAACTCTACGTGAAGCTTAATAAATGTGAATTTTGGCTAAAGGAAGTCTCATTCCTTGGCCATATTATTTCTAAGGAAGGTATTGCAATGGATCCTTCTAAGGTCAAAGCTGTCTAGAATTGGAGCCGACCAACGACCGTATCTGAAATCAGGAGTTTTCTCAGTTTGGCTAGTTATTACAGGTG
>JANBPO010007032.1:0-21147 GCA_024336825.1 Amorphophallus titanum | reverse complement strand
AAAATGAAGGCCTAAAGATTTCTCAATGGGTTAAAACCCCAATATATTACACAATTGGCACCTATGGATATGCAAGCTTATTCCAAAATGGTTAGGTGATCACAACTATTGGAAGATGCCACAGAGTTATCCGACCAGATCCATGGGAGAGACAAGAAGGAACATGTTTCAAGTTCCAGATCGTTCAAGGCCCTGACTACAAAGAAGAGGTCTAATAATGGAGGAGATCATTCCAAAGACAAGAACTTTAAGAAGAATGATAAGCAATTTTCTATTACCACCACACCATCTAAGGAGGTCTACAAGCACTGCAACAAGGCAGTGCATAAGGCCAAAGAATGCTGGAGGAGATTGGGAGCTTGTCTTCATTGTGGGAGTCGTGACCACTGAATTCTTGACTGTCCTTTATTAAATAAGCAAGCCAACAACGAGAAACGCCCGGTGAAGAAACAAGGCCGTCTCCAAGCATTACAAGAGGCAGAGCCAATTGAAGGCAGAATTGTGGAAGGTACATTAAATATTTGTTCCAAGGTCGTTCTTGTCTGATTTGATAACAGCGCAACTCATTCATTTATTTCTCAGAGATTTGCTAAAATCAGATCTAGTTATCTCCACACCTATTAGGACCAGATCCGAGATTAAATACGATTACCTAATTAGTGAAGTTTTAATTGGAGGACATAATCTACCTATCAATCTAGTATGCATGGATATTGAAGGGTATGATGTCATTCTAGGCGCAGATTGGCTATCCACACATAAGGCTATCATAGACTGTCAGAAGGATCTGGTAGCATTTAGCAAACACCCGAAGCTCATCTATTCTAGTCCCTAGAGTTGTGATAAGTCACCCTCATTTCAGCTCTCCGAGCTAGTAAACTCATAAGAAGAGGTTGTATGGCCTTCCTAGCCCTTGTAACCGTAACGGAACTTAAGAGATCAAAGTTAGAAGATATCCGTGTGGTTAGAGAATTCCCCAATGTATTTCCAGAGGATTTGCCCAATTTACCCCCGGAGAGGGAAGTGGCATTCATGATTGATCTTGTCCCTAGTGTTGGCCCTTTTTCATAGGCACCTTACAGAATGTCCCCTGCCGAGCTAAAGAAATTGAAGGAACTGTGTGTGTGAAAGAGAGAGAGTGACGTGAGAGAGAGGGAGAGAGGTAGAGAGAGAGGATGAGATATATATTAAAAAATAAAAAAGAGACATGAATATAATATTTTAATTGTCATCATTACTGGGTTAACCTAATTCTTATCAAATCACATTGGATTAAATATAGGTTATCACACCTCATTATTCCCATATTAATCACTCTCTTATCAAACTAAAAATGAGTTAACTCCGGACTACTTTAATCGGATTGAGTTAGCCCAATTTTATCTAACTCCGTATCAAAGTGAGGCTTAAAGATTCTTACACAAATGTGCAATAAGCAAATGATTTATGCGGAGTGGTAGGTATACGTACGGATTGAAAGGGATGAGCTCCCATTTTCTCATATTTAAAAAAAGTATTTACTTGATGCACCCCCAAAGTTAGTGTTCAATAATTTTGAGTCTAATAAGAAAAACTATTTTTAAAAAAATAATTATATGACATGGTGAAAATAAAAAAATCACTGAACGTTCCAAAAATCGACGGGTAAACTAGGCCTGATTTGCCAGCTGGACAGATTATAGGTGGATCAAAATAGCTTAAGTGTCGTTAGTATTAGAGGTGTACCTGATCGGACGGATGAGAATGAGAGGGTCTCCTTAGCTCGACCCCTCTGATCAGATTGATACATGAGAAGTCCAGGATTGGAGGTGGAATGTGCGGTTGAAGTCCGAAAACTTACCCCTCATTTTTTTGGGTTGGTATGTACCTTTTTTTCTTAGCAAGAAATAGGGAAACTCGGGATCGAATCTAGAGATGAATCTCTCTCAAAAGAAAAGAGGAAAGTGGTAAGACCATCGTGGCTAGATCTGGGCTCAATGATCCAGAAGAAAAAGAAAAGAGGTGAGGGTTAGAACTCCCTCACTAAGGTGTAGAGACCCTGATCACATTAAAAGTCTATAGAAGGAAAAGAGATTCAAGAAGAGGAGTGAGGACTAAAGCCTTGAAAACTGTGACGACCGGATCCCGGATACCAAATATACCCGATAGGACTATCGAATATACTTGATACCACTTGGAACCCGCGAGGCCTCCTAAGGGCGGTAAAGCCCCTAAAGGGAAAAAGGGATTGTCATGACGATACATTATCTAATCAAACGTAACATAAAGGTTATACCATCTAATGACCAAAATGACAAAGAATTGAATTAGATGATTCTCCATCTAAGTCTTTAAAATAGATGAAAAATTAAATAATCTATCGTCTAAATCCTAAAAGTAGATGGAAGCATTAGACGATCTATCGTCTAAGATCTAAAAATAGACAGAATGGGTTGTCGTGAGCCCCCTAGCTACAACCTGAGTCTGGGTAAGGGGGAAAACTGGTCGTTGGACTTAGACGTTGAACAATCTGTCTAGTGTGTGTACACGTGGTTGAGATCTCGGACACCATGTTGATAGTAGTAGTAGAGATACAGACCCCAACTAATCCTAGTGAGAGGTGTGTGTTTGTTTGTCTCAGTCGCTGCACTCGAGCTGAGTGGGAGACACATGAGGTGCGGTATAAGACGCCAGTACACGCTTATGGCCTTGCTACTAGTGGGTGGTTCTCCTGCCACTTGTGATCATGATTTTCCCAACAATGTGACTTACTCATGGTCGTGGTTCTCTTGAGACTCGAGGTGTTGTGTTGCCTACCCGTGACTTGTGTGACAATGTTACTAGTAGTTTAGTTGTGCTTACTTCCCGCTAGTTACTCGCTCACTATCATTGATTGTTATTTATTATTAATATTATCTTTTTTGTGATGAAAATTTATATAATCTTTACTGAGCCAATGAGATGAGACTTACCCTTTTTTATGTTTCTTAGGTGAGATATTTCCTCCACGCGATTCCTCTGACATTCAGCGCGGTGACGATGGTGCTCCTTAGTTGTTAACTTGTTAAAGTCGGGATATGCTCCAGACCTGTGTATCTTTTCTTTCTTGTTGGACGGTACTTATTTTGGACTTATTATGGGCTAAAAAATGTGCAAATTATAAATTGTGTGTGTTTGATTATAGTTCGTACATTTTAAGTTGCTACACTTATTTTAAATTCTTATTCACTCCCACGTCATTAAATCAACTCTTCCGAACAACGTGACTCATAAGTGAGGAGTCAAAATTCGAGTCACCGATTACTTTTCGATACTCAGATTCTAAGTCATCCCTAAAATTTTTCGTCATAGTAAGTATTTAAGAGGAGAATAACTTGTATCCAGTGATAAGTCAATAGTAAATCTCATTCAACTTTACAGTTGAAACATGTATTTAATACAAAAGTATATGGTTTGTCATGAAATTAACTTATGCTTAAAATAAGTTCTAAATGCATAAAGATCATGAAATCTACTAGAATGATCGGTTAACATAACTAGGCATATTAAAATAGTATTTAAACTAGGTATAAAACCTATTTAACTAGGCTTAATATATAATAATTTGGGTTATCCTACATTAAGTTTCGAGTTAACTTAAATATAGAAATCAGAAATTGAAAACGGTCTATTGTGCGACCGTCTCTTATAACTAACGGTCTATCGTAGGACCGCTAGCTTTATCAGGCGGTCTACAGGAAGACCGTCTCTTCCTGTGTTAGTCGAAATTAAATATTGGTAGATTAAAATGCTAAACTAAGACATATCATGCCTGAAAATCAACATATATAAACACTATAGCATGATAGAACGAGTATGGGCCAACAATATGCATGAGTTTATGTGTAATGACAAGAAAGTTCCCTTTTGTTTAATTAGGGCCAAGGTTCATGTATGTTATGACAAGTCATGGTAAAACAACAAATACTCCATGCAAAAAGCATGAAATCAAATGTAATAAGAGGCCTTTTAATCTTAGAACCATGTTTTAGCCGTTCATGAGATGACCTACCTCAATTAGAGCTCCTAGACTTCAGATTTCTGCTTGGAAGTAGTGCCTTAGTTCTACACGTCCTGTGCTAAACCAGCAACTTCACCTTCCGATATCTCCTGATTCCTTTGACCTATGGACGTGAAAATTTGGAGGGTAGATAGAAGATACAAAGGGTAACATAAAGTTCTAAAGGCTCAATCACTAAATACCTGATTTAGGGCTTCTAATATCCTGATCTTCACTGGGCCGTTGCACAGATTCCTGGGTTATTGGTGTGGGATCAGCAACTTTGGAAGCCTCTAACTCTTTGTAGACTTGATCTCCTAGAACGAAATTTTGAGGGAAGTTAGACTTTAATATTGTGAATAAAATCTTCTACAGAACCTATGTGAAATAAAACCTGCTTACCTTAATTCCACATGAGCCAAATGTAAGGGTCGCGCAGGTTGGTTCTGGGGTCTATTTATAGGGTTTAGCTAGGTTTCATAGATTTGAATGACCTTAGAGTCCTAATTAGGTCTCCAATCTGATCCTAACCCATTCTAGAGTCTTCTAATGGATAGATTGCATCAATCTCTAGGGATTTGGTCTAGAGAAAATGGAGTTTTCACGCAACCTAAGTTGATTGCGATCGGACTCTGGTATGCGGTCCACTAATGGGCCGCTTACAAGTCCTTAGCGGTCACTCGATAGAACGCTTGTGGTCACGAGTGCCGAATTTTAGTTTAATTCAAACTCTATTATTTATTTATCCTTTTATTTATCTAAACAAGGAGTATTTATCTCCTATATTCCGTAAATAGATTAATTAGGCTTCTAGAATATGAGCCAAATTTCATGGACTTGGTTTTTAAATCTTTTAGGCTTTATTTTAAATAGGCCAAATCAATTGCTTATTATTTTTGGGCTTGAATAATGACTTATTCAACCCAACAATCCATTTAATAACCCATTTAGGCTCTTAAAACTTCTATTAATTCCTAGAAAATTTCAGAATATTCTAGAAATACTTTATAAAAATTCTACGGCATTACACCGTTCAACATGGCTTAGGCGGAAGGCCATGACGTCAAGATAGATTATTTGCCGACTTAGGCGGAAAGTCATGATGCCGGACAATGATATTTTTGTTTGTGTTCCAACCTAGATGGAAGGTCATGATACTGGTGATAGAAGTTGTCTTTTCGTTCACCAATCTAGATAGAAGGGCTGAGCCAAAGGTAAAAAAGATCTTTGGTTGACTGGTCAAATGGGAGGTCTGAACCAGAGGTAAAAGGGTCATTCTGTTGATTGGTCGGATGGGAGGTCCGAACTAAAGATAAAAGGGTCTTTTTGTTAACTAGCTGGGTGAAAGGTCCGAGCCAGTGGTAAAGGGGTCTTTTTGTTGACTGACTAGACGAAAGGTCCAAACCAGCAGTAGAAGGGTCTTTTTGTTGACTGGTCAGACGGGAGGTCCGAACCAAAGGTAAAAAGGTTTTTTTGTTAACTAGCTGGACGAAAGGTCCGAGCCAGAGGTAGAAGGGTCTTCTTGTTGAGTAGCTGGACGAAAGGTCCGAGCGAGAGGTAGAAGGGTCTTTTTGTTAATTAACCAGATGAAAGGTCCAAACCAGTGGTAGAAGGGTCGTTTTGTTGACTGGTCAGACGGGAGGTCCGAACCAGAGATGAAATATTGATTGTCGACCCGACGGGATGTCGGAGTCAACAAGCCTTGCCTAGGTGGTATGTCCAGAACAAGGGTAGGAAAAAACGTCGTTGACGTCTCGACATAATGTCAAAACTGACTAAATTGGGAGAGACGTAAGGTTTGGGCTAGGGTAGGGCATGGTTGTTTACTTGATAGATAGTCAAAGTCAACCAACTTGGCTAAGACGTAGGGCCTAAGCCAAGGGAGGAATATAGGATATGTGTTTACCCGACATCATGTCAGAGCCAATGAACTTGGCAAAGACGTGAGGCCTAAGCCAATGAAAGAATATAGGATATGTGTTGACGTGATATCATGTCAAGGTCAACGAACTTGGCAGAGGTGTGAGGCCTAAGTCGAGGGTGAAATATGATATTAAGTGTTGACTTGACATCATGTCAAAGTCAACAAACTTGGCAGAGATGTGAGGTCTAATCCAAGGGTGGAATATGGGATAAGTGTTGACTCGACGTTATGTCGAAGTCAACAAACTTGGCAGAGACATGAGGCCTGAGCCAAGGATAGAATATGGGATAAGTGTTGACTCGACGTCATGTCGAACTCAACGAACTTGGCAAAGGCGTGAGACCCAAGATAGGGGAAGCACATAAGATAGGTGTTGACCCGATGGAACATCGAAGTCAACAGGCCCTGCCCCAATAGAAGGTTTGGGCCGAGGGTTGACTAGAATGCAGGCGTATAAGAGGCCCAGACCCAAGGCTAAATATCACTGTCAAGCCGACGATGTGTCGGGGTCAACCAACCTCACTCAGATGAAAGGTCTGAAACCAGGGTAGAATCCATAAATGAAGATGTCAACCCGACGTCATGTCGAAGTTGACCAACTTGGCGAAGACGTAAGGTCTAAGCCAGGATAAAATATGGACGTTGACCCGTGAAAATGTCGGGATCAACAAACCCTGCTCAGACAGAAGGTCTAAAACAAAGTGAAAAAATCTTTTTGTTGGGAGTGCTTTATTGCCAATATCTGGTCACAACCTAAATTAATAGAAGACCTGATAAAGTTGCAAGAGAATGACCCTACACTAATGGAAATCAAAGATAATGTTGATCAACAGACAGATTTCTCTATAGCAACTAATGGAAGATTGCTATTCTGAGGTCGAATTTGCATACCGGATCATGCCGACACTACAAAGCTAGTTATAGGCGAAGCACATAAATCAAGATATGTTATCCACCCTGGTGCTACCAAGATGTACCAAGATCTTAAAAGAAATTTTTGGTGGCCCAATATAAAAAGAGAAGTGACGGACTGCGTATCACGTTGCCTCACTTGCCAACAAGTTAAGGCAGAACATCAAAAGCCCACTGAAAAGTTACATCTCTTGGAGATTCCCAAGTGGAAATGGGAGACTATAGGGATAGATTTTATCATGGGTCTACCAAGGTCAAGGGGAGGACATGATGGAATATGGGTGATCATTGATTGCTTGACTAAATTGGCTTGCTTTCTACCTATTAAAAGTCGATGGTCTGTGGATGTTTTAGCTGCCTTGTATATGAAGAAAATTGTGAGACTACATGGAGTCCCTATCACCATTATATCTGATCGAGACCCTTGATTCACGTCTCAATTATTGAAGGGTCTACAACATTCATCAGGGACCCAGTTGAGTTTCAATACTACGTTTCATTCACAAATCGATGATCAAACTAAAAGAACCAATCAGTTGGAGGAAGATATGCTCAAGACCTGTGCAATTGATTTTGGAGGAAGTTGGCACGACCACTTGCCTCTAGTATAGTTTGCCTACAATAATAGCTATCAATCTAGCCTTCAAATGGCACCGTTCGAGGCATTGTATGGTAGGAGTTGCCATTCACCTATATGTTGGGATGAGGTTAGAGAAAGACAACTTCTAGGCCCTGATCTTGTTCAAGACGCAACAGAAAAAGTGAAACTAATTTGAGAATGACTTCAGATGGCTCATGATAGACAAAAGACTTATGTTGATATCAGGAGACGAGACCTGAAATTTCAAGTGGGAGATCATGTATTTCTCAAGGTTTTCCCAAGTCGAGGAATTTAAAGATTTGGCATTAAAGGCAAGCTTACCCCGCTCCCGCGGAACACCAACTGAAAACAACAACGGTAGCAAAAAGCAGTAATAGCAGCAGTAGCTATGATAAAAATGACAGAAAGCGCAGCCGCACACGAATCCCCAAAACACGGTAGCTGATAAAATCACAGCTCTACAACTACTCCTACCGGAACGGAACCCAACACCCTGATCCCACGGTCGAAGAACTACCAGAACATGAACCACCCTGGTCACTCTACCAGAGAAGCGCCACGACACCTCTGTCGTGGAGGCCTGTCCTCACAAACGAAGGCTGACATCAAAACCACGTGGTCTGAAGCCACGATCATGATCTCGCTGTCGTGGACACTACACTGGCTAGGAAGCCCTCGGTGACGCTCACCGAAAACCCTAGACCTCGACATCGGGAAGTGCCGAAAAACTATACACAAAACCACGCGTCGCAGATGGGAAACAGAAACTCGACTCACGAGATTCTCACGTCACGTGACGAGAGTACCTACCCACCAAAAGCAAGGCTGGATTCGTCCACTGATGACTTAGTCCGCAGTCTCAAGTGTCTCCCTACAACGCCCCAGGCGGAGACTAAGACACCATACTGTAACTAGGAACACAAAACAAGGACTAACTGGGGTCACGCTCGTCAACGCGGGTCCGATGCCCCCAGTCACATGTGCACACACCGACTATACGCCCTAGGGTAGATTCTCTAGCTGGTTCTTCCCCCGAAACCCAGACTCAGGCTGTGCGTGGGGGCCCTACGGTAACCAGCCTAAAAATCGTCTCACTTGGGTCACGCTCTCCGCCACTCCCAAGTGGGTCCGCACACGCGTGCGCAGGAAAGCTACGACTAGGGGGGCTCACTAAACGTGAACACTGAAAACCACGCTTGCACCCATCGCGAGTAATACGGAGTAACAGGTGGCTCACGGCCACCAGAATCTGGACAGCCCACAAGACCTAATAACCCAATGGTCCTTAAGTCACGAGACTCGGGTCAAGACTGTTGTACGTGACGGCACAGCGCCGTCGATCTGGCCAAATCCCTAGGTCTGAAATCACGGTGACACGATTCTCAAGGTATCTCACAAGTCGCCGAGTGGATCTCTCATTCACGGGACACACGAAAAACTTCCGTCCTTCAAAAAATGTGGGAGGCCCTCCTAAATGCTGGTTGGAGCCCCATCTTCTCCTTCAAAAGTTTCTCTGAGAGCAGAAGTGTTAAAACAGCTACGTACAACTCAGACCGACGGATTCATTCCACCCCTTTTGGTCCACCCGCAGGCTGCATGGTGATCGGGTCATAGGAGCTCTACGATATCGGCACGAGAGCTAGCTAGGATGGGGGCCGGAAAGAAGAAAAGAAAACCCTAAAATAGGATATTTGCTCACCTTGCAATATTAACACGGGCATAATTTTGTGCATGGGAGTCTGAATCATTGTTAATTGAAGACCCATGTCATTAGATCCATCGCTCATATATACCGCCATGACATGCCTTGTTGCAGCATGCGGTAAATCATCATTTTTGACCTCCCCAATTCGCTAGGAACTGATGTTTCTGTTGTATTTCTATCCCACGTACGCCCATTAATTCAGCAGTTATAAACTTCTCCTACTGCAGTTTGATGAAACCTCCCAATGCATGTCGGGAGCCACCTGGGCCTTCTGCCCCTCCGCCTTTGGTCTGCGCCCCGACCTTGGCTGCTGCCTCCTGGATCTCCGAGTGAGGCTTCGCTGTCCCCTTTAGTTGATGGCTTGGTCAAGCTCCCTATTCTCTTTCAGTCTCTTACCATCCCTGGTCTCCAGCCGTCCGGCCCCGTCGACTTCACTACTGTTCATACCAACTGGGTCGGCGTGCAAGATCATGACCGTTCCCCTCCTCCTTCCGGGGCCGATCGTGTCAACCCCAGGCGTTCTCTGCGCAGATCCAACTCCACGAGCTCTACTCGACATCGAGACTTTATTTAGTTTTTGGCCTCTTTTGATTTTGGGGCCCTCGGACTTTTTGTTGTTCTCCACCTATGCCTTAGATGTCGTCCCTAATTTTGTACTCCTCTATGTTATTACTATTTTTATTAATGACAAATCGCTTGTCTGGTGATCGAGATGACATATCTTGTCCCTTCCGCTATGAAGGGATGAATAGACTCCCTCGTGTCTCACCTTGTAAGTATTACCTTCGGTAAAAAAAAAGAGCAACCTTTTAATTAAACATTGAAGGAAATAATGGAACCGAGAGAGAGAGAGAGACGAGAAAAGCAAATGCCGAGAGAGGGGCGGACATGATACCTCCACGCTCCGGGTTTGGGGAAGATGACCCCGGCCGAATCCGACAATCCCGATACACACTAATAAAAGAATAGTTACAATCCACAAATATTTTTCCACTCCTCACAGGCAGATAACAGGCTATAATCACAAATTCAGGGTTGCTGGGACTCGGGTTGACGGGCAGCACCCGAGGGAGCCGAGGGTGGCGAGTCGGGGCTGATCTGGGTGAGCCGAATGGAAGCCGACTAGTTATGCCTGTGCAGGTCACCCGACGTAGAAGACTTGTGGAGGCTGGTACGGCTAGATCTGATGTCCGATCAGGGTGCCGTTTGTTGGAGAATGTCGACAACTGGAAGAAGAATATGTCAGCCAAACGATGCCTTCCGATCTGGTCAGATCTCGGCATGACAGCTTCTGTACTAAGACTCTGGTTCTACTCACACAGAACTGCATAGAAAGATAAATAATTACTGAAAAAATAGCACCGGTGTCGGAATGAGGTGCCGTTTGTTGCAGATCATCAGGGACGTCAAGAGGAAGGATATGAAGAAGGGGTTTGGTTGGATATACAAAGGGGAGGGTGGGGAAGCTTCTGGAAGTCACCGCTGCTTCTGTGTCAGATCTGCATAGGGTGGTCAGCGCAGTCTCACGAGAATCTCCGCCATGCCCAGCACTGACCTCAGAACGACACGAGATCAGAGTTAACGTAAAGAAGACATAAAATACTACGACACTTAGAATCTTAGATCTAGAGGACTTGAGAGTAGAGCTGTAGAAATTACTTCTCAGGAAATAAAGGATCTGGGATAGCAGGCTCGGATAGGCTTGCGTGACTTCACCGTCAGAATTGTTGCTGGTGATCTCGAAGTCTGATTGATGTGAAACTAGCGCCAACTTCTTCCTGACTTGTAGTAGCACCTCTGACAATTTTTGCAGAACTAGATACGAATAGGAAAGGGAAGATAGGGGGGGTGATTCGCATGCCAGGGAAATCCCGTCATAGGATTGGGGGGCTAGGGCATTACACCCAAGAGGGGGAAAGAGAATCACTCTCTTATACATTTTTCTCTCAAAATTTCTTCATTAATTCTGTGACCACAGCCTTGGGGTCGTCGCTTTCGCGGTACTGACGGGCCACGCGGTGGTGCTTGGCACCCCGCTCGCCGGGCTCGACAGCGACCCACTCCTCGGCGATCAGGAGGGCGAGAGCGTCGTCGATGAACGTCCGCTTGCCCTTCACTCCGGCGTGGATCTCGCGGGCGCCAGCGCCCGGCCGGAGCTCGAGCCAGCGGCTCACCCGCTCCATGTACGCGGTCGGCCTGAACGCCTCGCCGCCGTCCTCGTCGGCCCCGTGGACGGGCGCCGAGACGACCATGCGCACGGCGCCGGCGTCGCCCGACACGATGTCGATCATCGCCGCCGTGGTGCCCTTCGCCCGGTTGCCGGGGCGGTCCTTGGCCACGGTCAGCTTGAGCTTGCCGTCGCGCCCCTTGGCCGGCTCCTTGATGGTGTCCACGCGGTAGCTGGCGCCGGTGATGGCAGCCCGCTTGCGCTGTGAGCCGATGGCGTAGCTCGAGGGGGCGTCCTTGTCCTTCGGCACGTGGTCGAGCACCACGACGGCCGGTGCGCTCGGCAGGCGGCACAGGCGCTTGGCGATCATGAACCAGCGGGCCACCTCCTCGTCTGCGTTGGGGTTGACGCCACCGGAGGCCATCGCCTCGCCGGTGGAGTCGACAAGGACCAGCGAGCACGCCTGTGCTTCGCGTTCGATGGCGGCCAGGCCCATGGTCAGCGCGGTGGACGGGTTGCGGTAGTCGAGGCGGCTGATCTCTTCGTCGTCGAGGCCGAGGAACACCAGGCGCTCGACGATGCCGGCGGCTGCGTCCTCGTAGTCGATCATCAGCACTCGGTTGCCGGCCCGGAGCTCCTCGGCTGCGGCGGCGAGCCCGACCCACGTCTTGCCGCCACCGGACTCGCCGAACAGCGAGTTGAGGCGCCCCGGGTAGAACAGGGCGGAGCCGCCGGTGACGTCGAGCACGGTCGGCTCGATCGGCTGGTGGGTGCCGTTGCGGATGGCTGCGGCCAACGTCGACAGCTCGATCGGCGTCCAGTCGTCGTCGGCGTCCTCCTCGTCGTCCATCGGCCCTCCGGTCGGTGTATTCGTGGGTGTGGGGGCCACGAGGCCGTGCAGCGACGCCTGGGGCATCTGTGCAGAGAGTGAGCAAAGAAAGAAGAAGAGATATGAGAGCCAGTGAGCGAGCATAAGAAAAGAATTGAGAGAAAGGAGAGAGAGTTCCGAGAAAGTGATCGTGAGAGGAAGAAGTAGTGTGAAGTATCTGAGCAATGAAAGAGTTTGTAGCCAGAGTTTCACGAAGATCAGACCATGATTGGCCTTTGGATGAGATCCAAGCCAATTAGCTCGTTGTGGAGCTATATCATCTTTCCTGGTTACCATTTCCATTTCCTTCTATTCTGTTTTCATTGCTTTGTGTTTGGATATCAAGTTGTGAGGCTCAGCTATAAGAGGATCTGTTCCTCTGGTTAGCAAAGCTGTAAGGCTCAACGGATAGCAAGTTGTGTTGCTCAGCAATGTAAGCGAGCTGTGTTGCTTAGCGGATAACAAGTTGTACTGCTCAGCAGTGTAAGCAAGCTGCGATGCTCAGTGGTTCAAGCTGTGAGTCAGCAGAAGCCTTACTCTGGTTTGAGTGGGGGATGGACATAGGTCTGTAGGTAGCAGATCGAAACATCTAAAAATCCCTGTGTACCATGGTTTGTCTTGCGTACATTTTCATATCCTCTATCCCCCTTCGAAGGCAGCTTGTGTAGTTTATAATTGAAGTTCTCTTGAGTGTGATCTATGCGTATTCATTTGCTTCATCATGTTAATCAGATAGCATGACAGTAACTCTTTGTGAACAGTTTAGTACTGTGTGAATTGATTGCAGGCCGTTGATAGGTTGATATGATGTGACACACCCTTGGACTTAAACAAGCAAGCATAATTTGCAAGTCGAACGGGCCGATATCGGTGACCAACTCACCCAGCACTCACCCAAACCCAGGGGTAACTCGACGATGCCGAGTTGAGGTCGTGAGGGTTGGGACCTTGCTATTAGAGGGCCAGCAAGGCCAAGGGACTTCCCAAGGGTATGGAGGCCCAATTCAAAGGGGCCGACCGGGTGACAATGGGCAAGGGTCACACTCTCTCCCATGGCGGCCACTCAAAGTAATGGAGCTTGTGGACCGGGTGCCCACTCTCACGGACCAGCGGAGCTTATGAACTAATATTGAAGGAACATGGCATCCAAATGAGAGCAAGGGTAGAGCACTAATGAGCCATTTATGACCCCCACTCCATTCGATCCAACTCCGATTCAGCTTCCTCAACATGAAACAATCCCCTTTGATAGGTCAGATGCGGGAATTGCTCTCCCAAATCAAGATGTCATTCTAAATACCCAATCAAGCTCTCTTCATATCCCTAGCCCCCAAATTGCTCCTACTTTAGAAATTTTGGCCGACATCCCCACGGTGTTGAACCTGGCCACGTTCATGTCATCAAAGGACTAGGAGCCTATCATCTCTGCCCTAGATGCCCATTCATCTACTCCATCTCCCGAATCCTTAGAGTCACCTATACCTAAGGAGAAATCTCAAGATGTAGGATGGCACATAATGTCCAAGATGGGCTATTCAGCTGGAACATGGCTAGGAAAGGAAGAACAAGGAATCAAAGAGTTGATTGAGGAAAATGAAACATTCGAGAGATATAGATTAGGGTGTCAACCAACTAAGGTTAGCAAAGATGAATCAACAAGGTGGAATTTGCACGATCATTTTGTAAAGGAATCTTGTCCTTTTGAAGAAAGAATCGCTAATGTAGAAATGTTTCGTGAAGTTGAACATGTGGTTCCAAAAGAAAGGTCCCAGGATGTAGACATAGAGAATTTGGGTTTATCTAAGCTATTTTTTAAAGAACCATTGTCCCACCCGATAACCCAAGAAGAAATTCATGAAGTAAAAGGAGAACCAACTTTGTTAGTCCTCCTCTCTTTTTTGTTCCTCTTGTTCATGTCCTTCAAATGTGGTTCCATCTTCAAACCTGATCAATCGGAAAAGCCCGAAGCTGTTATTGAAAAGTCCACTCTAGGGGCAAATATCTAAAACCATGATTCCCCAGCACAGGAACCTTCTTCATCCTCCATCCCTAATCACACAGCTCCAATCAACAGCCCTGCCAGGGGCATTTGCCTTGTACATAATAGTTCAAATTTAGGAGAGTCGAAACCTTTGGTTACACCACACAATAAGGTTAGGGGAACCTGAGTTCCCTACCAACTTTGGTCAGGTCTAGCCGAAAGTTATAATTTGTTAACTCAAATTTTGATGTTTAGTTTAATGAATTTAATAAAATCATTACAAGATGGAGAATGATCTAACCCACCTCAGTTTAAAGATTACATATATGACTTGAATGATTAGGGGAGCATTGACTGGGATGAGATGAGAAAGTTTGTTGTCACACTCA
The DNA here is from genome assembly GCA_024336825.1 of Amorphophallus titanum. Taxonomy (NCBI): domain Eukaryota; kingdom Viridiplantae; phylum Streptophyta; class Magnoliopsida; order Alismatales; family Araceae; genus Amorphophallus; species Amorphophallus titanum. Next base: position 6,582 of record JANBPO010007032.1, on the reverse strand, counting down.
AGGCAAGAAGGCCACCTCGTCAGTAGGCACCACAGCAGGTACAACAATAAGTTTAGCAAGAGCAACCAGTCCAAGAACCGCAGTCAGACATGGGGATTGTCCACAATCCACTACCAGAGCACCCAACACCCAATCAACTGTTAAACCCTGTCACCTCCTTTCATGAAGTGGAGAGAGGACAAGGGTGGCATGTAGAGAACGCCTCCATCGCCTCCATAAATCAAAATCAGTTGCCTCGTTTACTAAGAACATCTCAGCCTTCTCCATTTCCACAACCTTCCCGACCCCTTATACACCCTGCTAATCAAACCCCTTCCACCACCAACCCTTTGCCACAAAGGCCTCTCCTCATTTGCACCCCACAAACCCTTCCTTACCACAAACCCCTCCTCCTTCCACAAATCCCATGCTAGCTAAGCCACTCCTCATCCGCCCCTCACCGGCACCCGTTCCTCCTCCCGCCACTATTCACCCTTCACCGGTAAAGACCCCCTTACTCCTACCTACACCAACATCCATTATGCTCCCTACAAATCCATCACCTCCACCTAGGCCCCTCCTCATTCAGCCTATACCTACTCCAACCACTCAGGCGCCATCTGCCCCTTCCAATCTCTCTCCCATTACAACTTCACTACCCACCACCCTAGTTTCCACTAATCCTTAGCCAACAAGGCCCCTCATAAGGATCCCCTCTTCAGTCACTCCATTGCCAACACCCTTCGACCTTGATATCCCTTCCACATCTACCAATCCTTTGCCTACCCAAAACCCGACAGAGGCACGATCTTCACAAACCATGGTGCCCTGTAGTGGACGAATATTCCATCGTGTGTTTTTGCAATAGGAGCAAGAGCCCACACAGGGGCAAGAGGAGCAACAATAAGAACAAGAATCCATATCGGGCACCCAATATGATTTGTTAAAGCATCTGGACAAGACCCCGGCTAGGATTACAATTTTGGAGTTAATTAAAAGATCCACCACTCACCAACAGGCCTTAAAGCAGTATCTACAAAAGGTGATGGTCAATGATCTCTCTCTCTCTCTCTCTCTCTCTCTCTCTCTCTCTCTCTCTCTCTCTCTCTCTCTCTCTCTCTCTCTCCTCTCCACCCCAAGGAGGGCTCGTAGCTCTATCGCGTCTCGAGGAAGCTCCTCCGTGTCGTGACGCCTCAGCTCCACCTTTACCATTCATAGCTCTCACTCATGCACCTAAAATCTTGGCTAATGAATAATATCAATAAATCTTTTAAGACTAAGCCAATGGGTAGGTTGCTTACTCTCTCTTGGAGGGAGACCGCAGCTGCCTCGGCATGAGCTATCACGCTGGCTAACTGACTCTTAAACTCAGTGTGGTCACAGGCAGGCTATGTCGAAGAAGAGGCACCGTAGGAAGATTGGACCCTCTCTAGCTCTTATTGCTTAAATAAAAAGGATTGACATCAATTAATAATCAAGCCCAAAAATTATCACAAAGCTGCAAGTGAGAGTTTTACCAACTCCTCCACTGTGCGATGGAGGTCATCGCGTTGCTGGACTGTGGAATCAAGGATCCCCTGCAGCACGGCAAGTCTACCCTCTGGATCCAACTGCCAAAACAACACAAAATGTTAATCGCATAATCATGAATCTTTAAGGTTTGAAGATTGCTGAATAAATGAACTCACATGTCAGCGGGTGCTGTGGTAGATCCGAGTGTCGTAAGTTTGTGCGTAGGCCCGAAGGTAGGCCTCATCTGAATCTGCTCCCGCAAGGACTGGTCATCCACATCACTCCCAATTGACCAGCTAGTTGTGCATGCGCCGATGCTAGTCATCCACTCCCTGGAGGTCACGAAACCTCTGCCCGGGTTGAGGAACTATCCCCCTAGTCGGGAACTCAACTACCGCCTGGTGGACCCCCAGTGTCCTCATGATCAACCTATAGTGTAGCGGCTCCACAAGGTTGAGGGCGTGCAACCAGATCTCTCTCCTGTAGTAGGGGACTGTAGGCTCCACCCATGGCATCTCCCCGATCTCCCTCTGATAGGGAGTCCACACCACCTGCAAGGGAGATTATTAGTGTTCATGTCATCCTAATATAACAAGATTTGAAATTCTAAAAAAAAATCAGACCTCTATGTGTGGCATCACATCTATCGTGTCCTGGATGCAGGTAACCTGGTCCTTCAGTGACCGACAGTCTCACCACGGGGTCCATCGTTGTGCCAAGGGAAGTAGATCTCCTCGATCCTCCAAGCCACGCTCAAGGGTGGGTAAGTACAAGTAGCTCCAAACCTAAAAAGTATTTCACATTTGATTAACATAAGCAAATAAGTGTGAAATTCACCAACTTTAAGGGTTTATAATTTACCTGAAGCAGAGGGTAGAAACCACCAAGGGAGGATAGGCGAGTGGAGATACCCAAACTGTCAAATAGGTGGGCTAGCACTGTCACACCCCAAGCATACTGTCTGACTCTCTATAAGTCCTCAAGCAGGGGTAGAAACCGACAGCTCACATCACCACCCCGTGATCCTAGTAACAATCTCCCAATCAATAGGACGAGGAATCGGCGTAACTCCCTGTCAGCCTGCGGTCTCGCCTCTGTAGAAAAGCTCCCTCTCGCCTCACTCACCAACCTCATGAAATAGTCTATTGCAGACTCCCCTACCTCCCTTTGTGCGTGGTAAAGACCCAGACTCTCCTGTAGGGCTACCCTGGAAACTAGAGAGGCCCGTCTGGTACCCTCCAACTCCAATCCTATCAACCTACGTGCCATCTCTTGATAGTAGGGGTATGTGAAACTGCTCACTGCCACTCCATGCACTCGCAATACTGTGATGCGAGTGACATCCTCTAAAGTCGGGATCATATGACCCCAGGGGAAGATGAAGGCCTTACACTCAACATCCCATCTGGCCTTTAGAGCCTGTATTAACCCTACACCTATCCTCGCCACCTCTATGTCCAAAAACTTACTAAAGCACATCCGGTGGAGGCGAGTCTGCTGAAACTTTGGCAACACAAGGAAGGTGGGCCAGACGAGAGTCCATGAAATCCAAGTACGCGTCGCGCCCTACGTCATTTAACAAACAAAAGAGAAAGAGGGCTAGTCTTAATTTTATCAAAATCAAAAAAAACTTTTTTATTAACGTGTTGGGTCGTGGCGTTGCATTTTTAAGGCAGTGTCTATTAGCACCGTGTTCTCTCCCGGTCGACCGCCGACAGTTCCTCTTCTTCCTGGGCAATTTCCATGGGTATTTCACCCTCTATAGTGTTCCACGGACACGATCCCTTCCCATTCCAATTCCTTGCACAAGAAAAAAATCAAAAGAATGGGTTTCTAATCAAACATTTTCAATTTTTCTTAACTCTCTCATAGCGCAAGCCGTCGGGGTTCCGGTGGGCTTCTGAATGCCCTCGGCCTCCTCTGCTTCCCCGGTGGAACTCATGGTCTCCTCACTGTCACTCCCGGCTGACCTAGCCACCGAGGACTCCCCCATTTTGACACCCTCCATGAATTTCTTCATCGGCGTGGTTTCCTATTCACCTTCCTCTTGGGAAGGAGGTCACTGGCGAACCATCCTCCTTTTTGAGCACCAAAGACCCTCGCAGGAGTCCATTGGTGATGAACAAGGCATGTGAGGGGGGTGGCTCCTCTCTCTCTCCCGTTTGAATGATGTGAGGTGCGGGGGAAGAGGAACGGTGGGAGGCCATTTTTTTAAGGGCTTTCGCGTATTAAACACAGTTGTAAATACAATCGCGATTATCCAATATCGCAGTGTTGCATATAGGCGCGTTAAAAAATTCCAGAAAAAAATTCAAAACATCAAAAAAAAATAAAAATAAGCCGCATGTTCTCTTGTTCTTGTTAAAAAAAGTGTCACTTGTTGATTGAAGTTTGCTTCGTTTTATCTTACATAGTATTTCGCCTTTTTATGTTTATGCTTATGCCATCTACCCATTTATTGTGATTGTCCTTTTGTTGTCTTTTACTACTTCATCCTTTATTCGTTGTTCTATGTTTATTATCGCTTACCTACCTATTCTCAAAAATAAAAAAAATAAAAAAAGAGAGCAAAAATTGTGGAATTGGCACGCCCTCAGGTAAGTATCTCTTTATACCTTCTCTTTATTGCATTACTATATGTTATTTACACTATTATATCATCTCGAGGACTGGCTGGTTCTATGTGTGTTCTAGGATTTGAGTTCCCCTCTCCCAAAAACAGTGATGATCTAGGGACACAGTTAATCACCAGATAGGCCATTAGGTTGAAGAAATTTAGGGATGATGGACTCCATCTCGCGCGCCATGATTGCAGATGACCGTTGACCCAAATTTACTCAATTTAATAATATTATCCAAAATAAATATTTTTTTAAAAAATCATAAAAATTTACATATTTCAAAAATCTAAAAAAATTACATTATATTTTTCTGATGGTGTTTTACAGGAACAACTTTTTACAAGGACCAAGGACATGGGATGAGTCCTCTCCCTCCACTTCTATCTACCTTTCGACTCTTCCCTATGTTGATTTGCCACTCTGGGCACTCCCGATTATCATCTCTCACATCTTTCCACGTTATTCATGCCAATCTGATTAACCTTGCCGCTCTGGACATCACTCTGATCATTCAGGAGCTAATCTTTCTAAAGTTATTCCTGCCATTCTGAGCAATTCACTGTCAAATCTCTTGATTACTCCCGCCGTCCTACACATCATTCCCCTACGGGATATTCCCGCCAATTCTTATCTGGGCATTCAGATCATTTAACTCCAAATCTTTCAAATGATTAGCCAAGTTGGTCCTCCTCATGACTTAAAAGAAACAACGTTAAAGCTCTGATGATATACATGCTTTTCATGCTTTGATGCTATACTTTCATGCTAAATAGTCATTGCTTTGATGTTTTACTATGCCATGCTTTGATGATTCGTATAATTCATATGCTTAGTGTTTGTTCAAATGCTTTGATTCATGCTATGACTACTGTACTTTAATTGCTTTATCATTCACGATATCTTGGCTAACGAATCTTTGAGCACAGGAAGAAGCTCTTGGTCCCACCGTCCGGACATCATCATCCAAGTCCCACAGTATTTACATTCCTCAGTTCCCTCATGCTCATTGCTATCACCATCTCCCTGTATGCATTCTGATGTGACACCACTGGGGGTAATACAGCAACAAGACAAGGACCCTCGGACCTACTCCGCAAACACAATCAACAATAGAGCGTGGTCCTCAAAAGTGGCCGAATCACTGTTGCACACACACGAACCCCGGGTGACTCGGTGATGCCGAGTGGAGGTGATGGGTCAAGTCCCTTGCTGGCAGAGTGCCAGCAGGGCTAGGGTGGCCCTCCCAAGGGTATGGAGCCCACGAGTCAAGGGCTGACCGGGTGCCAATTGGGGCACTAGGTCCCTCTCTCACACAACCCACGGTGACCGCTCGGAGGTGGAACACTCCGGGGTATTGAAACTAACCTTTTAACCCATGATATGGAATAAAATAGCAACCTTTTAAAAACATGATATAACAAGAAACATAAACAACATGAAATATGGTGCAGATACTACTATATATAACAGTAAAACGTGAAGCTTGATCTGATCTCCGATTGGGGTAAACAAACGTCAGATCGCTGTTTCACCTACACTGCTATCTGGTAAGGTAGTGGTTGATCGGGCTTCCGTGACTTCAGGTCACAGCTCCTGGGTCGACTGCTATCTCTCTGCCGTGAAATAGAGACAACACCAGCCTTTGCAGGACCCTTTTAAAGAAAAATAAAGATGCAACCAAGTGTAAAACTGAAAGGAAAGCATGCTATCATGTAAGTGGCCCATGAAAAAGGGCATATGATCAATAAAAGTTGACATCTTTTGGTTAGGATTGTATGGACAACATGAACTAGAAATCCTATTACGCAAGCATTGTAAAACTTGAAATATGTCGAGCATGCAACATGAAAACAAGAGAGAATGGAGGGATTCTACTCCTAACATGATGTTTAAGTCGATCATGAGACAACCAACCTTTTTGATTGATCCTACACCTCAAATTTCTCACCGGAAGGGAGCTCTCATTCCTACGCATCCTCCATAGAAACAACAACTTCCGCACGCTTTAACTCTTTGGCTGCTTGTCCTCTTAACACAAAAATCAGAGGGACATTAGAAGACACTAAAGGGAATGAAAAGTTATAATGATAGAACTTGAAATGACGACACCTTACCTCTGCTACACGTGATCCAAAACTTAGGGCTCGCACAGGAGGTTCTGGGTTCTATTTATAGGGAATAACCTAGGGTTTGGGTTTTAGTTCGAATTAGGAGTCCTATGGGGTGTCAAGTCGATCCCCTAAGAGTCATAGGTCAGTTTCCACTTCAGATTACATCGAATCGTGGCCAATTCGTGGATCAAAATCTAAGTTTTTGTATTTATCAACTTCCCGTTTATGGAACTTAGTCATAGTTGAGAAAAGATCACGACCACCATATTGCAGTGTCGCGATAGACCACGACCTACCCAATCCTTCCAAAATTTTAGTTTTATCATAATTTCTCCCTTATCTTCTTATCTTAATTAGGG
>JANBPO010007027.1:0-16717 GCA_024336825.1 Amorphophallus titanum | reverse complement strand
AGTCCAGATCCAACTATTACAAGTCCCAACACTGTACAAAAGTTAAAATAAACAACTACACGGGACATACCTCGGCCAAAAGGGAAAAGGAAAGATAGACCAACTACTATTGTTGCTGGCACCTATGACCTGCCGTCAAAAGCACGAGAAGCACCGGCGGACGGCTGCTGCTACTCACCTAGAAAAGGAAGGGTGAGTCTCACAACATAGACTCAGTAGGGTTCATGTAGATCCGTACCTCACAACTAAATATATAAAAGTAATTAAGCATGCAATGGCATAAGAGACAATAATTAATTAAAGCTGTGTAATTATATGAACAATTAAAGACAGCTAAAAGCAATGCCATTTATTATTCAAACAATTAAACGTAAGATTCATAATCTAAATCTACCAACAGAATAAAATTTAACATTTTCAAGTGACAAGAGAGAGAAAGGACTACCAGAAAAGAAAGACTAGATGCGTCCACTGGTGACTTATGCTGCCTCTCAAGTATCTCCACTAGTCTGGAACGCGGCAAGTGAGACACGTAACAGTAACCAAAGTCAAGAACTAGTCAGGGTCACATTCGTCTGTGTTAGTCCAAGCCCCTGACCATGTGCACACGCACAGGCTCAATGCCTAGAGCTAGGCCTCTAGCTAGTTTCCCCCCCCAATAGGACGCTACTGCCAAGCAAGGGGGCCTATGGAAACCAGAATAAAAATCGTATACCAGGACTACCCCGCCACCTCTCCCAGGTGGGCCGACACTAAAGGTCATCGGGCTACGACTAGTGGTTCCATTACTAGGAAAGAAAAAATAATTCTATTGGGATATAAAAATATGCCACAGTTTGTGAAAATATTTAAACATGGCGAACATGCATCATTAAACACATAATTAGATAAATAGGATTGATTTTATAAGTTGCAGGAATGAAACGATCTAATATAGTGCTACTATAGTCACAAACGGTCGAATATAGGGCCGCTAAACAATGATAAATGGTCCATCTTAGGGCCGCGAGGCTCAAACCAACTTACAGGGTTAAAGTGCTTACGCGATCGTAATCTGGGCCGCTAAGGGGTCACAAACGGTCATACGATTGGCCACCAGAGGATGATAAACAGTCTATACTTGGTCCAAGTCCACCTTGGACCATGGACCAACCCCTATGGGCCCTAGCATCTAGGTGACCCAATGGGAGAGAGGGTGGGGGTCCTGCCGAACCTAAGTGGCCTTTTTACAAAGAAACTCATTACATTTAGCCACTTAACTCTCTCTTGACCCAAAATTTAAAATTATAAATGCACACCAAGTACACTCTATACCCAAAAAATATACAAATACAAGTACACACCGATGACACTCTAAACAAAGACAAGGCCTAGCTCCGATGCCCCATCAACAAAGGTCTTACCGAGACAGCACTTCCAAATCTCAACTCAGAACGGCACCACAAATAGAATGAGAAAGATAAAGCTCGTCTGACAGCAGCTCACCAAGAAGAAAAATCTTAGGTTCACCCAAGCGCTCTCTCAATGAAGCATCCAAACAATCATCTCAAAGCACAACCTGAGCACCTCAGGGGATGACCAAACCTCAAGTGGAACGGCCAAAACAACATAATCTTCTCAAGAGAATATGCACAGCCATCACAGAGCCCATCAGCCACCTGAACACACCACTGAAAAAGTAAACGCTGCACCACAGATTCACATCTACTAGCAAATTCTGCCCAGCGTAGCACAACTGAGAATGACATCATAACAAAAGAACACTCTCCGTCACACCCTGACGAGAGCAAAAACCATCTCGTACAGAGCCAACACAGCATAGGCAAGTGCTCATACAAGAAGTAAAGTAGTATAGAAAACATAAAACCTATGCCAACTATCGACTGTACTAGACCTTACGGACTCTGAGCACTGTAATATCTTGAATTCCCATGTACTTTCATACATCCTTCGCAACACACTCCTTTAATACCAACTGTGACGACCCAACATCCGGGCTCGGGTAAACCCGAAATCACTTGGATCCTAAGAGGCCTCCCAAGAGTGGTAAAGCTCTGAAGGGATAAAAGGAGTGTGCGGAGGTGCATAGGAGTACATTCAACTTCCAGATAAGGCAGTAAATAATTACTATATTTGATCAGGATTGCTAAAAGAGTAGAAATAAAATTACATTTTCTATAACAAGTTAAAACTAAAAGCTACAACAGCTAACAAAGTCCAGTCTAACTAAAGACTCCATATCACTCTACAACAATGGTGGCCACTATACCCTGAGGTTCGGTCACCGCCGGTCTCCAGCTCCAGTCGTCAGGTTATTATTAGATCACATGCACTTGATAGGAACACCTCTTGGACTTGAGATCCTCTCCATCGGATATTCCTTCTGTCAGACTTGATAATCTTGTTTCAAGGTCTCCGTAAGTGTCCCCGAGCCTGAGATTCCCATTAGGATGCCAAGTTGATTGTACCCTAAAAATCCAATAGTCTAGAAAGCCATTAAGTTTTCTACGTTTTCCTACACTCTGTGCTGATCACGGCCTCCCTATGACGGCAACCTCCTGGTAGCATCCGGCCTAGGACCACGTTCTTCCTGTAGTCCTACTGCGTCATCCCTTTTTTCTTCTGGCGTCAACTCTATCTTGATAGCGGTCTTGACGTGACCGCTACCCCAAGGAAAGGTCCCTTTGAGAGCGCGTTCTGTCTAAATGCTGCCCAACCCATGGTTTGGCCCAAGGATTGGTTATACTCTGTTCCTAAATGTTCTTTTGAATTGTCTGGAACTTAACACTTTGTTCAATAATTCATTAATGAATTATGAAAATTAATGAATAAATCATTATGTTATTGGATTGCTCCCATAGCATGACCTTATCAATAATTCATCCTTGATCTCATGATTCATATTTGGTACACTCTTACCTTGGTTTTGCTATCATGAAACTATTGTTTGAACTTTACATTATTGGCCAAACATTATTATTTTCTCGTGGAAATAGCTTGATTTATAACTTGAAGATACAAGGGCGAGCTGGGACGATGTCCAAGGGCTCCACGCTAGCTCCCTCGACAAATAGCTGCAAACATACTATAAATCATGGGGTATGATGAATACTGACATCGCATTACGTTGAGAGTACTTTTTTTATAAACGGGTGAAATCTACGAGGCTTATCATGAAATTATATTTGCTTGTTACATGACTTTCTAATGCATAGCCTTTTTAAGGTTATGAAAAGTATATTCTCGATACATGCCAGTACATTCTCGTTCATGAAAGGTCACATTATAATCTTGCTTGATCATGTGCACATATCTTGTTCGTATCTTGATATCATGTTGTTACTTTAGTTTATCACTTTCCCCTGTCAAACCACCTCTAGAAAATCCATAAATAATATTGGCATCTTCCCTACTTCCCTCTCTACCTCGCATAAAAATCTCAGCTCCCAGATCCACCGCCTTCCCTCCGGTCAACCCTTGTTCTTAGACAGATCCAAATCTATCCTGCCAGATCTGGTTCTATGAACTAGCAAGTTGTAAATTCAACCACGGCCACTACAGAGGCAGATAAAATTCCATCAATAGTCTGTGGTCATAGATCTCTGAAAGGGTTTTCCAACGGCGCTAGTCTCACATTGATCTGACGTCAGGGTTTATCGCAACAGCCATTCTCACCGGGTCGCGCACTACAGAACAGAGGAACCAGCGTGTGGATAGCAAGCCGCATCGACCACCCGACCGGTCGACTCGCCTTCCACAAGGTGAACCAGCACGACCCCTTCCCAGGGATCCTCCCTCCAAGCATCCCCGTCACAGCGGTGCCACTCCAAGCCCACTCGGCCCCACCGACCAGAACGTAGGCCCTACAGTTGCCCATGCACGCTACCATCGGAGCGGTCCAAATTTCTACCCGTCAACCCAAGAATGATCCTTCTAGGCCCCCACTTGTAGCCCTTTACCTCCCTGCATGGAGTGGGTAGTAAATTCATTTTTGTAATTGTTATAATATTTTACTAAGAGTTACCGTACTTGGCCGGGGACGTCCTCCGCACGCCCGAAGCGTGGAGATATCGTGTCCGCTCCCCTCTCGGCACTTTGCTTTACTCATATGCATCTCTATATGCCGCTGCATGAGTGTGATAGGTTATTTTAGCTTGCTATATTATTTCAATCACCGCTGCGAGAGAGAGCACGACCATCCCCATGACCCGATCCGAGCACGAATGAGAGAGCCGACCACCCTATCTCACTGTCAGATTCTCAACCGCGCACTTCCAAACACTTCCCTCGCTAACGGATGAGTCACGTGCTTGCTAGAGTCCCAGGTTCGCCATCCGTCCAGCATCACCATCCAGTTCAAATAGCAACAAACATGTCCAACAACCATAGATGATGAAATTCATAAAAGCCAATTCAACAAATACCACTAGAAAAATAACCAAAATTCAGGGTAACCCAACTATTAAAAGACCTGACCCCTAGCCACTATAAAATCCATCAAAAATCGAGACCTCCACAAAAGTTCTCATAAAAAAATACCCCCATTTTTCTGACTTCCAGAGCTACAATGTTCATGTAGATCACTTCACCCAGATCCACCATTAACCCCACGGTCAACTCATTTTCTTAGGAAACTCCCCAGTCCACCTTGTTAGTCCCAGATGTGTTAACCAGCACACTCCAAGTTCGCCAGCGGCCAGCCCAGATCATTTAAATTTCCAAGACCAGCCTGGGATCGTAGCTCTTTGAGAGAGCTTTCCAACACCACCAGTCTCGTGTCATTTCGACGTCGGGGCTGATTGCAACATCTATTATCGCCGGGTCACGCACAGTAGAACAGCAACGTCGGCTCGTGGACTGCCCCGATGACCCACCCCGAGACGACCGTCTCGCCTTTCGTGAGGCCAACCAGCGCACCTCCACCCAGGAGACCGCCCATCCAGGAGTCACCACCACAGCAGCATCCATCCTGACTTCCCCGGCCCGCCGACCAGGACGTGGGCCCCACGAGTACTAGCGCTTGCCACCGTCAAAGCGGCCTCGAGTGCTACCCGTCAACCCGAGCGCGTTACTCCCGGGTCCCGCATGTAGCCCTTTACCTCCTGCGTAGAGTGGACAGAAATAATCACGTCTATAATTAATGTTATTTGTTGTACCAAGAGTACGAGTTCGGCCGGAGTCATCTTCCCCACGCCCGGAGCGTGGAGGTATACTCGCACCCCCCCACTTTAGTTATTTGCCTTCCTAGTATAGGCTCTTGACGCCGCTGCTCGTGAGCATGTTAGGCCTCTAGCGTGCTTGAGTTAGTCACCGCTATGAGTTGAGAGTGCAAAACCCGTCCCGTGACTTGGTCTGAGCACAAGAGTGAGCTGACCACCCAAGACTCAATGCTGGTTTCTCAACCGTGCAGATCGACTCGTTTCCCTAGTCAGGGACGACCGTGAGTGAGTGCTTCTTATTTGGGGCATGTTTGTCTCTTCAGGAGTCACGTTAGGTGCTAACTTAGTCGTGTTGTTACTGGTCGCATCATCCAACAAGTCGTGTCGTCTAGTAGAAGTCCAAGGATCGCGTCCACAACATCGAGTTAAGGTAATGGGTTAAAAATGTAATCATGTAAATAGCACTCTCATAATCTATTTGACCTAACAAAATCAGGTTGGAGTGACACCTGAGGGGGTTGAGGTGCCAAGGAGTCTAGTTGATGAAGAAATGAAGGAGAAAATAAGGATGATGCCAGAAGAGTCTCGACCGCTTCTACCCAGAGGCCCAGATCCGAAATGGAGGTACATGTGGAGAGTGGGGCCCCGGCCATCAAATACTCGTTTCCAGGTTTTAAGCTCTGTTCTCATGCCAGCTATATCTTTTGCAACAAATCAAAGGAAGTACAGATCTTCTCTGTATTGAGTTTTCACTTGTCATTTTGCATTTAGGAATTGAATTCTGAACCTGTTGTGCCCGAAGGTTTCCCAGAGTGGAAAGAGACAATGGATTCTTGGGGACTCAAAATGATATCTGCAGTTGAGGTGGTTTTGTTCTGTCTCTGCCTTTTTTGGTCTTCTGTTGTTTAAATTCTTGTTTTGTCCATGCTATTGCTTCTCAGGTATGTGCTTCTTGTGCAGGCTGTTGCTGAAATGGCTGCAATTGGTTTTGGCTTGCAAAAGGATGCTTTTACTTCTCTCATGAAAGAGGTAAATAACTATGGAGCCATTTTCTGTACTTTCTTTGTTGATGCAGAAAAATATCGTCTGTATCTTTTTGTACCATCATGTCAAGTTGTTATTATACTAATATTACTAAAAGCCCTTCATTTATTGATGCGTCAACAACAATAACAAATCTAACTGTACTCTTATTGATGCATCATGAAGTTGTACTATTCATGCCTATTATAATCTGATTTAACAAGTTTTTTGATGAAAGCTTGTCCAATATAGGTTGGCAACTTTGGCATTTATATGGAGAGAGAACAATATGGTTTTAACCATGATTGATGGAATTGCTTGCTTAACTTTGTTTATCAGCATTTTATGCTTAGAAATGGATTCAACCGTTATAATGCTTGAGTAAATATAAAATTGAAAAGACAGAACAAGAGTCAGTCTAGAATGTTGCACTGGAAGTTGGAGAAGAGTTAACGTGTTAAAGAGAATCATGATTCTGGACAAGGATGCACGGGGGATAGTTTATGGCCCTCTTTTGTTTTTTAAATGAAAAGGAAAACTTAAAGAAAAATTTGCCCAGAGATATAAACTTACCGCTACTGAGCAAGCTCTCTCACTGCCAAACTGATCCATCCCCTTTTTTGTGTGTTTTATCGAACACCTCCCGGAACGACGGAGCTTGATTGAGCTTCACGGCCTGTTTTACAATTCATAGTTAAAAAATCTTACATATATGAATAAAATATAAGAAGATAATTTGAAAGATTACTTACTAATTTTTGTTTATGAGTCGAGAAAGAGATGGACCCACTAGTATGCATATTTGTGTCTGGTTGTGATGCCCTATTTGCTGCGACTTTTTGGGACTTTTCTATCCACTTGGGCTCGACCCATTTGTCACATACAATGTCCCAATGCTCCTTCCTCATCCAAGGAGGGTGGTGCGCCTTCTACAGCTGTCGATCTTGACTCCCACCAGCATTTTTTTGAGCCTTTACTTGGGCCTTATGCAATGTCTTTCGATAATTTATTTGGATACTAGCCTCTGAAACAGCATGACCTTTTGTCGCGTCTTGTCCACTCATGAACTGATAAGTCCGCTGTAAATAAATTCAGTTATACGGGTTAGTACGTATACTATTCTGAATTGACTTTGGAAAATATGTGAATTAAATGATTAAATTACTTACTATGAACATGTCAAACAATAAATCTTAGACACCCATCGAAAGTTCCCTTGAAAGATATTGCCAGCCCGAGAACATGTGCAATTACTAGTTTCATAGAATAACGGATAGCCTCGCCAAGTTCTAATTTACAAGTCCCAATGTTAAAATAGTTGGCATTATGTAGTTGAAGGCCCAATAATGAATGTAATTCATAACCATATAAATTTACCCAGAGATCCAACACGACAGACGTCCATCATGGGCCCCACCTCCCTCTCCCTCGTGAGTAGTGCCGAGGGACTGTAACGGATGAGTGGAGGAGCCGATAGGGGGCACTACGGCTTGTAAGAAATAAATCACATAAGCATAACTCTTAATCAAAGAATGTTTGGCTATAAATTGAAAGAGACATACTTATAGCGGGAGGTGGTGGGGGTGTGCCTTGCATAGCTGGTGGGAGGGCACTGGGACCTGTAAGAATTAAATATCCAGAGTGAGAGAGGGGATTGGCCCCTCCCTCTGATTGTGCGTGTGCGTGTGCGTGTGTCTGTGTGACATAGAGAAAGGGAGAGGGAGATAGAGAGTGAGAGAGGGTGAGATAGAGTGAGGGCGGGGCTCGGTCCCTCCCTCTGACTGTGCATATGTCTATGTCTGTGTGACTGAGAGATAGGGAGACAGAGAGTGAGAGAACAGAGTGAGAGAGGGTGAGGCCGAGTGAGAGAGGTGCTTGCTCCCTCCCTCTGACTGTGCGTGTGTGTGTCTGTGTAACACAGAGAGGGAGAGGGAGACAAAGTGTGAGAGAACAGAGTGAGAGAGGTGCTCGGTCCCTCCCTCTGACTGTGCATGTGTGTCTGTGCGTGAGAGAGAGAGAGGGAGAGGGAGACAAAGAGTGATAGAGTGAGAGAGGGCTTGGTCTGTGTTTGTGACAGAGACAAAAAGAGAGTGAGAGGGAGACAGAGAGTGAGAGAACATAGTGAGGGAGAGGGAGACAGAGAGGGGCTCGACCCCTCCCTCTCACTCTGTGTGTGTGTGAGAGAGAGAGAGTCCCTCTCTCTGTGTGTGCGTGTGTGAGAGAGAAAGAGTAAGAGAGGGAAATAGAGAGGGCTCGGCCCCCCCTCTCATTGTGAGGGAGACAGAGAGGGAGAGAGAGAGTGAGAGTGAGAGTGAGAGTGAGAGTGAGAGAGAGAGAGAGAGAGTGACAGAGTGGGGGAGGGGTCGAGCCCCTCTCTATGTGTGCGTGAGAGTGACAGAGAGAGTAAGAGAGGGAGAGAGAGAGAGAGAGAGGGAGAGGGAGACATGAAGAGAGGGTGTGTGCATGTGTGTGTGTGTGTCTGTGTGAGGGACAAAGAGAGGGGGAGGGAGACGAGTGGAGTACCTCCTGAGAGAGAGAGAGTGAGAGAGAGAGGGGAGACATCGTCATCCGCCTCAAGGTTGCCACTTGCTGTCGCCGGTCGTCGGACGCTGCTGTCGTCGCTCGCCGATGTCCGCTGGGGGTGGAGATTAGGGTTCACTCGATCGGGGAGGAAGGGAGATGGTCGGGGGGGGGGGGGGTGGTCGAAACCCCCATACCACCTTTTATAGTCCGGATCCCCTTTAAAAGAACAAACTTGATGTTGATTCCCATCAAACTGTTGAATGAGCAAATGGCCCATATGTGACCATTCATTTTATTGAACTGCATTTTTCTTTTTTTGCCCTTCGTTTATTTATTTAATGAAATGCATGATTCTATTATAAAATGTATGACTAATGCAATTGTCCTGTATGCAGGGAAAGTGTAGGACTAGGATCTCCTGGCTACAGGACCGAGCAGTGTACCTTGCATTGTCAGACTTTCAGCGGGAGAGGCTCGCGGCGATGGGCTTCACCGAGTTCCTGAGCGTAGAGGTCACCCGAGTGGACACGCCGCTCCTCTATGCTCTGCACGATTGCTGGGATGCGGTGAGCGGAACGATCCTCTTCCCGTGGGGCCACATGGTCCCCACGCTAGAGGACGTCACGCGCATCACCAGACTGTGCGTGCATGGGACACCGATTAGCGGGAGGACCTTCCCCGACTACCGAGAGTTGGCCCAGAGTCTGCTAGGGCTAGAGCTACTGCAACTGGAGCGACAGTGGACTACCTTGACACAGGTGAGTCTGCAGGAGAGCCTCGATCTGAGGGGAGCGGGGATAGTGATCGGGGAGCTGCCAGAGCAGCACTTGTAGAGGTTGGTGGACTGAGCACGACCCAGAGTGGCAGTCGAGCCAGGACCAGAGGCGGACATGGTCCTGCGGAGGTTTTTGATGATGTTCTTTGGGCGACTTTTGTTTGCGATGAGGGCCGATGTCATCAGCTATCGGTTCCTCCCGCTGCTCGAGGACGTGGAGCACGTCGGGAACTACGCTTGGGGAGCAGCGGTCCTCGCATTTTTATTTGTCACCCTCAGCTCCACCAATCGGTGGATGATGCTCGGCGGCTTCTCACCCCTTCTCCAGGTACGACTTAACTCTTAAATTGATTATGCAATTTGCTATATGAATTCTATAAATGCTATATGGTGACATTTGATGAAATGCAATGCAGGTGTGGGCCTACGTATGCCTACGTGGGCTAGGGAGAGGGAGGAGACGTACCCTGAGCAGCTGCCCCTCGCCAGGCGGTGGACGGCCCCAGGGGAGATTGGGTCCCTGCGGCGACAGGTCCGGGGGATCCAAGATGACTTGGACACACTGCCCTTTGCCTCGGTAAGACCTAAACTCAAACTTTTCCATTAAGTGCAACTTATGTGCTTATGATGCTAATACGACTTTCCTATTTGATAGGTCTAGTGGACGCCATACGAGAGCGAGGGGAATGAGGGGTAGCCCTGGGTGGTGGCAGCCCTCACCTACTCTGGCCGCGACATCTGGCTCCACTGCATGAATGTGGTGGAGCCGCTCCACTTCCACTTGGTGATGAGGATGATCGGCGTCCATCAGCCTGCGATAGAGTTTTCGGCACCAGAGAAGCCAGAGGAGCGAGTTGGGCGGCACCCCCGATGACTGGCCATGGTGGTGGACTGGATGACACGAGCTATAGAGTAGATCACCAACTGGACAGCACTCAGGTGGGTGATGTCAGCCCAGGCGGAGAGCGAGGAGGCTTACTACACCGCCTACGCCTGGCACTACAGGGACCAGGTGTTCCGTGGTGCCCGTCGACTGGTATGACTTCTAGCTCTTAATGCTTTTCTATCATGCTTTCTATATGATTATGCACTGACCCTTTGACTTCCTATATGCAGATTGACCCCCAAGGGAGGATTGCAGAGTTGTAGGGTCTCCTCCACTCCACCATCTAGGAAAGAGACGAGCTCCGACAGGCCTTGACCCTTCTGGTGAGTTTCGCTAACCCTTAAACCTAATTATGCACATGTTCATGATTATGAAATGACTAACCCTAGACTTCTAAAATTTGGCGAGCTGACGGAGCCCAGCGTCAGGGGGATGACGCACCCTCCTCCTCTTCCCAGACACCTGCGGATCGTGCCCAGCGAGATGCCGAGTTTACGAGGATGGTGGCACGGGTCGAGGCGACCGAGGCGGCTCTAGCTGAGAGGGTAAGTAAACACTACGCTTTTCCAGTTGTTGACGATTATGAAATGTAATTAACTAACCATGATGCGTGTATATGCAGACGATCGAGCTGACAGCAGCCTTGAGTGAGAGCACTCGACTGAGGGATGAGGCAGAGTAGAGCCGTTCAGCAGCGCAGGAGGAGGTCACCCGTCTCAGGGATGAGATGGAGCGGAGTCATCCAACAGACGCAGTCGAGATGGTGCTCCTTCGTGCAGATCTAGAGTAACTTTGGGCCAGAGTTGCGGAGATGGAGCGGGTCTGAGCCGAGGCAGAGCGCTATCGGATCGAGGCAGAGCGAGCTCGGCTTCAGGTGGCGAAGCTAGAGGGGGCAGTGTAGACTTATGAGCGGATTAGCCGGAGGATGGAGCGTAGCAAAGCTCAGAGAGGCAGCACGCACGAGACGCACAGTTCGTACCGTGGTTACTTCACCAGCTCCTCTGGTCGTCGGAGGAATGAGGACGAGGAGCGGCGCCCTCGACACCGTGAGGAGGCTAGCTCTGCGATGGCCTCGCCATCAAAGAGACATGTGGGGGCAGGGGATAGTGACAGGCCGGAGGGACAGCTCTGATGTACTCAGTCAGGACTTTTGTACGTGGATGATATGATTATGATATGATATGACATGTCTTTTTTTGGTTCTAATTTTCTTTTGCAAATGAATGTGTGTGTGAATACATGTGCGGATGAATGCTAACTAACCAACAACAGATCCTAGAGGGACACGGGAGAGTGAGGGAGAGAGAGATAGAACAAATCTTGAATGGAGTGATGCAAAAGGAAGAAAATTAATGTGGCAGAAAAGTAGACGGTTACCAAAACGACCGCTCCATGATCAACACGGTCTCCTGATGGACCACTGACATCCGCTTGGCCAGGCCCCAAGGAAGCAAATGAACGGTTCTAGATGATCCGTTCAAAGAAGAAGAATGGTCATATTCGGAACGTGGGGATTGTAGAACGGCTTCTCCAAGGCTGTGCAAATATCAGGGCTTGAAGTGTGTAGATGGGTGGTACACGATTTTGGTCTGACCTTGTTTAGGATCCCGCGGTCCATTGATAGACCGCGTATAAAGATGCCCTGGTAGTCCGATCGGGACTCTCTTGAAGAGTCCTAATTCGAGCCTGGGGAGTTCTAAACTGAGCCAAAGTCTATCCTATCCTGATCTAGAGCTCTCCTATCTCAATTATAGTGGGTTTAGGCCACTAATTGGGTTTTATAAGTAAGAGGGGGCTCCCAATTCGTCCTTCACACAACCCCTCTCTTCCAAGCCTTCAAAACCTTGCTAATCTTCCTCAAAACATCATGAAGAGGGCCTTTGCAGTCTTATCATGAGGTAGTTTATGTGGGCTGTTAGATAGAAGACTCCATAAGTTAGAATCAATGGAGTTCACATAAACGCATAGGCCTTCTAGCCAAGTACTGAAATTCAAACCATCGAAAACAGACGGATAAGCCATGGAAAATACTTATGAAGATTCAGAGTAAGGAGCTGAAAACAATAATGCACCAGGATAAGTAATAAGTAGTAAAGCACCAAATACGGCATGACCCTCTACAGATCGTTGGATCTGGACAGTCAGAGACCCGCTCTGATACCAATTGTTGAAATGATGTAGTGGTGCAAACCGAGATTCAGAGGGGGGTGAATGAATCCCCTTCAACATTTTGCCCAATTAAAAACTATGACTAGAACTCGTGCAGAAGTCAAAACAATTTGGGTAAGCTAAACAGGTGTTCTAATGAGACACACACTCTAACACTTGACCAGTTGTCCTTATGTGAATCTCACTAGAACACTTAATCTGCACACCCAGCAAGCACTCAGCAAATCTATGCAACTGTTAGCCAGAACCAAGTTAGACACACGATGAATTATGAAGAGCTTAGGCTAAATCTATGCAATAGAACCGCACCTAACAATACATCTACCGTGAGTCAGAATTGCAATCCAATCAAAGACACAAGGAGATTTAGATGGTTCGGTCTGCTACCCCAGACCTACGTCCATCCCCCACTCAAACTAGAGTGAGGCTTCCCACTGCCTAACAGCTTGAACCGCTGAGCATCACAGCTTGCTTACAACTGAGCATCATAGCTTGCTTCCACTAATTCACAGCTTCGACCGTTGAGCCTCACAGCTTGCTTATAGCTGAGCATCATAGCTTGCTGTCCGAGGTACACACCTCGCCTGCTGAGCATCGCAACTTGCTCTGCTTACACACAACTTCATGTTCAAATAAGAAAGTAGAAAAATGAAGCAATAAGAAAAGCATGAAAAGATATAGCTCACGCAAGAGCAAAGCAGTTCTGGATCTGATCCAAGAACTGATGAAGATGACAAATTCTCAAGCTCAATCTTTCTCTCTATTCTCACTTGCTCACTCCCTTTCCCTTTCTCTGCGCTCTCTCTCTTTTCACTCAGAATCCCTCTTCAGGAGATGGGGGAACACGGGGAAGTCCGTCACCCCTCCTGAAGCTCAATAGGTGGAGGACCCTCGGTGCTCAGAGATCCACATCGGGTACCCTCAGTGATGGCTGGCCCAGGCAGTGACCCCATGTCTATGGGAACTACCCCATCTGCGTGCCCTCCCGAGGCACCTAGAGTTGGCGATCTCACCTCCACCGAGGTAGGAGCACCTTCGCTTGGCTCTTCACCACTCGACGTTGATGAGGGAGAATCTGAGCCTTCCTCATCAGAATCATAGCGCTGCCCGGGAGGGAAGGTCAGCTCGTCAAGGACCTGCTCCTGAGCCAGTACGACTACCCGTTTGAAGCCTTGGGTGAAACCCTTCCGCAGCCCTCGCCGGTAGCCCGACTCATAGCACGCGATAGCGACCTGCTTTAGGGCCTCTTGGTACTCCTCCGAGCCCCGGTATCGCTCGACTGCCTCCCCCCTGGCTCTTGCCACCTTCTCCTCAAGCTCGGCCACCCTCGAGCCAGCCACGGCCAGTTTCACTTCGACCTCGATCAACCCCACTCCGGCCTAGGTCAGCTTTGCCTCGACTTTGGCTCGTGCTACCTTGACATCCTCCTCGGCCCGCTGGATCCTGTGGACCCGGTCCTCAAGTGCCACTCACTTGGTCGCCCACCAATCCGAGCGCTCTACCCGGGCCTGGCGCTCTTCCTCCAAGAGCTTACTGTTAAGCTCGACCATATACCGAGCCTGGGTCAATTGCTCAGCCTGTGACTGAGCTTCCTCCTGATTCACTTGGTCACGTGCTCGGAGTGAAGTCGCCTCCTGCCGAAGCACACCGAGCTCGGATGCCAACTGACCAATCCTGCGGTCGGACTCAGCGCGAATCTGGGACTGATTCCTCCCCTCGTTCACTAGCTGGGCCACGAAGTCGGTAATCTCAGCTCCCAGTTGAGCCATGAAGATACCTCCCTCCATGACCCTTTCGAGGCGCATGGGAAGGGAACATCGTCGGAACTCCTTCCGAACCGATGAAGGTGCTAGATCTCGGCACCGATTGTACAAAAAGCCTGGACGGTGAACGGCCCTTGCCAAAGAGGAGGAGCCTCTTCCAGGAGTGCCAGGATCGGAGCGTCCCCAGTCGGCCGCCGATATCGGCCCGTTCGGTTGCGCATGTGCTTGTTTGCTAGTAGGTCCGAGGTCGTGTCACATCAGGATTAGAACATGATGCTCTCATAGAACACTCCCAAAGTCTCAAAGTATTTGTGCTCGTGAAATCTAAATCCATAATTTGGACAATTGCATCCTCCATATCGCCATTTTAGCTAGGTGTCTTTCAACTCTACCTCCCAGATCTGAGCTTTGATCACAGTAGCCTTCACTTTTTTTTTATTTGACACATGGTGCTGTACAACCCTTCACCGTTTGACACGAACCTCAACTCTTACCTTAGGGGAAGCAGGCCCGGTTACTAAGATCAGGGGTATTTTTAATATATTTTTTTCCAAACACATGGTGCTGCACAACCCTTCACCGTTTGACGCAAACCTCAACTCTTGTCTTAGGAGAAGCAGGCCCGGTTACTAAGATCAGGGGTATTTTCCATAATTTTTTTTTTCAGATCTCAATCGTCACTAGGGAGGGCAGAGTATCAGACACCAAACCAAATGACAGAAGGCTTGTCCTTCCTGTTTCATTAGTGTGTATTTTTTTTTATTGATGCTAAGAGACCTTAGGAGATTCTAAATTAATTCTCATGACTAAACATAAAAAATCATTCCATCATCCATCTTTATAGTCTTTTCCATTCCGGAATCTCTTTTTTGAAAGCATGAATCATAAGAACTCAGTTGGGGCATTTTTTTTTAACAAAATGCGATAGCAAGTTGCATGAGATTTTACAATGATTACCACCCCCCAACTCAAATGACATTGTCTCTGATGGCATGAACAATATATGAACATGACAATGCAAACATGAATGCTTGGGAAGGAAATGTACAACCTGGGGTGCATAAACGTGGCTATTTTGGCATGTCGCTTTGTGAACAACTTCTTTGAACTCCTACAAACACAAATGAAAATGACTCACTAGATTATTGAAGGAGAAATAGTTGGGTTACCTCCCAACAAGCGCTAAGTTTAATGTCTTTAGTCAGACGACCTTCTTGCATTTATCATGGGTCACTCAGTGGGATTGATTCCTTTGATAAAAGTTATTTATTTTTCAAGTAGGGTTTAAGACGCTGACCATTGCAGAAAATGGCTTCTCTCCCTTTTTATTTTATGCACTTCTCATTTTTTTAAACCTTCTCTGCCACCTCTTCTTTCATTTTTTTTCTTTCTTCAAGCAATGTAACAGACAGAAAGAGAAAATAGAGAGAATGAGGAAGACATAGAGAGGGATAATAGGGAGAATACATGGTGACGAGAGAGAAGGTGATGAGAGAGAGAGGTATTCGTGGCCATGCAACTGACGTGGGGAGGGGGAGAGAGAAAGAGAGAGGATGGGTAGAGAGAGAATGGTGTGGCCGTTGGCGACATCGGCGGGAACTCAGCGTGCTCGGACCACTGGTGTGCATGGCCGGAGGCCGTGCTTGCCATGCTCGCTGCTCTGCCAGTGCTCGGAGGGGAGGCGGGCACTCACCCATGCATGCTTGGGAGGTCGGTGATGCAGCATGCTTGGCAGGGCTTGTCTGCTTCTCTCTCCTATCTTCACGAAGTAATCACAATGTGCATGTAGAGAGGGTGAGGCGGGAGAATAGTGTGGAGGCAGAGAGAGAACTAGAACCATGCACATGGGAGTGCAGGGTAGCTTTGTCGGTAGGTAGTCATGGAGATGGGCCCTGGGAAGGGGTTCAGAAGACGCTGGGAGATGGGTGGGACGTGGGTGGGTTCTGGCAGGTTCAGAAGAAGTCTGTAGAGTGGTGGTGGCGGTGGAGGATGACGGCGGTGGTGCATGGTGAGGGAGGTCGATCGAGGCTTCGGATGGGGCTTCTCACCCGCTCCCATCTCAGGAACAGTGCACCCAGGGCTGTCGGTTCTCCTCCATGGTGGGGTGGATGTGGGGTGTGGGCTTCTCACCCAAGGGGATTCCAAAAATGAGAGAAAATATAGCCATAGCTAACACATAATTCTTTTCTCATTGTATTCTTAACGTGGGTTACATGTCCTTTTAAATAGGGAAAGGTGGGGAGGGGAAAAGCTGATGAGGACATCAAAGTGGGGACTTAGCGGACCGGCCATGTTGGTAGAGAGGTCACTCCAGTCCCATGGCCCATTAGGCCGGGCCCATCTAATTTTTGGGCTTTTCTCTTTTATTATGATGTAATTTCCTTTTTATTAGCATTTAGTTCTTAATGGGTCAGTTAAT
>JANBPO010007011.1:0-21147 GCA_024336825.1 Amorphophallus titanum | reverse complement strand
GCACTTCATTTCTTTTGGATAAGAGATCCACATTCCACTCTGAATTTGAATGATTTCTCTGATTTGCCCGCTTGGTCTGGTTGACCAGCGTGATTCCTGTCTGGATTTCATCTCAGTTTTATTTCCCCGTTTTCAACTTTTCAGCTATGTTCTTTCTGATCCCTCATTGTCTGTGGATTGTGTCTCCGATGAGGCTGGTCGTGTTTCCTTTTCCTTCCTTAGTTTAGTTCTCTAGGCATGTCTCATCCCCGTCATTCATTCCTGGTGGATAGTTCGATGTTTTCGGGAGAATTCCTGTCGGTTGTTGGTTATGACGGGTGTCTTTTGCCTTGATGCCCGCTTATCAGTTCTCTTTACTTCATCTCTGCTTCATCTACATTTCTCGTCGTTGTTACTTTCGCTCCATCTCCTTTCCACTCCACCTCCGTGCCGTTTTCACTCGTTCTCTTGTAAAGCGGACATCAAGGAGGGGCATCTATTGATACCTATTTTTAGCCCGCAAGCTACGTCGTTTCTCTTATTTATCATTTTTGATGTCCCGAATTAACCATTATTTTGGAGCCTTCCTTAGATGGATTTCGAGTCCATTTCATTGTTTCCTATCCTTTGAGCCTTGGGGATCATGATTTCTTAGAGCCATGGGATATATTTTATCAACTTCCGGCCTTCCAAGTCAACTTACGGCCCATTTAGGTCGACTTCCCTCAAGCATTAGGCCCCTTTCACTATGCAGTCTTGAAAATGCCCTTTTTTCATCCCCTTTCATTCCTCTATTCATTAAGTGTCCTTCACCAAAGTTATTTGTTTTTTAAAGCTCTACAATTTCTTCTTTTACTCTATTGGCCAGTTCTACACCGATTTCAAGTTATTCATATTTTTTTGGCAGGTAACACTGTTCACCTGTGACCCAACATTTTTCCACTCTGTTCTCGCCTCATTTTATCCCTCTTCTGATCATCTTTTCATCTTGCTCTCCTCACGAATATTGTTTATTTTTCAGTTATCTATAATTTCTTATTCTATCACTTTTGTTAGTTCTACATTGTTTTTGAGATATGCTCTAATTTTCGAAGTCACGCGAGCTTGGCAGTCACCCCAAGAGAATCGATCAACTATTTTGAATCAAAGCTTCATGTCCTTACATATTTCATGCATTTTTGATTTTTTTGATTTTTTTTATTTAATTGAAGATATTGAACCATTTTGAGAATTGAGCTTTACACAAGATATTCTTAAACCAACACTTAAGCACACTTAATCTGCATTTTGATTGCATTGACACGGCACGAGATAGAAACTCAATTCAGGGTTTTGTTATCATCAAAATCATTCAGAGAGACTCAACAATTTTCCCCTTTTTGATGATGACAAAACTCGAATAGAAAAGTGCATAAGCGTATCGAACAAGGAATCAAATCCATCGAGCAAATCCAACTCATGTAATTCATCCAAATCCCTTTCAATCATTCATATGCGCCCAATTGTTTGAAGTGAAATTAAAACCAATATAAGTGCCAATACCAAGTGCATTTCATTCATGGAAGTTCAGGAACCAAATTACATGATATTGACATTACATGAACAGGATGCATGACACGAAGACCAACAACCAAATGCAAGACTCTATGAAATATTAATGGTATGTAAATGCCCAAATGGCACACAAACATGCAAGCATACCTAAAGCATAACATATATAGACCTGACTAGCTACTTCTACCCCTTTTTGGCATCATCAAAATGGGGGGTGGGATACAAAAGATGTAGACAAAAGTGACACAAAGAGACACAAAGACAGCTACGGGGCAGGGTGATTTGGAGTCCCCTTGTCGTCATCATGATCAGAAGCATCGTCTGTATCCCCGGAGCCAGCATCATCAGGAGCGGGAGCAGGAGGTGGAGGAAGACGGCGCTCAAGGGAATGTAGAAGATGGTCCTGATGCGCCAGTTGAGAATTGATGCTGATAAGTGCACGGTTGTTGAGCCGGAAAGCATCGTGGGTATCCTCGTAGCGGGAGGTGAGAGAAGTCATGTGGGTAGAGATAGTATCCAAGGCATGAGAGAAAGAGTCCATTCGGCCAGTCATAATTTTTTTGAAGGTATCAAGTCACCCAGAGGATGAATCGAGGCGGGTTTCCATGCCTAATAGACGCCTATCAAGAGCCTCATAGTCCCCCCAAGTGGGCTGTCCAGCACCCTAAGCTAAGGATTCCCCATGATAGAACTGTGATGGAGGAGGCACTTCTAGATCCATGTGAGGAGGTGAGGGTGGAAAAGGCTGTTCCTCGGCCTGAACTGGTGCAAGTGCTTCCCCTTGATCTTGCTGTTGTTCTCGCTCTTCTTCACTTGCTAATTCGTCCTCATAAGTTGGCACATCACATCGAAGCTCACCATCTGGACCCCAATAATATCCCATATCTATGAAAATCATGTGGGCATTGTAGATATCATCCTGTCGAACCCGAACAAATGTTTCATCCCCAAAATGAATCCCAGCATAGATAAATACGCCTGTCAACTGTGAGGCATAAGGGAGGGATTCTCGGTTGGGTCCGGCATGTCTCAATCAAGTCTGTCATTAGCCTACCCATGTTGATGACACTGCCATTCATGGCATGATAAAATAGAAATTTGTGTACTTCTGTTACCTTATTTCTACTTCCACCCTTTGGATAAATAAGAGAGGTAAACATGTGGTGGATAATGCGTTGTAGTGGTGGAAAATAGTTGGCATTCAACTTAATCAAATCACTAACTCCATGCACACAATCACAGCTCATCATGGCAACAAAACTAGCCTCAACCTCACCATGGCCAAAGGTCATGTCTGCACCATAGGATGAGACTCCTAAGGCACGCGCAAAAAGATCTAGAGTGATGTGGATCTGAATCCCTCAAACTACTATAAACAGCTCTCCATTTCTGTCCACCAAATTTCCATAAAACTACTACACAAGGTTGGGATAGTACCTAGTGTACCTAGTGACAAAGTCGGTCCAACCTGGTTGAATCTCAAAAATAGCACATAGATCGGGCAGGATCTTGTTCACCTCATTGAAGTCGACCAATCGAGGGTCGATAATGGGCCGTGGAGACAACCGAGGTGCACGAGACGGTGTAGGAGCCTGCCATGGTGGAGGAGCCAGAGCCTCACGTCTCCGAGCACTAGAGTCCCCTTGGGTGGAACGCCGAGAGCTCCTTCTAGACAACATCTTAGGCTAGAAAACCCACTGTAGAAACCCTGGAATGGATCGATCTCAACCCTGGGAGGAAGATGGACAAAAAGACACTCTGAAGGCTTGATATGACCTTCTCCACACTTTGGAAGCTGAGGAAGAGTTTCACGATCGCACGAGCGGCCGTGGAGATGTCGTCCCGAAACTGTGATGAATCCGTCGGATCATGTGCAGATGGGAGAACAATGAGGTTTTAGGGCTTAAGGAGAGCCACTGATAGTCCCTTAAGCATAAAACCCAGTAATCAAAGACCCTTAAATATTAAAATCCCAAAGCCCAAAAGCTGATGGGCCTTAGTTAAAAACAAATAAGCAAAATTCACTAAAACATAAAAATCTACGTTAAAGCCCAAACCCTTTTTGTTTAAAGGCCACGTACGAAGAAGCTTCTTACGTTCGACATGCATGGGAGATTAGGGTTTTGAGCCCTAACTAGGATAGCGGCTGCGAACATGGCAATAGGGAGATTCACATGGAAATTTTAAACCCTTTATGATTGCTACATGGGAAACATAGTTCCCACTAGGATTCTAAAACCACCGAAAGACTCTCTCTCTATAAATAAGCCCCTATTTGATTAGTAGAAGCCTGTTGTTGCTACTGTTGATCATGTCATGCGTCGACATCCTCTGCTTCCTCTTGCTGTCGTATGCGAAGAAGACCTCTACTGCCCTTTTTCTTGTTGCTGTTACGGCTGCTGTCGATTGAAGAAGCAGGCGTTGCTTCTTCTTTACGTCCGCAGTTGCTGCCGTTCCTTTTTCCTACAAGCTACTTCTTCCTCGCTCGTCTGCTTGTGCTACTGTCGCTGGTACTACTACTACTGCTGTTGCATACATCATCATCTTTCTTCCCCTGCTATCTGTTTGGGTGCTACTACTGCTACTGTAGTTGCTTTTTATTTCCCCCGTCTTCATTTCGTTCTCTTCTATCAACCCAGATCAAGTAGGTTTTCTGTAGAACTAAAGCACAAGACCATAGTAATAAGTGTTACATGCATAAAGATCATGATATACTCTTCATATATCACTCCATGATCCCTGTTCTTGATTGTTTATGTAGAAGATGTTGTTTTCGATTTGCATGAAAATAGCGACCAGAATAGTGGTCGCTGATTAATAAATGTCCACACAGAAGGACACTGATTCTTGGATTGGCATCACTCCTCAGGATGCCAATTAATTGACGACCATCACTCAGAGGATCCTACCTATTGTGTGTATCACCGAAGGTTGGGTCACACCATCGGGGACTGCTATGTTTTCAAGAACATAGGGGAAGAGGTCATTCAAAAGGGCCTGATAAATATGTTGGGCCATGTAGTCGACCCACCACAGCCTCATGTTTGGAGTCGATCAAATCGGTCGGCTAATGTGATTTATATGGTGGCGACGGCTTCGAGCTCCAACGCTCCCGAGGCCGGGCCTTCAAACCAACAATCCAACACTGGCCCTAGAGCCGCCCCTTCTTCACTCCCAAAATGCCTAGCGCTGTGGAGGACTATCCGAAAAATCCGATGGGAGATCCGACAATTGCAACTGGAACAGAGGCGTCTGCTGCAGTTCCTAGAGAGCATTGATCATCAGTTGGCCACCTTCCCCTTCGGCCCATTTGCCAGGGGGTTAGCTCCAGCCCACATACGAGTGGCAGGTGTATCACCTACTGGCCGAGCTCCGCTCAGGGGCTGGCTCTCTGAGGAATCCTCAGATTCATTTGAAGGCGAGGAAGACTCATCTGAAGGCAGGGAGCATACGCCCAAAGGCGAGCAGCCTGAGAAGTTATACTCCTTCCCTCTCGAGAAGACCTTAGATATCTTCTTTGCATGCTGGCGGGCAGGACTGATTAGCCCGTCACCTATTGAGCATGCACCAGGCGCTAAATTTCATCAGGGGTATTGCCCATACCATGAGGTAGTTGGCCACATCATCCACAGCTGCCAGCCATTCAAGGACCTCGCCGAGGATTTAATCAGGCGAGGGAAGGTCAACATGGGTGAATCTTGGTCGACCCACCGTAGCCGTACGCGCGGGAGAGTCTCCACTTCTCCGTCAATGTTATACATGCTGCACCAGCTTTCCAACTCCTGGAGCTGCAAGAGGAGGGAGTCAGTTCCCAGGGAGTCAGCTCCCAGCCACCCAAATCCACACTGTGGTATCCAGGGTGGTGACCCTCCCATCGGTGTTCTTTCCCCAAGGAGGACACCGAGAAGATCTTTGACAAGCTCCTGGAGGACAGTCGGGTGATGACACATGATCTGCCGTCTTACTACAATGAGACGGCCAAGAGTCACCCCCGCTACTGTAAATACCATGCTAGCAGAAGAAGCTCAACTTGCAGAAGTTGTTTCGGAGTCGTTCGGCATCAACCGGCGGTGCACCATATATCGACGGAAAGCTCGTCGAGAAAGCTTCGCAGCTGTGGTCTCGCCGGCATCCGACATCCCTGCTGCCTGGAGGACTCGTTCTCCCCCGACTGTGCAGATCAGGACCAGCTGGCGACCTAAGACTACTTCCTGGAGCTCCCACAGTCGCATCCCACAACTTCTGAAGGCGCCGCTTGGCCGAGGACTTCTACAACTAGTCGGCCCCCATCAGCAAAAAGCGACGTCCAGTTCCACATCTGGAGGAGCGTCTTCCAATTTTCCTCCCCCAGGTGCGCAGAACAGGTCCCTCTGGACCTGACCTAACCCCCCCTCACTCAACGGGCTCCTCCTCACCGCCCCAACATCATCTGGTGCTCCCCCTGGTTGCTGCTCAAAGAAGACTCCTCCACGGTCGTCCTCGACTTGGTCCCGCCACTATTGGACTTCGGGAGCGGCCGCGGTGACTACAACCAGCTGCTGGTACACCCTGGGATCAGCCTGAGCCAGAGCGCAGAGAGCCTGTTCCAGGAGCCACCCCAAGCCGGTGGCGACGACGGGTCCGTCCACAGAAATTCGCCAGCGTACCAGGGTCCGTCGGCAATGATTCGACTCCTGTCCCGATGACTTCCGAGTTCAGTGGAGTGCGTGGCGACGTCTTCAGCGACTCACTATCTAGCAGTTCTGGATCTGGACAGAACTAGAGAAGTGCCCTTTCGACACCGACTTAGCTAATCTCCCCTCCCCGCCTGGCAAGCTTAGCACCCCTCCCTGTGCGGAGGTAGTGTTTGGGTGTAACACTTAATTTCCCCTCCCCTAGTCCAACCCCCCTGTGTAGGGAGTAGTGCTTGTATAATTTGAACAGGGGAAGCTACACCGATGCAGTGTGCAGGGTACCCAGTCTCCCCCACTCACCTTCATCTCCGACCGGGATCAGCATCTTCACGCTGATCAGGTGAGCCTCCGATCCCTTCTTTGCTGGTATTAACTTGCTTGTTTAGTATTGCTTTGGTTGCCCGTCGGCGGAGAGTGAGTGCCCGATCCAAAATCAATCACATTGAGTGTCCACCGTGCTTTTGCACGTTTTACATCAATGATTTCTCCCTAGTCTTTACATCTTAATTCGTGATTTCAACTCTCATGCATCCATCATGCACACACCTATTATTTTTGCCCTTCCACAGGGGTTAAAAATCTCCCTCTGGTGAGTTCTTCCTCAATTTCTAACCCTATTTTATCACTGCAGGATTGACGCTACACTTACAAGTGTCTAATGGGTTTTTCTCTTGTGGTTTGGCTTTGTTTTGCAGGAGAAGAATGATACAACATGAGGCCTTCTTCCTCTAGTCGGCTGGAAGGAGAATAGGTTGATCCCACATCGTTCCCCGCGTCCCGTTCTCAAGCGCGATCACGTCTTCATCTTCCAAGGTACACGACGTCGTTTCTTCCATCCGTTCATCCTTTCGCCATTGTTGGAACCTTGGTGGCGATCACGGTATGTCTTTATCATCGTTTCATCCCCCTTTCTTTTGTTCATATTATTGCATGTTCATGCATATATATTAGTCTAAGGGGGCGGGGTAGAACTATTAAACCATCTATAGGCCCACCAAAAGCCGCCACTATGCATGAGTGAAATACTCCGCCTCGTATCGAGAGTCGACCCCATGAATTTAATCCAATCCCGTGCATGTTTGAACTATCTCTCACATGCATTTCGCGCGAACTCAAGCTCCAACCCTCCACGTTGAGCACAAGAATAAAAAGAACGCGAAGAGAAAAGAAAATCGGGCTTGCTCATTGGCTCGGTCAATCGGGCTGAAGGGTCCAGTCGATCGACCATTGACCAGGTCGACGCATTGTGTCTGTGCATCGACTTGTTCCCAGGGGCGTTCACCCCTAGGAGCTTCGGTCGACCGACTAGCTTGGTCCAGTCGACCGAAGGCCTTGTCCTCAACCAAAAAAAGGATAAAACATGCAATAAGAAGGGGAAGCGAAATATCAAACAAATAAAAAAATAAATGACGATAATAAGAAAAAAATGGGCTGCAATAATGTGATTAAAGCATGATAAAGAGCGCGAATGGAGTAAAATTCACAATTCAATGAAATTAAAACTAATCCAATAAAAATGCTGAATGCATCAGCCTCACGGACCCTTTCGATTATCTCCTCCTCTCGGACCTTATTGGCTCACAGGGAGGGGAACAAACGTTACATTCACTACCCTCGCGCAGGAGGGGGGATCGCGGGGAGGGGTAAGCAACAGTTGCCCGCATGCCGGGCTTGGGCGTCCACTCACGACGCAGCCAACTCCTGGATGAAGACCGAAGGATGCTGACAGACACCTGGAAGTCGGGCGTCGAGCTGACGGCGCTGGATGGGGGCAGAGGCTGCTGCAGCAGGTCGGTGCAGTTCTGCTCAGCTAGACTGGTCGACACAGATGTGGTGCGACGGCCGGTACGGGCGCTGCAGAATTGCAATCGCAGCGGGACCAGGTCGGGGACGTTGCTGACTGGGAGGTCTACGAGCCCTCTGAAGGGGGTGGCCGTCTGATCACCTCGCTGGGCGTGGTCACAGGGACAGCCGGCATCGGGTTTCTGGGTGAATAGTAGGATAGGATGTCAAAGAATGGGGTAGAACTCCTGGTGCTGACATCGGAACGTGACGAAACGACTTGCGTTGGTTTCTTTACGTCGAGGGCTGCAACTTTGATGAAGACATCACGAACTGAAACTGGCAGGAAGAAGGGGTGTCGGGGCTGACTTGACAGTAATTTGTCCTGGGTGAATAGGGGCTCCGGGTCTGGCGTGCCTGTGGGAGTTTGGACGCCATGGACAGAGACGATGTCGAATGTAGGCAGGACCACCTCTGGTGCGTCGGCACTTCGGAGAAGCAGAACTGTCGTGAAGAGAGCTCTGGCTGAATCACGCCGGGGTGGGCTGTGGAGTTGCTACCAACTGGAACTCAGGTTCGGACCCGAGCTGGGTGCAGTTTCACGAGAACAGGCGGTGCGTGCAGTGCCGAGGTCGGATCGCCACGAGATCACTTCTGGAACGAAGCTAACTGGAGGACGTTCGACCCCACAGAAGGAAGCTTCAGCTGGTTTGCACCGTGGATGCCGGGGCAGTCTCTGAAAACTCAACCTCTACTGCAGGTGGGTTGCAGAGGACAGCAGCAAGGCCTTCTCGATCCACGGGATGGCGTAGTGATGACGGGGCGGCTCTGGGATGCCGTGGACGCTGGGAGCTGGGGAGGGCGGGCTTGAGTTGCAGTAGGAGAGGGGGCTGGGGCGTGAGAGGCTGGTCCATGAGAGAAAGAGAGAGAGAGATGCTAACCTGGGGGTAGGTTAGTAATTCTCTCGCTTAACCCCCACTTCTCTCTAGTTAAAGTAACGGAGGTTACGGCGAGGGTATAACCACGGCAATACGGCACATATCAAGAGTATTCATGGTAATATGGTAAAAGTAAGGGGGTGCATGCAAATATGGACTTTTAGAGGGGCATGGATGTAGAAAACCCAATAAACTATTCTTGTGATCCATGTCCATAGTTGATCTATTCGGTATCCATGGGAGTGGCCAACTTACTTTTGAATTTTATCGAATATTCAATATAACAAAATTGGGTCCAAGCATATAAGTTAACCTTAGAGATACCTAGAAATGTCCTAAAACTCTTTACACTTGCACACCTAGAACCTCAACTCTCTTAAACTCTGCTTAATTTGCCTATTCATGTATTCAGAAGGGGTGAACTGTCAACACATAGAACTGTCAATAGTTAGGGCAACTATCAACACTATACTGTAGCGTATTGATAGTTGGACCAAAACAAAAGGAGACCTTTTCGAGAGACCAATAACAGTCGACAAACACCAGACAAATGTTGACAACTGGGCCAAAACTGTGGACAGTTTGGTTGTGATTGTCAAAAGTTATGGTTTGACTGGACCGTTAAAACCCCCTTTTCTCTCATTTCAAACCCCACTCCTAAAGCCCTAAGAGAGCTCGAACAGTCCCTTTCCTCTACCTCCCCCCAAACCTCATTTCCAGCCACTTAAACCCCCCTCCTTTCCCTCATTTCAAACCCCATTCTCTCCCAAAAGCCTAAAGCCCTGAGAGAGCTCCAATGGCCCCTTTCCTCCTCTCCCCGAACCTCCTTCCTAGCCATTCCAATCCCTTTTTCACTTCAAATCATGCGTTCTCTTCACCCCTTTAACCATTTTCACAGTTTTCCTGCTTGATTCACACCCTAGAGACCCCCAATCACCCTCTCATCTCTCCAATCCTCCCCCTAGCTAAGCGGCTACAAGAGAGGTGACTGCAATGAGCAAAACCCACAAAGAAGAGTCCTCTAAAAGAAAGGAAAGGGGCCCAAGGTGCGGCAAGCACCAGGGAGATACGACAAAGACAGATCAAGTTAGAGTGTAATTATCCGAGATATTGCACAATATTTTTTTCTAAAACCAATTAAAACACCATTTTACAGTATTTAGTATTTTATATCAGATCAAACGCTCTTCAAATCGCAATATTACTATGTATCTTTTTTCTTAGAACAATCCTCCCCTAGTTAGCATTTGATTCTTGCCGTAGTCCGGAGATCTCTTCCCGGTTCCAACTGGAAGGTTTGCGCACACACATTCCTCCATTAGAGGGATGATGCGAAGTTACGAATCGAGCTATAGGTTGTCGACACTTATTAGATGGGTAATTGACTGAAGATGAGATGTGGTAGATCACAAGAGATATGCTTTTTTAACAAACGCGGGGGCATCGCGATTCTTCGTGAAGTATATATCAAAGAGATATTTTGTCACATGAGGGTCGACGAGCTTTTTCTCAAAATGAAAGAGAAAAAAATTGCGTGAAGGAAAGAAGATCACAGCCATTATGAGATATTGTCAACACACATGTCACAGTCATTGGGAGTTGTGATCAATCCAACTCAAACACGCATTGCTAAGTTCCTTGCAGGCCGCTGACCCTTGAAGGGAAGCATTGAAGAGTCTCCGGGTTGACTGTCGAATGGAAATCATCTGAAGCTACCGACCTCAACCAACAAACGTGTGGCTGAGTTTCTCTGGCCGACAACACAAATGACGAGGTTTGTACTAAAACCATGTATACCCAATCCACATACACAAAATATATGGCAAATATATCGAACAGACTTAGGATTATTGTATGAAAAAATTGAACGGTTTGGAACGCCTACAAGTTGGCGAGTGCCACAGCGCCGGGGCCTCACAGAAAGGGACCACGACGGTGGGGGTGGGGGGTGAGGTTGACTCTGTTCTGGTGCTACAAAACACAGTTGCTGCGGCAGGACCCACGTCCCCACTCAGGGGCCATCAACCCTGTGCACCACCCCCTGGACCCCTCTGGGGCTGCAAAGCCGATATGGAACCGGTGACCGACCGGGGTAGGCATCTCCCACAAACAAAGACAACAGACAAAGGGAAAGACAAAGGAGCTTAAGGACGGCTGGTGCTTTGAGACAAACAAGGGTGGGAAAAAAGCTCAGACGCTTTTCAACGTAGATGGGAGTGAAAACTTGAATGCTCTGCTTGGGACTAAGATGAACTTCAATAAAGAAGGGCTAGGATATGAGCCTACTATGAAAAAGACATTTGGAATAAAGACCATAACATTTGCCTTATCTTCTGAAGCTTCCACGTTGAACATAAAGCCAAACCAAAATCAAGAAAAAGTTAAGAATAAAGGAAAAGAGAAAGTGGGAGAGCAAACCAAGAAGAATTCTAAAAAATCTAATAAAGTTGACCAAAAACACCAAATAGGCCGACACCTACCTCAGTCCAGGTCTGCACATCCTAAGGGTAAGAATAGCTTAAACACTAGCACAGGTCGACACTACCCTCAAGATAGGTCAGCACCATCCTGCTCAGATAGCAGTCAGTTCACTAGGTATACTCCGACAGGTCGACACACAAGTCACAGGGAGTCGACACGTCTAGCATCTAGAGACCGTTATAGATAGGTCAAGCAGGAGACAGGTCGACACGTACACTACAGGAGGTCGACACGCCCGACAAATAGAAACCATTATGAGCGGTCGGAAAATGGGACTGGTCGACACTTCACCTCCTACAGGTCGACACCTTCATATGTCTGGGGTAGTTATGAGCCATACATTCACAGGTCTACCCAACCTCAATACCCTAGGAACAACAACACTTTCTACCACTTCAAACCAAACACTTGGAATAGATGGAGTAAGAATCAATCCTCCTTCAACAAACATAAAACCTAAAAAGCTAAACAAGTTAAAAGATAGAAATGGAATATAAAGAAGGAAAAGAAAAACCAGAACACATCACCAAGTAAGAAAGACAAGAATACTAAGAAAATCTCGATTCCAAAATCCATGTTGTCTTGTTTTACTGAGATGAAAAGCTTACTTGGACCCAATTGTCCTTGGGTGCCAAACATTGCCACTTGATCCTCTGTGCAGTAGTGTCTTGCAGCTGTGCACAACTGGTGGTACCTTGATAGTGGCTGCTCAAGACACATGACTGGGGATAGAATCAAATTCTATCTCTTCGTGGAAAAAGAAGATGGTCATGTTACGTTCGGAGGGAACAACAAAGGAAAGATCGTTGGGTCAGGTAAAGTTGGTAAGAATCCCTCCAACTAGGGTTGCTGCACAAAGCACAATGGATTTAGATGGAATGGCTTTTGTTTAAATGGCGGTCCAAAGACTACACTGGTTGCGGTACAAGTTATGGTGCTTCTCAACAAACCACTGATGTGTGTGTGAACAAAGTGTTTACTTGACACCCCGCTAAGCTAGCTGGAGAATGCACCTTAGTGCCTGTATGCAAAGGTGTAACAGGCAGCCAAGGGAGTGCTAGTATCGTCCAAGGAATAGATGGTGTGTATACATAAGTGCACGGTCTACAAAGCTTGAGCGTGCGATGGAGATGAATAAGATTACACGCAATAAAGCAAGCACACTGACCTGTGAATGGGGATAGAAGATATGGCGCAAACACAAAAGATGCACAACCCACAACACAGGGATTTTAAGGTGGTTTGGTTGCAACCCCACAACCTACATCAACCCCTCACCAAACCCGGTGAGGTTTTCCTGCGGACACACAGCTTTATCGGGGACATGCCCCACAACCACGGAACGAAAAACCCTCCGTCTATCTTCCTACACACAAAATCGGTAGGGACAGTTCTTCAGAGACTGGAGCACACCTCCGTCTGTATTCCTACACACAAAATCGGTAGGGATGGTTCTCCACAGATTGGAGCACACCTCTGTCTGTCTTCCTACACACAAGACCAGTAGGGACGGTTCTCCATAGACCAGAGCACACCTTCGTCTGTCTTCCTACACACAAGATCGGTAGGGATGATTCTCCATAGACCAGAGCACACCTCTATCTGTCTTCCAACACACAAGAATGGTAGGGTCGGTTCAAGATGAACAAAATCACAGAATAAAACTCACTGCAAGTGCAGTGGGAAAACTACAAAACAAAAGGAATGAACACCAGCTAAAGCTTAGGATGATGATGTGGAGGCTGGTGACTGCAGCTATAAACTTCAGATCTGAGGATCTGATTCTTCAGGCTCAGGTAGACTGTAGGGCTGCTCTCTCTCTCTCAAGACTTCTCTGTTCTTTTCCTTATTCTTTTACAGCACTAGACAGAGATCAACAGGTGTTGGGCTGCTCTCACTCCCTTCCTTTCTTTCTCACAGGTTATCTTCTTGGATGCCCAAGGGGGTGGATATCTCTCTGGCGCTGGTTTCGTCACAATCCGACATCGGTGCTGGTCGCAGCCAGCGATCCTTGCCGGGTCGCGCACCTAAAAATAGAAGTGAAGGTCCGTGGGTAGCAACTCCCAAGTTGGGAGATCGGAGCCGATCGACCTCCGACTGGTGTCTGCGGCCAACCACCATCTAAGGAAGTGTGCCACCAGGGGTCCCTATCACAGCGGGCCCCACCCCACCAGGTCAGGAGGTTGGAGCGGGTCGTGGGCCCCATGGACCCGTAGAACGTGCCAACTGGACTGTACAAACGCAGCTTTCGGCACCGATGGAGGCGACATCAAGATGCTGCCCGTCAACCCAATTAGCGTGATTCCCGGGATCCACATGTGACCTTTTACCTCCCTGTGTGGAGTGGGCCGACTCATTGTAATTGCTGTAATAATTGTTAACCTGGAGTCTGCGATTGGCCGGGGTCATCTTCCCTACGCCGGGAGCATGGAGTTAACTCCGCCACCCCCTTGTAGTTGTAGTTATTTGCTTGCTTAGTATATGCTTTACTGCCGCTACATGTGACTGGGTAAATCGAGCTCTTTGATACATTTACTTCACCGCTGCAAGAGAGAGAGATACCGGCCCATGACCCGCCCCGGGCACGAGAGAGCGAGTAGACCACCCTTGACTCGCTACCGGTTTCTCAACCGTGCAAGTCCGACGCTTCCCTCGCTAGGGACGAGTGCGAGCTTGCTAGAGTCCCAGGCTACATATCCAACTCTATGTTGAGTCCTTGTCTCATCCCGCATCATCTCCCCCCGGGTGATCCATGTGTCGTTGGACACGGGCCGTCCTCTCCATCGCACTAGGTAGCGCTGGTACGCTCCACTCCTAGTAGTCGTCGCGTGCTCATCTAGTATGTGCTCTATCTGCTTACGCTACTGAGGTAACGAGGTTAAAGGTGGGCACTCAAGAGTGGGGTCATACACAAGGGGTGGAGACGGCACAAATGGCTCTCTGGGAATCACTGTGGGGTCCTTATAAGCAACTAGGTTTGAGACATTGAAAGTGGTGTTGATCCCATAATCCTTCGACAAGTCTATAACGTACGCATTAGACCCGACTCGCCTCACTACTCGGAAGGGACCAGCACTGCGTGCTTGCAATTTCTTCATGGTTCTAGAGGGAAACTGTTCAAGCCTGACCTTGATCATGACATACTCTCCCTCCTGGAACTCACGGTGATGCCTATGAGCGTCGGCTAGCTCCTTGTATCATGCATTGCTGGCCTCAATATGACGACGGATGTCATCATGCAGACTCCTAACATGTTCGGCAAAAGACTCAGCCGACTATGACTATAATACCTTGGATTCTTCGAATCAGAATTAGAGAGCTTTTGGATGCTTTTGTGGGTCCTGAATCGCGTTTTACAATCCACGTGGGTTTTTTCCCTGTATAAGTTGCAGAATCCCGTGGAGAGTGAACCGTTGAGTTTTGAGACTCAGGGATGCCACAGATGCGTTGTGCTCTTTCCAAGGATTGCGTAGGCTATTTTTTCATATTTTTTTGAATTTATGAAATTTTAGGTAGAAAAATCAGAATTTAGGAAATTTACATAATTTCCTATTTCTTTTTCTTTTTATTCTTTCACCTCCTCTCTCTTCCCTCACGTTCTCAATCTCTCCCTCTCCATTCTCTCTTCTCATTTCTCCTCTCCCCCGAGTGTGCGACCGTGGTGGAGTTGGGTGAGGTGGCGACGACGTGGAACTGACCTGAGGCGTGATGGCGTGAAGATCGGAGCATGGCGTTGGCGTGATCCCATTCGTGGATTCAAAGCCGGCGTGATTTGTTCGTGTGATGATTTTCAGCGCTTTGTGATCGTTTCAGTGCACGAGAACTTCTGTGGAGGTAGGGGGATAGATGCCCTACTCTTTTCCTATATTTCCTTGCGATTTGGAGCCGAACGGTGCGTATACGAGCGGATTTTACTCTGGGTGAAAAGCATGTTCAGGGGGTGTGAGCCGTGTTCACCGTTTCAGGTGACAGTTTTCAGTTTAGTTAGTTTCATTCGAACCCCTGGCATGTCTGGATGCCATTCCCGCTTGGTTCGTGGAGATTGACTGAGATTTGGGGTCGGTAGGAGTCCGGTTACCCTCGTGAGTCATTTTGGGTTGATTTGTGAAAAATCACCCATTTTGTGTCGTTTCGTGGTCTATGTGATCCCTTCCGACTTGTAAAAGGATGATATTGTGATTAGGGATGTTTCCCTGTTGTTTAGAAGCGATTGGGGAGTGGTATGACCGAGTTTTAGAGTTTTCTGTGATTTTTGGACTGGGTCGAGAACGCACTGGTGGCATCTACCGCGTTCTCAGTAAGAACGCGCAATAACGATGCACCGCGTCTCGAGTCAGAGATGAATAGTTGGGCAGTTAGGAACGCGCTTCTTGTGTTGGATGCGATCTTGAAGAATGCGACCTAGGCGATAGCCGCGATCTTGATTAATGCACCTTAGGTCTTAACCGCGTTCTGGTATTAACGCGCTGGAGGCTGTGGGCGTGTCTATTAATGCGACCTAGGCTTGTGCTGCGTCAACGCGTCGACACGCTATGAGCATTGGACGCATTCTGGTGTCATCGCGACCCACTGTATGGGCGCGTTAACTATCGCAACGCAGGCATGCACCGCGTTAATGGTCTTTATTTTTCGGGTATTGTTTGAGTTGTCTTGGACTCTGGTGAACCTAGGATTCAATGCCTTGTTGGCATTTGACTCGATGAATGCCTTGGGTATTCTGTGAGAGTCATATCTGTGCGTCGAGGGATCCCGAAAGAGTAGTCTCATCTTGAGTAGTTGATGGTGTTTCTTCCGTGTTTATTGGCTTGACTTCAACCCCTTCGTTAGCCTATTGTACGTGGATGTCGTGGACGTCCTATGAGGGTTGTGACCGTGTTATAGGGTGTTCAGAAGTGCCATGATATTGACTCATGTTTGGTGTGATTTCGAGGGTCATTACGATTTCTGGTCAACCCGGTTGTGACCCATCGGTTGATACGTGACCTCGTGAGTGTCTCAGCTATCCTATATGGATCAAGACTCTGGTTTTGGATGCTTGGAGGTATCATCTTACCTCGGTTTGTGTGCTTATCTAGTCTGAGGGCTTGATGCTTCCTCATGTTCCGTGATTTGTGTTATACGAATTCGAGAGTCCTATGTACAGCTTAGGGGCTGAGGACTTGTGTTTTATCGTGTTTTGGCTTAGGGACTAGATTGATTAACGGTATATTTTCATGATGTGCGACGATCTTGACCCGAGTCATGTGACTAAAGGATCATTGTGTATAGGTCTAATGATTCACTACTTTAAGCATAGCAGAGAGCATAACGGATCAGTTCTGCCCCGTTACATAACATAACGGATCAGCTTTGCCCCGTCATATATCATAACGGATCCGGTGAGGTGCGTTAAAGTAATATAACGTGCCTCCACTGGTTCGTCATATTCATCTGATCTATTTCCAATTACATCGATCATAGTAGATCAGGCATAGTGTGTTATATGACATAACGCGCCAAGACTGGTCCGCTATGGCCACCCAAGTTATTTTTATTAAACTTAAAGACCCAGAGAACATAACGGATCAAGGGCGATCCGTTAAGGCCACCAGAATGTGAAAAATCTACAGTTTTCCATAAATATAATGGTCATATATAGGGGTATTATACTAACGACCTAACTAATGTATGCATGAGCATGACGGACCGGGTGTGGTCCGTTAAGGAAGTATAACGCGCCAGGTGTGGTACGTTATACACATAACGGTCACTGGCATGATCGCCATGTGAGCTGGGTAGCGAGCGGGTTCAGTTTGAAATCGAGCCACCTCCCGGTCGACCAAAATCGACTGGGTTCGCTACAAAAACCTGTAACCTGCCTTCCCCAGCATCCATACCACTCGATAACAGCCAGAAAGCGTAAATACGATGCTCATGGATAATCAAAAACACTAATTATCACATTTTTAGGAAAAATCAAAAATAGACATTAACTAGGCTAAACGGACGTGAATCGGCATGCATGTGGCGTCAAAACATTCCTAGCGCAGAGGCGGTCCCATCCCCCTACCTCGTTCGCACCGAAACAGTCGTTCTGGCCACATGCACGCGAAGTGGAGGCCGCGCCTCTCTCGCCCCGTCTCGTCCAACCGTCCCACGAACCGCAGAATGGAGGGCGTCAACGTGATCCCCTCACCGCGCTGGTTCCAACGGCATCCCCCGCATCCTGGTCGGGCCTTGAAAATGGCGAAACCGAGAAGGAGAGAGAAAGAGAGAGACGTTGGGAGAGAGAGGGGGTGAGAGAGAGTGAAATCGGGAGAGAGAGAGAGAGATAATGAGAGAGTGAGAGAGATTAGTGGGGTGGGGGGTTTAAGGTTAAAAAAATATTAATTATATTTTTTGTTAAAAATGGTCGATTTCTATACCTCGATACCTGACGATGAAGCCAAGGAACTTGCCACTGGAGACGCCAAAGGCACATTTCATTAGGTTCATCTTGAGCTGATACTGTCGAACCCTTTCGAAGACTCGACGCAAGTCAGCCAAATGATCCTCTCGCCTTTTTGTCTTGACGACCAAATCATCGACGTAGCATTCAAGGAGGTCATATAGCATCTCGTCGAAAATTTTGGGCATAGCCCTTTGATAGGTCGCACCGGCATTCTTCAGGTCAAACGACATCCTTTTACAGTTAAACATCCCCTTGGGGGATCGAAACGCCGTATGGTCTTTGTCTTTGATGGCCATGTGGATTTGATTATAGCCCGACGACCTGTCCATGAAGGACAAAGCTTCGTGACCAGTGGTCATGTCAATCATTGTCTCAGGGATTGGGACGGGGAAGTCGTCCTTTGGGCATGCTTTGTTCAAATCCCTAAAGTCGATGCAAACTCGAACTCGGCCATTCTTCTTCTTGACGGGTACTATATTGGCGAGCCATACATGGTACATGTAAGGCTCTATGAAGTCCACGTCAAGTATTTTATCGACCTCAGCATTGACTTTTAGCTTCAGCTCGTGGCGCATATGTGTTTGAGCTTACTTGACTGGCTTGACTGTTGGAAGTATTGCCAACTCGTGTTCAGCCACGGAAGGGTTAAGCCTTGGCATTCTTTATAAGTCCAAGCGAAACAATCATTGAACTCTTCTAGGAGCTACCGGTACGCCTGCCTTTCTTCCTCACTAAGGAGGGCACTTACGAAGGTTGGCCGATGATCTTCTTTGCTTCCGAGATTGATCTCAATCAACTCGTCCACTGTTGCTTGGCCACCGTCTTTGATCTCCGGTGAGATGGTTGGAGGTCGATGAAGTCTCCCTCATCATCAGTGTTTGTCTCATAGACTTTAAATTCTTCGAAGTTCTCTTGGTCATGGCTTGAAGTTGAAGGACTTACTCCGTCTTGCTGATGATTAGCAGGCTAAGTTGTCCCTCCCTCAGGGAGGTGAGCAGTGTTGACTTCCGATGAGGGTGATATAGGCATCTCACTGGTCTCCCTTACAGAGTCGTCAATGTTGGGCTCAACTTCTACAACCGCGCACATCCGCACGCTTCCCTCGCTAAGGGACATTTGCGAGCTCGTCTAGAGTCCTAGGCCGAGTCCGTGGATCCATCCCGCATCAATCATTTATATTTAAATGAAAAAAAACTTGTATACATATGTAAACTTATCACTATTGAGCGGACTCTCTTGCTGACAAACTAATCTATCCCCTTCTTCATGTGTGTTCTGTCGAACACCTCCAAGAAAGATGGAGCACATTCGATCTCCACCGTCTATTTTGCAAATCATAGAAATTTTCATCAATAATACATGAATAAAATAAAAAAATAAATTGAAATAATTACTTACAAATATCTATTTCTGGGTCATAAAAGTTAGGGACCCACTCATATGCATGTCCACATTTGGTTGTGATGCCCGATGTGCTGGCACTTTCTATGAGTTTGCTAGCCATTTCGGATCAGCCCATTTGTCACACATGGCGTCCCAATACTCCCTCCTCATCCAAAAAGGGCAGTGCTCCTTCTAAAGTTGATAGTCTTTGCTACCACCAATACGTAGCTAAGCCCTTCTTCAGGTCTCATGCAATGTCTTCTTATAGTTATTCTTTGAAATAGCCTCCCAGGTAGGCCGGGCTCCCGCCTTATACTGTCCACTCGTGAACCAATATCTCTACTATAAAGAAATTAAGTAATATAAGTTAGTATAGTGAAAGGAGGAGCTAGGGAAAGAAGTGATTTAAAACATACGTTATGTATGGGAACATGTCGAACAATGAATCTTCGACGCTGATCGAAATTCTCTAAAGGACATACATGGCCCAATAACATGTGCCCAAACGAGGTTTATACTGAAACGGACAACATTGCTCGGTTCTATTTTATCACTTTAATTACAAAAGTTAAAATGGTTGACATTACATAGTTGAAGGATAAATAAAAAATACATAATTCATAGATTAATAATTCGAGGATCCAACATGGCAGATGTCTATCATGGGCCCTGCCTCCCTGGCCCTCATGACGACTGTCAACATCCTCTACCAACTAGGTGGAGGAACCTACAGGGACACTCGGACCTATAAAAATTAAATGTCATAAGCAAAACATATAATCAATAGAATTTTTTACTTTTTAGTCCATAGAGGAAGGATATGATCCACATAGTCAGTATGGGCA
Source organism: Amorphophallus titanum (assembly GCA_024336825.1). NCBI lineage: Eukaryota > Viridiplantae > Streptophyta > Magnoliopsida > Alismatales > Araceae > Amorphophallus > Amorphophallus titanum. Next base: position 1,082 of record JANBPO010007011.1, on the reverse strand, counting down.
TCCATCAGGTTATGGAGGGCGGCCCGAGCTCAGCTTGGACAGTAATGACCCCATGGCATGCCCTTCTTGAATTGTCATAGGCTGCAATTGTAGTTGGGGTTGGCCTCAGTAGATCTTTTGAAATATTGCAAGTGTGCAGGGTGCTCAGGGGGTGGACATTTATAGAGGCCCCGGTGTTGACCAAAGTCGCATCAATAGTCAGCTTGTTCAAGGTGATGGAGATGCAAAGCGACATTTGACGTGCCTCGGGAGGTGCTAACTCGGTCTCAGAAAAGGTAATGGCCGGCCCCTTAGTAAGTGTAGCCAGGGCTGATGGTAGACCATCTACTGCCATATCTTCATTTACCAAGACTTTCTGAAGAAAATCTCTCAAAGCATTTTGGTGCAACTTGGACCGCTAAATCAACTCTAAGATAGAGATCTTGGCTGGCATCTGATCCAAGTGATGTAGTAAGTCATACTACGTGCTCGGTAGTGGATCTACTTCTTCTTGATCAATGGCTTGTGTTGGAAACTGGGGGTTAAGTGCAGGTGCACCAGTTGTAGGATAGTTCTGATGGAACAATCGCTCGCTCCGGAGGGCAAGGTTTTATGCCGGCACGGTATTGGATGGACTTATGGCTGGCGGCTTTATGGGCCTGATGAGGTGAGTAAGGGGTGTAGAAACAGGGGTGACGAAGGTGGAGGCAGGCTTAACGGGCCCTATCGGGAGGAGGATGGGTGACGGGTTAAGTAAGGGGGTGGCAATGGAGGGTGAGAGGGGTGCTGGTGTGAGGACGGATGAAATGATGGGCACTGCGGGAGGTAGAATGAGGGGTCTGGAAGGAATGGTAGGTGCAGGAGGGGTTGCGATGGTGGGTTGAAGGATGGCGGGGGTTGAAGGCGAAGGGGAGTTGCACTAGGTATGATGGAGGGCCATAAGGTGAGTAGAAGACTCATCATCATAAGACCACCCAGCGTTGGGAGCTAGGCGGTAGATAATGTTTACCAGAGCCAGTGTCAAAGGCTGAGGTTGCGGAGCAGGTAAATGGTTAGGCATCGGATTCTGATGAATCCCCAAATCTTGTGTAGGTTGCTGCTAC
>JANBPO010007003.1:0-21147 GCA_024336825.1 Amorphophallus titanum | reverse complement strand
TCGGGCTCGTGGGAGGCGGGCCGAGATTCGAGTCGCGCCGGTTCCTTTCCGGTACTCGGATCCCGGGTCGTCACAGAAGTCGTGCTAGCCACCTCAATAGCTGGAGACGCTGGCCCCTCGTGTGCAGCTTCGCCGACTTCCGTGGGAGTAGATTCCGCAACAACAGTTAGCGCCTTGGAAACACCGGCCTCCTTTTCAATAATTTCTCCCGCTTCTATCTCGGAAGGCCACCCTGCTCCAGTAGCGACTCTTGGTCGGCAGCCAGGGGTTGGGGTACCCCAACCTCCGTCAAATCGCCAGTTGCTACAATTGCTGTGACGCCTTCTGAAGCTGCTGCCGCCGCATATGTCTGTGGAAGTCGCAGAGCAATAGGCCGCAGAACTGGCGGGAGAGTAGGCTGACTCATGCTCAAGTCCGGGAGGGGTATTTGCATCGTTATGGTCGGCGATGCCACCTCAGCCTACATCACAAATATGTATGTCAACCAGTTGAGTTGGAAATGACAAGAGAGGCTACAGACGGGCTGAGGAATGCTTCCCACCTCAACTGGCACTATATTCAAGCCTCCAAGAGTGGCCCCCGCTGGCTCCGGCCCTCCTCTTGCTACAGGGTGTGATGGCCCTTGCCCAATTATGGACAGCCTCGGAGGGCTAAATGTCAGAAGGTCGCTCTCATAAGCTGAAGAAGCCCCGACATCTTCAGTCTCTGTGTCAGCTCGAAGGGGCTCATCATCGCTGGAGCCACCCCCATAGTCAACTTGTTTAGAGGAGGAAGATTCCTCGGCTTGCTCCCGGATCTCCAGCATCTGAGCAGGCACCGTGCTGCCAAAGGTGACTCCTTTCGTCAGGGCTTCGTCAGCAGTCTTCGTCCCAGGGGCATCAACCTGATGAGTAGCTTGAGGCTCGCCCCTTGAAACTGCTTGTTCGTCAGCAGCAGCTTCACCCGTAGCTTCCACCATAGGGAGCATCGAGGGTCGAACATCAACTGAAAGGCAAATGATGAATAGTCAAAATCATGCCGGAGATATATTAGACCCTGGATGATGAGGGCATCCCACGACGCTCTCTTTGGCTCGGATCGCCGGCACCATTTTGAGGAGTCCATCTATGATGTCTCAGTCCACTGTCTTCCAGACCTGACCCCCCTCAACTATAAACTCCACCAAAAATCGAAACTTTCATAAAAGTCCATCAAAAAAATACCCTCTTCTTCCTTACTTCCAGATCTACAACCTTCATGAAGACCCCTTCACCCAGATCTATCATATACCCTACGGTCAACCCCTATTCTCAGGAAATCTCACCTTCTGCCCTGTCAACCCCCATCTAGTGGATCAGCAGTTTATAAAATCTCTCATGGCCAGCACTGAAGATTTAAAATTATTATCCCACCTGGGGTCGAAGTATTTTGAAGGAGCGTTCCAACGCCACCAATTGCATGTCAATCTGACATCGGCACTGGTCGCAGCGACGTTTCTCGCCAGGTCGCGCGTTGCCAAATAGCAGCTCTGGTTCGTGGACGACGCCCAGTGAACATCCCCGGAGCGACTGCCTCGCCTCCCGTGAAGCGGAGCAGCACGCCTCCGCCCCTGGGACTGCCCAACTAGGAGTCATTGATGCTGCAGTAACCTCCCGGCTTTCCCGGACCGCCAGCCAGGACGTGGGCCCCACGAGTGCGTGTGCTTACCTTGTCAAAGCGGCCCCGAGTGCTGCCCATCAGCCCGATTGCGTCACTCCCGGATTCCGTGTGTAGCCCTTTACCTCCCTACGTGGAGTGGGCAGAAATAAACACTTCTGTAATAATTATTTTTTGATGTACCGGGAGTACGGGTTCGGCCGGGATCATCTTCCCCACGCCCGATGCGTGGAGGTATACCCGCACCCTCTTTAGTTAGTTATTTGCTTATCTAGTATAGTTCTAGACGCCACTGCTAGTGAGTGTGATAGGATGCCTAGCTTGCTGTTTCACTCACCGCTGTGAGTTATGAGTGTGAAACCCGTCCCGTGACTCAGCCTGAGCACGAGAGTGAGCCGACCACCCAAGACTCAACGCCGGTTTCTCAACCGTGCAGATCGACTCGTTTTCCTCACCGGGGATGACCGTGAGCGAGTGCTTCTTGTTTTGGGGCATCTTCGTCCCTTTGAGAACCACGTTAGGTGATGACTTGGTCGTTTAGTTACTGGTCGCGTCATCTAGTGAGTCGTGTCATTTCGTCTAAGTCATAGGATCGTGTCCCCCTACTGACCACCGGCACCCACGACCTCCCACCGGCCACCGTCGCCCCCCTCCGGCCTCCGAACGACCAGATCTGGCCAGAGCCGATCGATCGTCCACCCCCCTCCGGCCTCCCTCCTTTTGAAAAAAAATTGTAAATATTAAACTAACCTCGTCGGAGCCCTCCGATCACCCGTCACCACCGGCCTACACCGTGGATCGCCCCTCACCACCGCTCGTCGCCACTGCAACTGCCCCTCGCCACCGCTGCAATGCCCCAGGGATGAGTTCGCCCAGCCGGCATCCGACCCGCTTTTAACACCGAACCGGCACAAGCCATCAGGCCCACACATACCAGCCCGGTCCCGCCATGGACCGGCATGGTACACGGCGAGACGCATGGGACTGTGCGGGCCAACGCGTCCCGGCCACGTACCACGGCCCGTCCGTCCCGCTTTTTCTCTAGGACGGTCCGGGACGGCCGATTTGGCCCGTCTCAGAATGGTTTGGAAAACCCTACCCGTAAGGATGATTTCTACATAAAGAAGGACAAAACGTTCCAGACAAGCTCCCAAATTCTCCGTCTCCATCTAAATCTCTGTCAAATATTTTCTTATTCTGATCTCATCTTATCTTTTCCACTTATTTATGAGAGAGAGTGAGCAGATGGGTGAGAGAGAAAGAGAGAAAGATTTGAGAGAGATGTGAAAAAAATGAAAAAAGAGAGAGGGAGAGGTGAGAGAACGTGAGAGAGAGTGAGGGAGAGAGAGAGAAAGAAAAAAATGAGAAAAGAGAGGGAGAGGTGAGAGAGAATGTGTGAGAGAGAGGGAGAGAGAGAGATGAGAGAAGGAAGAGTTGAGAGGGGTGGGAGAAGAGAGTGTGGTGAAAGGGTGAGGGGAGTGAGTTACGTATGGAGGGGGAGAGGGGCGTATTTATAGCGGGTGGGGAGAGAGGGATTTGAAGAAGGAGGAGATTAGGATGAGGAAGGGGATAAAAAGGAGAAGAAAAAGATAAGGAGGAATAAGATGACGTGGGGGGTGGGGGGAGGATAGGAAATGTGGGGTAATCTTTTAGGTTTTTTTATAACTTTCAGAGTAAGAAGTACTGGTGAGCATGGTTTGGTTTGGTTTGGTTTGAGGAGGGAAAGGCCCAAAAACATCATTCCACGCCCATTCACCCCCAGGTGAAGGGGAAACAAATGGGAAACTCTTCCCCATGCCCCAAAGTATCGTTTAATGCCATCAAACCATAAAATAGCGCGATAAAACTCTAGATCCGGTGCTCGATCCCCAAACATGGTTTTTTCGTCCCGGCATGAAAACACGCCCCACTCGGCCTTACCTCGGCCTAGAAATCGTAAGAAAATAAATGAACGAGCTAAGGATGAGTGTTCTTGAGAGAGCAATTCTCTTGGTGTTCTCCCTTGAGTGTGATGCTCAAGAGGTAGTCCTGCGACGGGATGTAGCCGGGGTGTGACTCCCCTTGCCGAGGTGCGACGCCGAGGCTCCGTTATCCCTACGTTCGAGTGCTGCTTCCGAGTCTATCCGCCCAAATCTCGTCTCCAAATCACGAACCTCCCACAGTCGTCTCCTCTTCTGATCGGAAGCTGGTGATTTTACCATAGGAAGATCTGCGAGTTAGAAACGATCCGGTGGCACTTTTGTGCCAATCGGTTTACGGGATCGCCGACAACAATTCTGACGGTGAAGCTACGCATCACCGCCTGTTCCTATGAGCCAGATCCACTCCTCCCTGATACAAAAATCCCCCAGATCTTCCCTTAACCCCTTTGGATCTAAAATCTAGAGAGGTCGTACCTCTCCCTATCTTCTTCGCAACGCCGCCAACCTCACATGTTCGAAGATCTGTGCTGATCGTGGCGAATATTTTCGTGGGACTGCGCCGACCGCCCTATGCAGATCCAATCCAGAACCAAAAGCAACTTGCAAAAGCTGCCCCGTTTCCCTCCTCTTAGATCTGACCAAGCCCTTTGGTCTGGATCTTGCTTTGGACGTCTCTGGTGATCTTCAACTAACGGTGATCCATTCGGACACCGAAAACTATTTTTCCCTTAATTCTTTGTCTACCTGTGCAGTTCTGTGCGAGCAGAACCAGAGGCCTAGTGCAGTTGCCGTCACGCCTAGATCTGACCAGATCTGATCGTGCCACTTGGCCGTAGCGTTCTTCTCCAGCCACCGACATTCTCCAATAAATGGCACCCTGATCGGACGTCGGATCCAGCCGTACCGACCTCCGCAACTTTACTGCGCCGGGTGACCAGCGTGGGCAGAACCACACGGCTTCCAATCAGCTCACCCGATCGGCCTCGACTCGCCTCCCTCGTCTCCTACGAGTGTGGCCCATCAACCTGTGTTCCAGCAGCCCCGAAATTTACTATTGTAGCCCTTTTTCTCCCTGCGTGGAGTGGACCATATTTCTGAAAATTATAATAATATTTATTTGTTGTGTATCGGGGTTGTTGGATTTGACTGGGGTTTCTTCCGCACGCACTAGTTGTGGAGGTACGCGCACGTTCCTTACACTCACATTTGCTTATCTAGTATGCTATTATATATGCTGCATTTGTGAGAATAGGGTCGTATTCAAATTGAAAGTCACCGTGATTGTGAGAGTGAGAGCGGTTCCTTAGCTCCAATCGAGCACCGAGCTTGGACTGCACCACCCTAGGCGACAGTGGTTCCTTAACTGCTGGGATCTCGTGTTTCCCTCGCAAGGGACGATCATCAGGTTAGTTAGAGTTTTTGTTGAGAGACTCCACCCGGAGAACACCACGATGGTCAGCTGCCCGGCTTGCCTTTAGCGTGCAAGTGCTGGCCGCACTTTGAGTCGGTCGCAAGTCTTAGCCCAGTCATGTCTCATCTCGCGCATCAAATTGGTATCAGAGCAGGTTGAGTCTAGAGTCGTCTGTCCAAGGTGTTGCACCTCATGCCTCTATCCGGTATATGAAAAGGCGCTGCTGGAACGATAGGTTACGCCTATCTGGAAGGTAGCCTCTTGCGTGAGTTAGGTCCTCGGATCAATATCTCCGCCAAGTACTAGATACTGGTTTGAGTCTAGGTTCCTCAGCTCGCACTAGTTAGTGCATTCCAACCTTTGTATCGTTGCATGCCCACCTGACGAGGTACTCAATACCATCGCCCCGCGTCTATGGCAAACCCACGGGATGCCGCCTCTGGAGACCTACACTCCCTGCACAAGGCGATGATGGCCCTCATGGCCCAGATGGACTAGTCCGAGGTGACCTTTAGGAGCTTCTCGGACCGTATGGATGGCTGGCTTAGAGCCATGGAGGAACGAATGGAGTCGTCCGACAGATCTGTCCAAGGTCTGGTCGGACGGTTAGATAGAATGTCACATTAGGACCCTCTTGGAGCGGCCCATGGTCCACCCGCACCCACTCCCGTGGCGGCCCAAAGCCAAGTCGCTCCCATGGCCCAGATCCAGCCCGCTCCCGCGGCCCAGGGCCAGCCCGCACCTGCTCCTCAGCCTGCCCCTCACCGGGCCATTGAACCACAGCATCATGACCTTGGTCTAGAGGACTATGGGTCCGATAATGCCTATGACGGGTATGGTCGACGTCGTCGTGGCTTTCATCAACCGAGGGATGAAGAGAACGATAGAGTCCTCAGGACCGTGCAAGTAGACCCTCCGACTTTTGACGGGTCCTTGGACCCGAAGGTCTATCTTGATTGGGAGGACGACATGGACCGGTACTTCGAGTGGTTCGAGATGACGGACCACCGGAGAGTCAAGTTCGCTAAAATGAAGCTGTTAGGGCAAGCGTAACTTTATTAGAGGAATGTGGAGAGCTTACTATTTCAGCGCTAGGAGCCCCAGGTTGAATCTTGGAATGAGATGAAGAACAAGCTTCAGCTTAAGTATCTTCCTGCCACGTACCGTCAGAGGCTCATTGATAGGTGGCAGAATCTCAACCAAGGGGATCGGTCCGTTTCCGAGTACATCACAGAGTTTGATGAATATTTTTTATAATGTGACGTCTTGGAAGAGAGCACGATGCCGGTTTCCCACTTCTGTCGTGGTCTACAGCCCCACTTTCGGTATGAACTCTTTCGCCGCAATGTAACCACCCCGGAGGCCGCATATCAGGTCGCTCTCGAGTTGGAGCAGTTTGAGTCAGAGTTTGCTCCCGTCCAGTGACCGGGGACCATCTATCAGCGTGGGTCTGACTCTTATACCACGCCCAATTCTTATAGTCGATTTTCAATAGCTCGTCCCCTAGAACCCCCTCGCCAAGACCCCACTGCCCTCGTGCCTCGCTCTCTCCCTCTAAGGGGCCCTCCCCCACACCAGCAAGCATCCTTCCCCGCTCCCTGCCCTCAGCAGCCCACGTTGCCTGCCCGACCTCAGCTCCCACCCCCCCAGCCCGTCGAGAAGACAAGGGAAAAGAGCCGATGACCGGTGGAGCATCGATAAATATCCAATAAATATTTTTGAGCTTGTAAACGGTTTAAAAGAGATCACTCAATCACTAAACGGCCGACCGATAGACCGTGTACCTGTTGGGCATTTAAAATTAATAAACTGGGATAAACGAGCCCATTTACCCAAAAACCAAGGAAAATCAAGGCCCAATAAGCCCTAACTCAAGATCAAACTTAGCCAGGGAGGGAGATACCGATAGAATAGGCCCAAAGGCATGCCTGAGAATAGCCCAATGAGCAATGGACAACTCGAGGCATCAATAAATGATGGTAAGAGGAAGTGACCCAACTCATAGGCAAAAAATGGGTGTCAACAGATGCCCCTCCTTAACGTCCTCTTTACAGGAGAGCGAGCGGAGGTGATGCGAAAGTGAAATGGAACATGGAGATGAAGCAAAAATGAAGCGGAGCAGACTGAAAAGTGAGCATTAAGGTAAAAGACACTCGTTTTCTCGCCAACGAGTGATAGGAATCTTCCGAAAAACTCCAAATCAACACAAGGAATAAGTGGACTAAAATGACACCAATGTGGAGGAACTAACTAAATAAAAGTAAGATAAAAAGCAGGGAACCTCATCAGGGGACACAATCCACAACCAGTGAGGGAAAATAAGCAGTAACGAAAAGTAAAGAGACAGACTAAAGCTCCATACGGGGACTCTTAGTCAACCAAACCAAGTGAATAGATCAGAGAGAACCTTCCAACTTTGAGTGGAATTTGTTCCTCTTACTCAAATAATGAACGCACAATCATCCATCACTGACAAGACATTTTCAGACAGACCTGGGTCGTGAATGCTTAAAAGATGTGTATGATGCATGCTGGGCTAAAAATAAAAGAAATTATTAAAACGAATGCAAAGAAAGGATAAAATAGAAAATACTCTAGAATAGTATTGTTAGAGTGGGGGAATCAGTGTTAAGACACTATCCGCAACCACGGCATGTGAGATAGAACCATCATCCCCTAATTTTCCCAACCTAACAGCCTATCTAGAGGTTAAACACGTGTACCTAGATCATTATTATTTTTGTTATAGGGGAACATCAGATCCTGGAACACATGAACAACCAACTGGTTCTTGAGATAATATAGTCTAAGATCTCGTAAGTGTGGATGACCAAGCTGACCGTGCCACACTGTCGGAGACGCCGATTGTAGCATCCCGGACAAAAATGATAAAGAAATAGACATTTTCCCAATTAAATAAAACCTTAAAACTTTAAATGAATCTATAAGAGGACTAAATAAAAAGGTAGGGCACCCAATGAGGGCCACTCTATAAATATACAACTATTAAAGCCATTCATTTGAATAAAGCCCTTGTGTAAGGGCGCCTAACATGTCAACAAGTGAAGGCGGAACATCAGAAACCCGTCGGAAAGCTGCATCCACTGGATATTCTCAAGTGGAAGTGGGAAGACATCGGCATGGACTTCATCATGGGTTTACCTAAGTCTAGGGGCGGACATGATGGAATTTGGGTGATCATCAACCGCTTAACTAAATCGGCTCATGTCTTGCCCATCCAAAGCCGATGGTCAGTTGATATCCTTGCTGCTTTATATACCAAAGAGATTGTTAGATTGCATGGAGTTCTTGTGTCCATTGTATCTGACCGAGACCCGCGTTTCAATCCTATTTCTGGAAAAGGTTACAATACTCTCTGGGGTCGAAACTAAATTTTAGCACTGCTTTCCATCCCCAGACAGATGGTCAGACCGAGAGAACAAATCAAGTTGTTGAAGATATGTTAAGGGCCTGTATTATAGACTTCGGTGAAAGTTGGCATGACCACTTACCCCTATCCTAGTTTGCATATAATAATAGCTATCAAGCCAGCATCCAAATGGCACCTTTCGAGGCACTCTATGGCAGAAGTTGTCGATCTCCAATATGCTGGGAGGAAGTCGGAGAAAAAAAGATTCTAGGCCCAGATATGGTGAGAGATACAACTGAGAAGATACACCTTGTTCGAGAAAGACTCAAGATAGCACAATCCAGACAGAAGTCATATGCTGGCAATAGAAGAAGAGATCTGGAATTCCAAGTTGGAGACCATGTTTTCCTCAAGGTCTCTCCTGGCCGAGACATTAGAAGATTCGGTGTTAAGGGCAAGCATACACCGAGATTTATTGGTCCATTTGAAGTATTGGAGAGAGTAGGCGAGGTGACTTATCGCATTGCCATGCCTCCACAACTATCAGAAGTGCACAATATGTCAAGCCACTCGTCAACGAACAAGTGAGTTGCTTAAGCAGTGGCGACGTCTAATCTGCTTACATTCGCTTAACCCTACTGCCTTCTCGGTCTGCTACTTGTTAGCTCAATGGGTTATGATTCTGTCGCGGAAGGAGCAGCTTCTTTTGTATTATTCCTATTTCTTATTTTTCTTGTAGTCGACTGAGAGGGGATTGTTCTTCTGTATGTATGATGTTTGTGAAGTTCCCAAGTGTTGTGTACAGGTTTGTAGTTTTCCTTTGAGGTTTGAGAATGCTTTACCATGAAGAAGGAAAATGATTTGTTAGTGTGGTTTCACTTGGTTCCAAGTTCGCATCTGTTAGACAGAAACAATAATTTTGTTCGTAGTAATGCACTACGAAGTGATTGCACTCGAGATGCAGCAGGCAGGACTACTGAATGGAGCTATGATTGCAAGGGATGAATGCTCTCTATCAACGCTGAAAAGTCCTTGATCACCATTTCTTTCATGTGTCTATACAGGTGAATGATCTCTCTCTCTCTCTCTCTCTCTCTCTCTCTCTCTCTCTCTCCCCTTCCTTTTTTAATGAAACATTTCAGCTGTTGGACAAGGGAAATGTATTAAGCTTATAACCTGACTTAACTTGATCCACGTAACCGATTACCAAGAGAGACTTTGTGATCTAGCCGGCCCACATCGTTCAACGTAAAATCTCCGAGTAAATTTTAGAAAGAATTGATTAAATGTGTTCATCGCGAATCACATATTTGGCAGTTCTTGATGTTGTTTGACCGTGGAAGGCCTTTTGAGTTTTTGGGTGGGTGGGTTTTTTGATATTATCTCAGAAATCTAGCATATTTAGGAATTAGCCACTCCAATTCTGATATACATTTGTAGCCTTCCATATCCTAAACCTAAACCCTAAATATGAAAGATTATAGGGGATAAAAAACTAAAAATCTCTTCTGACAAATGCCCGAAAACGGTGGGAATGTACTCTTCAAGCTCTATAAAAAAAATTGGAAAGAAAAGGTTTATCAAGTAAACATGCAATCATGGACGTTAAAGGTAAATATTTGAGAATAAGAACAGTAATCCCAAGCGTGAAACTTTTAAAGGTGGATTCTGGGAACCTTGGACCTTTCGTCCTTGTTAATGAATAAACCTATCTTTGCTTCAGCATTTAGCTAATGTGGACGAACAAACTAGTTTTGACCCTTGTCATCATCGGCAAGATCGATCAGCATTCCCTTAACTTGGGCCTTTCGTACTCGTTAATGAACAAAACCTATCTTTGCTTTGGCATTTAGTTAATGTCAATGAACAAACTGCTATTGACCCTTGTCATCATCGGCAAGATCAGTCAGTTTTTCATTAACTTGGATCTTCCATCCTCGTTAATGAATAAACCTATCTTTGCTTCGGTGCTCAGCCAGTGCCGATGAACAAATCTCTGCCCGTTCTGACATCAATTTTGTAAATCAAGTCAAAAAAAAAGGATGAGGCTTAAAATAGAGGTGCCTCGCCGGCCTTACCCAGCCACGTTGAGTAAGGGCAAAAATAGCTATAACCCGACTGTGGTGAATACCCGAAAGAGCGTCGCAGGTAAAATTGGGTACCCCGCCACGTGAAAACCCTAAGGGGCACGCAGGAAAAAGCAAGAGGGGGCCGACTTTGGTGAAAACCCGAAGTTGCGCTTAGGTCGATAATGTGATAAAAAATGATGAATGAATGAAATGATGATGGAAGTGATGTTATTATCTCATTCACCATTCAGGTCCCACGAGAATTCCTGTGTGCGACCGGCAAGTCATGTCCCACCGGCATAAGCCTTACGCTTATGCTGTGACAGACCTTTTTGCTTCGGCATTTAACTTATGCCGATGAACAAATCCTACCATCATTTTTCATTATCATCGGCGAAATCGATCAATGAACCATTGGCCCAGACCTCCCGTCCCTGTCGATAAGCAGACCTTTTTCCTTCGGCATTTAACCTATGCCGATGATCAAATCCTACCATCGATTTTTGTCATCATCGGTGAAATCAATTAACATAAACCATCGGCTCGGACCTTCCATCCCCGTCGATAAACAAACCTCTTGCTTCGACATTCAACCCATGCCGATGAATAAGCCTACCCTCGACTTCCTTCACTATTTGCAGAAGTCAATGAACCTACCCCTGACTCGGGCCTTTTACCCTTGTCAAGGAATGAACATGCTCCTTGTCTTTGGCATGTAAGCTCACCCAAAAAGGGAATATCAACTAGCCATTTATTTATTCTAAGAACAATATACCCAAGTTCTTATTTGTTCAACATTATCTACTATTTATAGGAATATATATATATATATTCCCATTTAGCCTTCAAAATTGCCGGATGTTACACACTGCGACTGGGTGTCCTCTGAATCCTGGTTATCATGCTGGCAAGCATCGTTCCACAGTTGGGGAGGACAGATGGAAAACATAGATAAAGGAATCATAATGCGGTGGTGGAGACTGGGATTAAGAGGATTTGGTGTAGATAAATACATTACATTTAGGTACTAAAAGCATTCATTCCATTTGTTCATTCGCATAAGGCATGACATCCGGAATAATTCCTCCCTACCTGGATGATCATTCGGCGGCTAACGGGCCCACAATGGCGAGAAGCCGAACCCGTGTTGGGTGATTGGGGCCTTCTTCTGATAGAGCCTTCGGTTCCTTGTTATGAAGAGCCGATGGCATTTTTCCTCCTCAGGAGAGTCTTCATTCTGGTGGCAAGCCACCGGGTAGACCGTCGTCCTTGGTCAGGCAATGGGTGTGTGGCAGCAGCACGACGGAGTCGATGCCGGATCATTGGGCAGGCTTGGTCGCACTATCGGTTAGTTATGGATTCATCTCGATTCTCCTGAGGTGAAGTCCCCGGTGTTCATTCTAGGTGACTTGAGGCTCTGGCAGCTTGAGAAGTCTTCAGTAGGCTTTTGTGCTTCAGTGGGCCGTGTCATTCGTCTTTACGACTTGATCATCGTCCATCATATTTTGAGTGCCAATAAATGCCCCCCAGTCGTGGGGGTTGCAAGCGAGGCACGAGTGTAGCAGGACTGACGGATGAGCTTCGTTCGGATTGATCTCCTCTGGTGACGGAAGCTCGAAACGACACTTAATTCCGACGTTGGATGCTAATCCGGTGCCGTTGGAAGCTTGAACGGCGTCGTTTAAACGGCGTGCCCTTGCCTTTGATGTTAAAATGGCACCGGGTTACCCGGCGTGCCGTTTCGTTGAAACGGTGCTCCCCGGGGCGTGCCATTTTAAGGGAGTAAAACCCTCCCTATAAAAGGTTTTCACCTTTGTAAACTTCCTCACCACTGTTCATTTGCCGAGCAGATGACACGTTCTGCTGCTATCGGTTCGGGGCATGATAGGGACCCAGGACACCCATGGCAGTCCCCCATCCTCCCAAAACTCAACTCCACCTCCCTTTTCTTATCCTGGCCACCCCACTCTTCCTCTCACCAACGCCCAGCGGCCACTCCAGCCAACCTCGCCGCCGACGACCATCGCCACTGCACCCACGCCGGTGACCCCTCTCCCAACCGCGAGCACTCCCTCTCTCACCTCTGCTAACCCCAGCCATCAAAGAACACCTCCACCCTCTCTCGTTCGCCACCACCGCCCTCACTGCTTATCCTTCTTTTCCCTTTCGGCCACCACCGCTGTCGAACTCGTCAAACCCCTCCCACCTCACCTTCCCTCCTCAGCCCCCCCTCTCCCTCTCTAGCCTTCTCCACATACCAATGCCCTCACAGCCACCGCGATGGCCTCCCTTGCAAACCTCCCTCTCGCCCTCACCCTCTGTTAACCACCTGCCACCCTTCACGCCAGCCATCTTCACGCCGTCGGCCACTGCTGTCCTCACCACCGATGCTACCACACCCTCGCCGTGCACACACTCATCCCCTCCACCATCGAGCCTCCACTCCCTCGCTGAGCCCTCGCTTGCCTTCCTCCCTCATGCGTCCCCTCCGGCCTCCACTCAACTGCAACCGTCTGTGAGCCCTCCACCTCCCATGCATGTCGCGCACCTCCCTCTCTCATAACCCAGTGGCAGACCTCACTCTCCCTATCCTTCTCTCACCGCCATAGCTCCCCTCATCACCATTTCCACCTTCTCACCTCCCTGTTTTGCCTGCTAGCACCTACTCTCTTCCCGTCGCCTGCACTCCCTCTCTCTCCATTGCACGCCATCCCCCTCCCACCTGTAGACCTCCCCGGTCTCACTCCACAGCTGCGGCCAGCCACTCCCCTCCCTGGCCTTCTCTATCTCCCCTCTCTCTTCTCCTCACGTAGCCGCAGCCACCCTGCCCCAGCGCTCAACCCCGCCACCTGCCGGCCACCTCCGTGTCAGCCCAGCCACCACCGGACACCACAGCCGACCCCCCCTCTCATACGTGCTCCCGCGCTCGCTCTCCCTCTCACCTGCCCTCTCTCTCACGCTCATACCTTCGCTGAAGGCATGAGCGCTCTCCTGCCTTAGCAGCTCACGTATCCGGGCTAAACAAACTAGCTAAAAAGAGAAAGAGAATGGGGCCATGATTTGGTGGAGAACATACTGAGTAGATAATAAAAACATCTCTTTGTATTAAAAGAGCAAGATACATGATACTCAGGGCATGCCCCGGGATACATGAAAGTCTACCAAAAAGGGAAAGAGAAGAAGATGAACTACTGTAGCGGGCGTTGGAAGATGTCCTCGAGCTCCAAGATCCCTAAGGAGGGGTGACGAGCAAGCTCTTGTAGGTAAGACTCTGCGGCTTCCAATTGCTTCAACTTCTCCTCGAGGGAGGCAGCCTGTCCCTCAGCCAGCTTTACCTCTTCTACGCTCTGGACATCCTGCGGCTTGGCCAGCTCCAGCTCTGTTTCGGCCCAAGATAGTTTAGTGCGGAGCACAACTATCTTATCAGTCAAAGAAGTGCGGCACTGAGAATAGACATTAGTGGCATCCCGCATCTGCTGAGCAGTCCCTCTCAAGGATGCAAGAGCAGTTCGGCATTCCGCCTGCTCAAACTTGATGGCCGTCAGCTGATCATTTACACCTTGGCCGAGGAAATCCCTCTTGTTCAAATGTTTTAAGAGCAGGATCACTCGCTGCATCCAATCCTCCATGCGGTAGCCGAAAGCTAGCGGTGAACGGGAGAGGTGCTCTACTAGCCCCCTCAGTTGCGCATAAGTCAGATCTGGGCGAGTTGCCACGGTCTGCTACAATGTCTCCAGATACTGCCACACTAGATTCCTTGATTACTACAGACCCAATGATGGCGTATCAGGAAGTTGGAATTCTACGCAGCTATCAACTGTCGCCCAGATGTTGTCGCTCAGCTCAGAAGATGGTGACGACATATCCCGTAGACCACCAAAACTACAATCACCCGCAGTTGCTAGTTCAGTGGAAACAACCCTTGTAATAGCAACTTCTCTCCCTGCTTCTTAGGGTGGAGCGGCATCCTGGGTCTTAATAACGGAGGATATCTCCTCTTCACGGCCAGTTTGGTCGGCTCCTATGGATGCCGACTCTGTAATGAGGACCAGAGCCATAGAAGCCCCAACCGCTTCCTTTAAAATATTGTACATCTGGTTCAATGAAAAATCTGCACCACACCAACATCAAAAACACCTTTTATTTTTTTTTCTAATAAGTAATTATTAAGATGACTGTTCGTTTCAAATCAACTTAATCCAACATTTTTTTTTCTTGTGTTGGAAACAGCAGTAAACTTTTTAAATGAGTTTTTGGTGTAGGCGGACAGTAGAGCTATGATTGCAACTATGATTGCCCGTCCAAGATGAGGCATGCATGTCGTGTAACCCTCGTCTTCTCTGTTCTCTTTATCTCCCTCCTCATGTGGGTGGCAATCACCGGTGTTTCCATCATGGATTGGAAAGGACGTACCGTACAGTACAGCTGCGGATGGGGCGCGGGGAATTAACCCTGTGAAGAGTGGGGAGTCGTGGCCAGAGAGAATCCTCCGCTCAACATCATCCCATCCCAGAACGCAACGAAGATTTGCGGAGGGAGGGGCTCCATTCCAGAAGAAGAAGACCGAAGAGAGTGGGGGAGAGAGAGAGAGAGAGAGAGGGAGGCAGGATGACAACTCTGTGTGGCCAAAGAGAATCCTCCACTCAACGTCATCCCATGTCCCAGAAACCAACGAAGATTTGCACAATGAACAGCTCCTTTTCAGGAGATGAGCAGGGGGAGCGGGGGTTGGGAGAGCGGGAGAGAGAATGGAAGGAGGACAACACGGTGTTGCCCTCAAAGGCCGATGGGTGAACAGGACAGTTGAAGCTAACAGCCTTGACCTTAGCGGGGTGTGGTGTCCAAGGAGGACGGCTCTCTCTCTCTCTCTCTCTCTCTGGTCCCAGAAATTAATAATTACTCTCTCTCACCACATATAACAATCCTCTTTACTTTAATTCATGATTCTTTTAGGTATGGGTTATTGCAAGCCTTGTTGGATTAAGCACAAGTGGAGCGAATCTTAATCAAGCTCATGCAAGGGGTCATTCTTAATTAACTTTAATTTTGCTCAATTTGACTTCCTCCAACTTTAAAATCGCCCCATTCAATGATATCTTATAACCCAGTCTGGCCATTGGAGCCGGGCCTTCAGATTGACTTAATTTAGGTGGGGTTATAACATTAGCTCCAACTATTACCGACGGGGTTTCCGTAATTAGTTTAATTCCGCTGTAATTAATCAACTTGTTTTTAAAATCTGCCATCTCCCCAGGGGGACAATTCAACCCCCATTCTTGTCCGTCATCTAATCTGGGCCAACAGACGAGTCATATCTCCTCCGCTACTTTGCCACTTCACTTATAGGAACGTCCTTTCAGTGGTATTCCCATCTGATGCCCAACTCAGTGATCGACTGGGCAGATCTCTAGAAGAAATTCCTTGACCATTTCCAGACGGCTGAGCGTAAGATCTCCCTGGCCGAGCTCTGTTCTCTTCTACAGAAGAAGGGTGTGAGCGCCCTCAATTTCATCAAGAAATGGCGAGACCTAAGCTTGAGGTGCATCAACCCGCCAGTTTAAGAGGATGCCATCACCATATGCCGCAGAGGCTTGGCAGCCGAGGTCAGTGTAAAGATCCTCGGCACCAATATCAAAGGCTTTAACCAGCTCAACTCGGTAGTTACCAAAATAGAGATGTTCTTCACCGATAACCTGAGCTATACTTCAGCCAAGGGTAAATATACGTGAGAGCACCAACCCAGTAAGGAGGTGAACATCACTGAGTTCACCCCCATCGCCAAAGCCATCAAGGAGGGTGAGCTAAGCGATTCTGACAAGAAGCCAGTAGACAAGCCAGCCGCCCCTTCCTTCTCAAAGCGTATGAAGACACCCTTCTCCTTCAAGAAGGAACATACGAAGATGCTCTTTGACCTCTGCATGGCCTAAAAGATTATCGAGCTGCCAGAAGCTTGCAAGCCAGATGAGGCTCAGAAGACTGACGACCCTAGATACTGCCCATATCATCGCATGCTAGGCCATCCACTTGAAGATTGCTATGTCTTCAAGACTCAGGCATAAAAGTTGATCCGAGATGGCCCCATTAAAATGAAGAGTGGTCTCGTCGACCCCCCGCAGCCACATGTGTGGTCCATGCCAGCCAAGGTAGCACGTGTGGTTCACTACTCGGCCAACGTGATTCACATGATGGCCGCATTCTCTCTCTCTGACGTCAAAGCAGAGGAGCCCAGCACCATCCAAGGCGAGCATTCACTGTGGTATCTGGGGTGGAGACCCTCGCATGACCGCATACCCCTCTCCCTTCCAAAAGAAGGGACTAGGCGGCTCTTCGATGTCCTCATTGAGAGGGGGAAAATCATTCCCCATGACCCACCGGAAGACTACAGTCGATGGGACTTCATCTACCCTTAGTACTGCCCTTTTCACTCCAGAATCTACCACGCGATCGAATCCTGTGAGGAAGTTCAATACCTAATCCAGGAATAGATCTAGTGGGAGCCAATCGATGCTAAGGGGAACTCTATGGTGGTTCTGAGACTTTGACAAGTCGTAGAAGAAACTCTAAGCATCGCTAGAAATGCACCAGAGCTACCAGACCCTCCCCAAGCAAATGGGCATGGGCTGCCTTATCAACATACCCTAGAATGGCTCGAGTTTCAAACTGATAATCGAGAAGCTCTCGAGAGATTGCGATGACACAGGGAGCGGGACGCCAGTCAGGAGGTTGAGCCAAGTGATTTCTCAGTCAATGTCATCCATCCTCCTGCCACCCCAGCTCCTCCAGACGCTCAGATATCTACTACCAGTCAGCCAACCCCTGCCACTTCGACCATGCATTGGTAGCCCTAGCAAGAGCTGGAGTCTCTCCCATTCTCCAAGGAGGATACTGCCAGGCTACTCCGAGTCCTTCTCGGCCAATAGAATGTCTTGGTAAGCAAGATGACGATGGGTGCTCCAAGTTCCTCTCACTTCCCTCCTACCCGACCTCCACCTCCAGTATCAGGAGATAGGAAGGGGAAGCAAAAGTAGGGTGAGGTTCCAGCACGATCGTATCGGGTCTCCCCGGTCGGTAAGCCCTCGGGCCCTCTCCACATGCCCTACAACCCAGCCCAGATCATAAAGAAGACATCTTTGGAGCCTTTAGCAACTCCGGCCCATAAGACAGACCCTCCATCATAATGCCCAGTTGATGCGCAAAGTCAGGGTAACGACCCAGAGCAGTAGTACCCTACTGCATCTTCGGCTATCACCAGACCCTACTCCTAGCCAGATCGCAAAGGCAAGGCTAAGGAGCAAGGCGCCAAGCATGTCTCTCAGCTCACATTCCAACAAAGAGCTTCGCCATAGTGGGTAAGACATCAAACTGTGCATGCATCTTCGGATGCTAGAACCAGCATGCCAGCTCACCACACACCCCCTCTGCCTCCGCGAGTAAGACATCAAACTGTGCATATGTCTTCAAACACTAGCCCCAGTATACCAGCCTATCAAAGGCTACCCTCTTCTCCACCGCGGGTAAGGCATCAAACCGCGCATATTCCGGCATACCAGGAGCTACCACCTGAGGTCATCGAGTAGGCGATCAATGTCACGTTCCAAATACAACAGCCGGAAGGTGCCTGGATCAAAATCTGGGTAAAGAAGAGCCGTCGACCTCACCCTGCCAAGACATTAGTTCGGAGATATCCTCATGGGGATTTATCAACTCTTGGCTCTAGCACCTCTCCCTCTTACTCCCCTGGAGGCGGCCATCACCAAGAAATAGGAGAAGAGTAGGAGGAAGAACCTCAAAAGGTGGCAAAAGAAATAAGTCGAGCAAGCAGCCGCCTTACAATCACCAGTCGAACCAATGCCTCTCTAGAGGCTACAACGGCTCATCGACAACTTGGAGGAATACATCCCTCCTCGTCCTACTAGGGCTGTCCCACTCGATAGCTATATCCTGTGGGAGAAAATGCACAAGCGAGCTCGCCTTAGAGGCTCGGTCCAAGAGATGATCCAGAAGATCAAGAACGGCAAAAGGATCCTCATCCCAAAAGAAGTCTCCTTATTCTAAAAAGACAAAGAGATCACAACAGAGTAGCTGGAAGAAATCCTTTGGGGCTACACCTGCAACATGGTGGCCATTCCACCCCCTGATAACATCCATGCCTCTCGGCAAGGCGAGCTAGTGGCCTCCCAAACCAGACAAAGTACTATTGCCCCACTCGAGTTACAACCAGCCCCATAACACACAGGCCGCAGCCGAGGTCGTGGTCGAGGACGCGGTAGAGGCCATGACAGGATTCCCGAGCTGCCTCTCCACTTGTCTACGTTCGACCCAGAGTGAATTATCCTCTTTCAAGGAGAGGAACCCATCCCTATTCTGAAGGTAGAAATTCGGAAGGGGCCCAGCATCTTCGATCCTTCCAGCATGGAGGAGATCACTAATGGCATTCCAGTCCCTGCACCAACTCCTTCCTTTGTCACAGAACAAGCAGGACCATCCGATAATGACGAGCCGGCTCTCCCCAACCACCCCATTAACCCAAATTCAAACCTTGGAGACAGCTCCACCTCCCTCTCCCTCCCAACACCCAAATTCACAGCTCCCCCTCCCTCCACCTGCTAGACCCCCTTCCAGCCCCCATACTCTGCCTCCAACACCTTAGAACACCCCCTCCCAGACCCCCTCACAGCTAGGGGTCTCCCCTACACTCATCCACCCCCTTTCCCCTCCCATTTACCTCATTCCCCACCTCCGCTCTTCAACCTACAGTTCTGGGTCACCGATAGTAGTGAACCAGCAGCTTGTAGAGACAACTACGACTTCATCCAAGCATTTCTGAAGGTGCCAAAGGTACCAGTAAAATCATCTCCGAGTCTTCTTCATAACGGCGGTCGTCTCGTCTCATTCTGAGTTCGTGGCTGTCCGAGACAAGCAATCTACTCCGACTACGCATAAGGGTTCTGATCAGCGTCCAGAGGCGACTTGCAGAAGCTGCCACGCCTACTCACATGAAGATCTCAAGGCGGGGTTTGACCAGGACCTTCTACTATGAGTCTCCCTCCTCCTCCGAGAAGCGGCACTCCATTTGGCAACCCGAGCGAATTCATCTCTATTTTCTCCCCAGGGTGCGCAGTTCTGTCTTCCCTAGAATTAAACTGACACCTTGTCACTATTTGAGCTGTTGTGACCTACTCTGACATCGTCTGGCACCCCCGAGGTCACATTTCGAAGGAAACTCATCAACGGTTCCAATGCCATCGACCGTGCTCAATTTGAAGTTCGGGAGCACCCGTGGTGGCCTCGCCTTCCTACTGCAGCAGTTCTGAGACAATCAGGAGCAGGAAACAGAGTCCCTGTACACAGCCTCGTCCCGACCAACGCCGGCCACTAGAGCTCCCGCCAAAAATCAGACGTTCTCCTGGGTCAGTTAGGGAAGATTTTCCACTGGTCTCATTGAAAAAGAAGTTAGGGAGCGACCGCAGAAGTAACAACATCGCCCGTCTGTCTCTTGTTCCAAAGAGCGGGCAGAATCGACGTCGACCATCCGTTTAGCTCCTGGTTCGTCTCTCCCCTCCCCCGCCTGGCCGGCTTACCACCCCTCCCTGTGGGAGGTAGTGTTTGAATGTAACTTTGACCTCGATCCTCGAAACACACTGATCGCAACGGTACCACTCACGAGTAGGTGAACAACCCGGTTCACCAGCTACGGGGTTCCATAGGTTTTCCCGAAAAATCACGCGAAAATCAGAAAACACGTTTCGGAACTCGCGGAACTGATCCGAAATGTACGGATCTGAACCCGTAAAATGTCTAAAAAGTAATCCCAGGCGTAATAAAATCAGTTTCTCTGAGAAAATAGATCCGGGACCCGAGAAGCAGGATCCGAAGGGTCCGGGACATTACAAAGGGTGTCTCCCCGGTGGCTGCTCTAGTGGTGGTCTGGTGGGCCCATAGAATGCTCGAAATCGAGTCTACCCATGAGTCACCTGCTTGGTCCAGCCGGGTCTTGATGTCGTGGAGCAGCGTTCGGTTCGCGTTCTCCACCAGCCCGTTAGCCTAGGGGTGTCCCACTGAAGTATAGTGGTTCCAAATCCCCAGCTCCGAACACTTCTCCTGGAAGGTAGTGCTCGCGAGCTGTCTACCGTTGTCAGTTGTCAGGACCCTTGGGATCCCAAAGCGGCAGATGATGCTCCGTAATACGAACTTTCAAGTCGCTTCACTCGTGATCTTCCCCAATTGTTCAGCTTCGATCCATTTGGTGAAGTAGTCGATAGTGACTATGAGGAATTTCTTCCTCCCTTGTGCCTCGGGTAAGGGACCCAGTATGTCCACCACCCAGCGGGTAAATGGGCGAGGCTCCATCAGGACGTGTAGTTGCGTAGCCGACTGGTGGTGTAGGTGAGAGAATTTTTAGCACTGAGGGCACCTCTGAACGTAGTCGAGGCAGTCTTACTGCAAGGTGGGCCACCAGTATCCCTATCAGATTAGCGTCCGTGCGAGTGCTAGCCCCGCCTATGTGGCTCCCACAGAGTCCTTCTTGGATCTCCTGGTTGGCCTCCGTAGGGAACATGCACTTTAACAGTGCAGCTGAGAGGGAGCGGCGATATAATCTACCGTCCACCACTATGAAGTGGGCCGCTCTTGCTCGCATGCACCGAGCCTTGAGGCGGTCACTCGGGGGCTGTTGTCAAAGGAGAAAATCTAGGAGGGGGTCCATCCAGGAGGGTTCATAGTTGATGGCGTTTACCTGGG
>JANBPO010006999.1:0-60463 GCA_024336825.1 Amorphophallus titanum | reverse complement strand
CCTTGGGGTGGAGACCCACGCCGGATGCCGACTTGGCCGGGGCCCGGGGTTGGAGGCCCGAGCGAATTGCAGAAATGGGGACCGGAACTCGGGACGCGAGGCCTGCGTCGGGATTTGGTCGGAACTGGGCCTGGGGGCTGGCGCTTGCCCTGGCCGGGGCTGGTCCGGAACCCCTACGGGAACCGGTGACGGGAGAGCCGAGCCTAACGCTCGGTCTGGCTGTCGAGGCTGGTGACTGGCGAGGCGCGTTAGTGGCGCCAAAGGAGACGGGAGCTGGGGGTGGCGGCGGAGCAGCCACGGGGACCACACCCAAAAAGTAGGGTGATCCGACGACCGGGGCGAAGCTGCCGAAAGCGATCGGCACCACCAAGTAGCCCACCCGTGCGTGGGTGGCGACGACGATGGGACCGTAGGTGACGGCCGCCATAGTTGTGAGAGCACCAGACGAGCAGGGGTGACGGCCGCTGACGGTCGTCGAACGCGATCCGGCAACTGGGAGGCGAACTGGAAGCTGCTGGAAAGTGCTCACGGGTGCTCTTCTTCTATCTCTCCTGCAAGGATAGGAAAGGGGCACCAGGGTTTCAGGGCTGGCACGGACTTTCTCTTCAGCAAAAAGAAAGAAGGCGGGAGACGTCCCACCGGGCGTGCCATCCTTTTTGTTCGCGCGTGCGGGAGCGGGGTTTCGTTCCGCCGGCGCGGCAATGGGTGTGCGGTGACCAGAGTGAGGGGCAGGATAGAGTTACGGGAGAGGTGCCGAAATATAAGGTGTTTCGGGCACTCCCTCTCATGACCGTATCTTTCTCAGAGTGCCACCGTGCACTCACCTTTTTCGGAGAGTCGAGGGGAGACCGAGTGACATGGGAGGCTTCCGAGTTTGAGGGGAAACATGGCTGGGATGAGGGCGTGCCAGTCGATTTCTCGACAATCACCCGTGGAACCGAAAGTTTAACTGGGGATGCGCCGCCAGGGCACGGCACGTGGACTCAGGAGATGAGAAGCACGTGGAGGGAAGGACGGTTGCGTGGGTGCGAGTGCGCAGGCGACTGTGGGGAGTCGTGTACAGGACGTCTTTCCTCACAGACCGCAAGCAGTCGGTGTTTATTTACATCGGATTGAAAGGCCCTGAAGCCCTTACCTGGAGGCTTCACCATCCGAGAAGGATACTCCTCGATGTTGGCCTTAGTCATCAACTCGACGGTGGATCGATGATTCTCCTGAAGAAGGGCAGCCTTCTTCTCCACCTTTGAGGAAATCACTGCCGGCTTCGGAGGGATGTTAGGGTGAAAATTGGGGATCAGTGGGAAGTTCCAAGCCCCACTGCCCAAGGCTGCGCCCACCCAGAAATATTGGGTCTTCCAGCCCTTGTGGGAAGAATCTCTGGGAGAGAGGGTCACGTAGCTCCTTCCCCTCTTCGCCTGGAGGAAGAAGAAGCCCTTACCCATGTGGGCATGCTCCTTCAACTCAAAGAAAGCATGAAAGAGATCCAGCGAAGGCTCGATCCCACACGAACGACAAAGGAAAATGAAGGAGAACATAAAAGTATAAGAATTGGAGACAAACTGGACTGGAGCCAGTCGGTAGAACTAAAGTAGTTCGATGACGAAATGATGGAGAGGAAGGCAGAACCCGCACTTCCAGGTCAAGAGGAAGGAACAGAAGAAGCCAGAGCGAGTATTCAAACTGGACTCATCGGGCTCTGCGGGATAGAATTGATACTTCCATGGCAGCCCATATCGACACTCCAGTCACTTCACCTCGTCCTCAGTCAGCTCACTGCGCAGAGGTTCCATCCACGCCGTAAAAGCCTGAGAAGTCTGCTCAACCTCTTGCGCCTTGACCTCAGGATGTTGGTCTGCCATGGAGCAACCAGGAGAGCTAGAAGAGGAAGAAGAGGACACTGTGCCGGATGACTTAGGGGGAGGCGAAAGTTGGCAAATCGCCGCCGCCGTAATCTCTGCAAGCTCCGCGAAGGCCGTCGCCACTCTTTTCCCTTTTGGGGTAACTTCGTGACGCATGAGCCTCTCGCAAACACGAAGATGGTGGAAAAGCCTTAGACGACGGAGGTTAGGAACGACGGCACACGCTATGCTTATAAACCCCTTAGGGAAGTGACGCGACATTCCAATCTTCAAAAAGAGGGCTCCACCCATCAATTCATAAGAATTATCATCATTATGGGCGCATCCCCAGGGCAGCCGCAGCAAGTGGCCCCTGTCAGAGAAAATCCCCACTCAATGCACCTTATTATCCACAAAAAAAAATAAAAAAACAAAAAACACAACAAAACAAAAACAAATAAAACAAAATAAAAACACAAAGAATGTGCCATTCGCTTGATTGCACTTTGCTTGATCATTTTTTACTTTCAGTATTCATTTGCTTGCTCGTATGTTACATTTCCCCTATACTCGTTATTATTTTGCCTTAGTTAATTAAAGGCTTGGCCCCTTGACCCTGTACCAAGGTCAAAAAAGGACAAACCCCCTTGCTTATCGAGCAAGGGGCCAAGTCAGACAGATGAATTAATCTGTTAGTTCAAATGTGTAAAAGACAGGCACAGGAACAAAGGAGGCATACACAAGGGACAAACGCAAAGAAAGCAACTTGCTAGAAACATCAAAACTCATCTATATATAATGAATATCTGTGTCCAAAAAGTAGGAGTGGCATACGAAGCTCTCTCTAACTCTCCCCACCACTCTCTGTTGGACTCTCATCCCTGGGAGGAACCTGTGGAGGCCCCATCGGCCCCCGAGAGGCTGTCGACCTCGTAGCCTGTCTGGCCTCTGTCTACTGCCGAGAAGAGGAGCCTACCATGTATGATGTGCCAGTAAAGGAAAGTCCTGCCGCCTGGACCCTCTCTCTACCTCACTGTAGGCGCTCCTCCATAAGCCGAAGCCACTCCTGGATAGTGGCTATCTGCCTCCTCGCCTCTGCCAGCTCCCGCTCTCGTGCTAGCCGCTCTGCTCATTGCGCCTCTCGATCGCGGGCATGCTCCCTCCTCTCCATGTCAAGGGTGACCCTCAGCTCTACCACGTCGGTAGGCAGGGTCTCTCAACGTCACAGTGCCTCCTCTAGCTCCGTGACCCGCTAGTCACAGAACGTGAGCTCGACGCCAGCCATCGTAGGCCGCTCAAAAGAATCTTGCATCTGCACACCCTGCATCATTAACAACATTATCAATAGAATTGAAGAAAGAGATTTTAAGAGAAAGTAAGAGAAGTGCTAACATTGCTCACCTCAATCTGGTGCTGTCTCCCCTCCTCCTTCAGTTTCACGATTCAACGATCGTGGGTTCTAGTCTCGGCAAGGGCAGTCTGTAGCTCGGTTACCTGGAACATTCCATTCCATGCTTCTTACATACCCCCCACACCATCCTTTTTCCCTTCCGAGTCTTCGGACTCGTGGGAGGCGGAACGAGGTTCGAGTCGCACCGGTTCCTTTCCAGTACTCGAGTCCCGAGTCACCACAGATGGTATCAGAGCAAGGTTGTGGAGGTATATAAGGATCTAAAATGACTGCAGTGGTCCTGAAGGTCCATGAATGTCCTATACAATTGGCAACTGGCTTAGGGTCCATGTGTTTTATTGATTTGTGACTATTTTTCTTGATGCCAGGTGTGTTATGGCACCACGAAGGAGGACTCATTCCCAACAGGGAGAGTCGAGCAGTGGTCCAGAGGAGCCAAGTAGTGCCACAATTCCAGAGAGTGCAGTTGGAGGCGCACGAACTCCAGGGATGGACAATTTCTTCTGGGGCATGTTTGAGCATGTCTTTCAGCAGTGGCAAGGAGGTGAGGCTGGCGAGGGTTCATCATCTCGAGGTGGTCCTGGTCGGGTGTTGAAGGAGTTTTTACAATTTCAGTCGCCTTCTTTCAGTGGACAACTAGATCACGAGGTGGCCGGGGAGTGGCTGGATGATTTACAGAGGATCTTTAGCGCGATGGAGTGTGTAGAGGAGGAGCGGGTGGTGTTGGCCACGCATCGATTGCAGGGGTCAGCTCGATGTTGCTGGACGTTAGAGTGGTAGGCAGCGTTCCAGTCTCATCCCCTTCGATAGATTACGTGGAAGGAGTTCATCGTGGCATTCGAGCGTGCCTTCTGTCCGTCTTTTATCAGGTCGCAAAGGTTGCGTGAGTTTCTGGAGCTGTCCTAGGGTGACATGTCAGTGATGCAGTACCACTCTAGGTTTATTGAGCTCGGTCGTTATGCTTCTCACATCATGACAGATGAGGAAGTGAAGACTAAGTAGTTTGTTGGTGGTCTGAGGGTAGAGTTGAGGCATCATCTTCTTGCATCGGGTTTGACCACCTTGGATGCAGCTTGCAAGGCAGCAGTGGCGCTGGAGAGAGATTTGCAGAAGGTTCGAGGGTAGGGTGATGCTGGTCAGGGGCAGGCAGCTTCCAGCCAGCCGATGGAGGTTCAGCAACAGAGTACTGTCCAGCTCTCAGCAGGTGGTTCCGTGGTAGTGCAGTCTGTGGCTTCCGTGCCAGAGTCGTCATCCTTTAGCTCGAAGCTCACGAAGCTGCTCAAGGAAGCTGGTTTTGGCAGGAGGTGACGGGGTCGTAAGGAGCCACAGCAGGAGTCGATGGGCAGTGCGCAGCAGCCCGTGGCTATTCAGCATCAGGGTTCAGTGAGTGGTGCTCGGGGCGGGTGTCCCAGGTGTAGTGGTTCTCATCTAGGCAAGCAGTGTTCGGCACCCGTGATTTACTTCAGGTGTGATCAGCCAGGGCACATGGCACGTGACTATCCGCAGAGACCGCGTCAGCAGCCTGAGTTTCAGCAGTAGTTTCTGCCCCAGCAGATGTCATCATAGCCACAGTAGTACCAGTAGCAGGGGCAGTTTCCTCACTTGACTCGATCAGCCACTATGGGGAGGCAAAGATCCCGAGGCAGAGTGACCCACATGACCAGAGCAGAGGCTGAGGCATCGCAGTTGGTGGAAGATACTCTTTCGATTTTGGGTTGTGCGGCTCGTATTTTGTTCAATTCGGGTGCTTCCCATTCGTTCATTTCGAAGGATTTTGCTCAAAGCGTGGAGGACCCGGTGGCCGAGATGTCCTGTGATATAGTGGTAGAGTTACCTACCGATGATTTCGTACACACCCCGTATTGCTTTGAGTACCTGTGTGGGCGGAGGGGCGAAACTTACCGGCCAAGCTCTATGCGTTACAACTTCAGGACTTTGATGTGATTTTAGACATGGATTGACTCGAGGCTCATCATGCCTTGGTGGATTGCTCGAAGAAGGTCCACTTCCAGTAGCTTCGCAGACCTACCTTCTATTTTCAAGGTATTCAGTCTTCCTCTTCCCGTTTGCTTATTTCGGCTATTAGGGCTCATCGATTGCTTGATGCGGGTTGTCAGGATTTTCTCGCTTCTGTGATTTTGGTCGATCGACAGTGTCCGGATGTGGAGGACATCTCAGTTGTGTGTGAGTTTTTCGATATTTTCCCCGAGGAGTTGCTAGGGTTACTATCGCAACGGGAGATTATTTTTGTGATTGAGGTGGTACCAGGTACGACGCCTATGTCGAAGGCCCCTTATCGTATGGCACCTGCAGAGTTGTGAGAGTTGAAGGGGCAATTGCAAGAGCTATTCTCCAAGGGGTACATTCGTCCTAGTTATTTCCCGTGGGGTCCGCCGGTGTTATTTGTGAAGAAGAAGGATGGTAGTTTGAGGCTGTGCATCGATTACCAGCAGTTGAACTAGGTAACTGTTAAGAACAAGTATCCGTTGCCTCGGATTGATGACTTGTTCGATCAGCTTCAGTCGGCCCAGGTGTTTTCGAGGATCGATTTGAGATCGGGCTATTATCAGCTGCGGATTCGAGAGTCTGATGTGGAGAAGATGACGTTCCGTTCGAGGTACAGGCATTATGAGTTCTTGGTGATGTCGTTTGGGCTCACCAATGCCCCCGCAGCATTCATGGATTTGATGTATAGGGTGTTCCATCCGTACTTGGACCAGTTCGTGGTCGTGTTCGTAGATGACATCCTTGTGTATTCACGGTCTGCTGAGGAGCATGTGCATCATTTGAGAGTGGTGTTATAGACCCTGTGCGATCAGCAGTTGTATGCCAAGTTCAGCAAGTGCAAGTTCTAGCTCCGAGAGGTGCACTTTCTAGGGCACGTGATTTCGGGTGATGGTGTTTCCGTGGACTCGGATAAGGTCGAGGCGATGGTGCAGTGGCCGAGACTGAGTTCGGTCACGGAGATTCAGAGTTTCTTGGGGCTTGCGGGCTATTATCGGTGGTTTATCAAGGATTTTGCTCCTATTGCGGCACCGATGACTAGGCTTACGCGGAAGGATGTGCCGTTTGTCTAGACGAGAGAGTGTGAGCAGAGCTTTATGGAGCTGAAGAGATTGCGTACTACTGCTCCGGTGTTGGTGTTGCCATTTGGATCGAGTGGTTTCGTGGTGTGTACGGATGCTTCCGAGGTATGTCTCGGTGCTATGCTTATGCAGGATGGGAGAGTTGTGGCGTATGCATCTCGACAGTTAAAACCACATGAGATGAACTACCCTGTCCATGATCTTGAGTTGGCAGCGGTGATGTTCGCCCTAAAGATCTGGAGGCATTATCTATATGGCGAGAAGTTTGAGCTTTTCACTGACCATCAGAGTTTGAGGTATGTGTTCACGCAGAAGGACCTTAACCTCAGATCTAGCTTTTGGAAGATAGAAATAAGGTGGGAAAGGACCAAGAAAAGGTAACAAGAGAGTGCTCCTCTTCCCGTGGACTTGAAGCTGGCTTCCTGCATGAGTATTCCACAATCTGAACCTCCTGTCTTCTTGAACACTCTTCTTCATAAAACAACTTTGCAAAAGCTTCACCAAAATCACCCATATCATCACTAGGCCCCTATGGTGACAATGGCGGGCCAAAGACTGTACAAGCAACATTTACTCTTCTATCATGTCGGGACGGCGTCTTCAAAGTACCAGGTTGTAACGGCCCCTTCACAAAGTGTTGGCAGTAGTTCCAAGTTAATGGCAGTGCATCTTCTAGGATAGACAATGGCGACTCCCGATATCCCAGGCCTCTCTTACTCATCTTCCTGCCCCATGGGATGGGCTTGGTTCATCCCTGCAACTGAGCACCAAGACCCATGACTAGGTTCAATATCATGTTCCACCCCTTGGGATCTCTCATCTTGGGCTTCACCTTAATGTTTATCGGCGCGATGGCCGGCTTGCGCGATGCATAGGCCCATAGAAAATCAAGGTCCATCACAGAAATGATTGGCTTGTTGCTAGGCTAGAGAGTCGATAATATCTTGTTAGAAATGGCTTCAATTGACTAGACCGTGGAGATGCTCTTGACCTTTACCACTGCCCCTTGAGTGGCAATTTAAGGCACTGGTGGGCGGTAGATGGTACGGCATGAAGATTGTCAATCCACGGACGACCCAAGATCACCTTAAACATTGGGTCAATATCCAGTACATAAAATTCCACGGGCATTGTCAGCGGCCCGAGCTCAGCTTAAACGGTGATCACCCCATGGCACGCCCTCCTCGAATTATCATAGGCTGCAATAGTGGTTGGAGTAGTCCTTAACATATCTTCAGGAATATTACATGCACACAGAGTGCTGAGGGGACAGACATTTATAGAGGCCCCAGTGTCGGCCAAAGCCGCTTCAACAGTTACCTTATTCAGGGTGATGGAGATGCATAGCGGCATTTGGCATGTCTCAGGAGGTGCTAATTTAGACTCAGAAAAAGAAATGGCTGGCCCCTTAGTAAGTGTAGCCAGGGTCGATGGTAGACTGTCCACACTTCATCTCTTGAATACAAAGAATATCTCTTATACCCCCTAATCAGCTCCCTCACAACCCTCCTCTTCTCCTCATCACCCAAATCCCGCACATTCCATGAGACAATCCTTATTGATCACTTGAATTCTCTCCCCTTACCCCTCTCTCCTCACCAGCCCTGCACTCCATCGACAGAGACCACTCCCCCTTGGATACTAGCACCCCATCTCTTGTTGATTTAGGAAAACATGCCTCTCAAATCTTTCTCGACAGCCACGAAAGAAATGTCTACAATGTCCGTCACCCCCCTAGCATGTTTCGTGGTCAGTCTTTCAATCTCCTTGAGCATCCCCCTCACCACCTCAGCCCACATCCTGCTTCTTCTTCCTTCCCCCCTTCTCAAAGAGTCCCGCCCTCTGCGCCCTACTCCATCTGGCAGCATCCCGACAACCCCACCATGCCCTTCTTCCATGGACTGGATCACCGTCCCAGCATAGCCAATAGACTTCTGATTGACAGGCGGCTGATACAGCACCAAGGACACGGAGGTATTGTCCCCCACCACCCCTCCGGCAGTCGGTAGGGGTTTTGAGACTTTGTCCAGGACCCTCTGCGCACAGCCATCAGCAACATCAGTAGCAGGTGAAACCCGACTGTCGGGGAGTCTCCCAGCTCCTACCACAACCGGCAAAGGCGAGCAGCACGACCTGTCGGAGAGGAGAACATCCCGCCCCACTAGCTAGGGACGAGACCAAGAGGGGCCCACTGCTTTCCTCCCGAGTCCAATGCTTGCAAGGAAGGTCTTCTGTAGCCACCTGGCCCCTCTGATCCCCCTGGACTGGTTGGTAGCTGAGATGTTGGCCGTTGGCAAGCCTCGCCACTGACGTAGCATCAATCAGGTCTGCTTCACGGAGGGGCACTGGGTTGAGGTCATGTTGGCGGTTGACTACGGCTGTCAATGGGTCGGGACCGGGCAGGGCTTAGGTCGGCTCGGCCCAGTCCCGACTCGTTAAGTTTAAAACCTAAGCCCGGCCCAGACCTGGGTTATGTCGGGTCAGGTTGGGCGGTCTTGGCCTGATTATTTTTCTAAAACATAAGGCTCGACTTAGGCTCGATCGGCCTGACAAAAAAATAATAATTTTGTACTTTTGATTATTATTCAATAAAGGCCAAGGTTTTGTCCAATTATTGTGCATTCATTATTATGTATGGATGTGTTAGCGCTCTGATTATATTGCTCGCTTGCGGCGTACTAGTCGGCTGTTCATGTTCTTGATTAGTTCCACTGCATAATCTCGGGGTGTGACAGGTGCCGTCGAGTGACGGGGAGGCCTGCACCCTTCCATATCAGCGGTAGCCGGGTGCTGCGTTGTATACAGAGTGGATGGTCAGCACCTAACCGGTCGTGTTAATGCTACACTAGTTTATTGTGTGTATTCTGGAGACCTACTACCCGCACCAGTTTGCCTGAAATTTTGGGTATGATCAGGCGATCCCGCCAAACCAAGAGTTCCCTTTGGTGGATCGATTATATAGGGGCCGGGACAGCCACCTACTAGTAGCAGCTTGGTGGGACTTTTTCTGTCGTAGGGAGCCGGAGCAACTACCGAGGCAAGAGCTGGACCGCCACGGGAAATTCAACATCCACTACGTTAGGTGGTGGTTCAGGCACAGCCACTTGTACCGACAGAAGGCCTCGGCGATCCGAAAAGTTGAGGAGGACTAACTTCTGCCTATTCCTCTTGATGACGAGTACTTGAGGGCTCACTTTTCCCGGGTCCGCTGGGAGGTGGAGCGACTGGTGCAATAGTAGCCTCGAGGTAGTCGGGTTTCTTCATCATCAGGGCGATGCTACAGTGGGGCTATCAAGCCCTTGGTGTTGGCACAGGTGAGGCCTGTTGGAGGTGGTGTTGGGACGTCACGATCGCAGACGTCGGTGAGTTGGTGGACCCAGTTCCAAGTCGACTACAGCTTTGGGAAGAGGGGTTCTCTAGACAGGGTGCTCCTAGAGGGGAGCTTTGCTGACACCGCTGTCAGCGACTGGCGGCGCCACATTATTCACGCGATCAGATCCGCTGGACCAATGGAGTTTGTATCACATGTCGAGCGCACCTGTACACTGTGAGACATCAAGGAGGAATTGGCGAAGGCTGCCTGAGTGCTGGCATTGAAGCCGGAGTAGGTGGTTCCTTTGCCCTTGACTCCCTTCGGGGCTTCAGGTAAAGCGCATTTGTTATTGTATTACCTTAACCTTGATCTTTCAATAGAGTGAATAGGAAGCCATAGGAATATGACTTGAAAGTGTGAAAGAGAGAGAGAGTCATGAATAGGTTTAGATTCCTAGCATAAGGCTACTTTAATCTGGCTACTACATTACACAAAAAAACGTGGAAAATAGGTTCTAGAATAGTTGCAATCATGCAAAGGGCCGCAAGAATAGAGAGATAGTCTATATAGGACCGCTATAGTCGATACTGGGCCAAAAGAGACGGAGACTAGTGTAGATGGATGAAACGGTCTCTAATCGGCCGCTAAACAAAGAGACAGTCCTTATTGGGCCGCTAAAACAGAAACAGTCCAAGGGTGGCCACAACACAGTTGGGCCCAGCAATGTGAAACAATTGACTTTGCCTGACCCTTGGTCAGCCTGGGCTTGGTCAAACCAGATCGGGATTCAGCCCACACATTCCAGATCAACCCAAGGGGTTTAGGTCGACTTACACAAGCTAGGTTGACTCAAAATCAAGAACAAATCGACTGACGAATCTGGCACATAGGCAAGATCAGAAGAATATTGGCGGTCACTAAGTGACAGCTAAAATTACAGACGGTCTACCTTCTGGCCGCTATAGGATAGTAGCGGTCTCAAAAGGACCGCATAGTGCAAAACAGTCCTAAATTTTCTTGGGCTGCAAAAAACATGATTCGATCGAGCCGGTGGGTCCAGACCTTGGGGGTACAACCCGCCCGGTGTCCTAAGGGGAATCTCAAGCTCACGGGGACTTACGGAGGTCTCATAATAGAGGTTCTAGTCCGACGGAAGGAGTGTCCGACGAAGAGTCCCGACTATTACAAGATTAGGGATAATAAAATATCAGAAAACTAAAGTATAGCGGTCAGCCAGCACCATCGGAGTGGCAGGACTGTCAAACAATCCTAATAAATTTCCACAATCTCAATTAGCATTGGAGTAATAATTTCACAATTGAATTGTATTACATGTGATAAGAGGAATGATAAATAAGATATGATTGTGGATGATCATGGTTAAATTAGGCGTTTTAATGTTCCATGTAATCCATTTATTTAGTATGTTTCTACCCTACACACATAATCTAACAAGATAAACATAATTATTTAAACATGGAACACAACCCCTTGCATTGCAGCCCTTCCTCCTTGCTTCCTTAGCCATCACAAGGGTGCAGCTCTGGTAGCAGGTCACAGGTAGATAGCAAGGGCTCTAAAGATCGTAGCTTCTCTGGCACTTCCCCAACTCTTCTGGTGGCAAACCATATATCACTGAAAAGGTCGTCCAGAGGGATTTCCAAGAGCGGTGGTTTCGTCTTCATCCGAGCTCGGATCTGTCCGCGAGAGTGATTCTCCCCCGACTGCGCAAGAGCTCCTACGCAGAGAACCAGAGCCCTAGAAAATCTTCCACCACAACCACTCCTTGGCGTTTCTGGACGTGGAACTTGGCTGGGAGTAACTTCTACCAGTTCTCTATCATCCCCAAGAAGCAGAACAAGATTCGGACCCCGGCATCAGAAGTTACGAATTTTATACCGAAGTCACGCCAAGTTGATTCCTCTGTTCCTGAATGGACCCACCTCCACTCTTCTGGCAAGTACGATCGACCCCGACGTCCTCTGAGGTTACCGTCAGTCCCATCTGAAAGAAGACTCATCCACGGTCGTCTTGGTACCAGCCCTGCCTCCATCCGTGTTCAGGGAGGCCCGTGGAGACTCCATCTTCTGGCAGTAAGAGCTTGGGAGCGGCCAGCACCAGAACGGACCAGCACTATTCCACAGCCTGTACCATCCAGCATCAGACTCAAGGTTGATTCAAAAAATTCAAGCTTCTTCCTAGGCCAGATAGGAGTGTTTTGACTCTGGTCTTGGCCCATTTGGAGTTCGGGAGCTTCCGTGGCGGTGTACTCTTCGACCGGCTGTCCTGTGATTCCAGAAGCTGACAGCACCGACAAGGGGTCCTACGCATCTAGTGTTAGCTCCATCCCCTCCCCTCGCTTGGCCGGCTGAAGGCCCCTCCCTGCGCGGAGGTAGTTTTGGGTGTAAGCACTTAACCCCCACCCCAAGATCCCCCTCCTATGCGAGGTGTAGTGTTGTAGCCCTCCTTTAATTTTCAGGTCAAGCACCATCACCGCGGCGTGCGGGTGCGTACCCACGCCTCCCCGCTCACCCTCGTCTCCGAGCGGGATCGGTGTTTTCACACCGGTCAGGTGAGCGATTGATACCCCTTGGCTGGTTATTTTCTTTGCTGGTCTAGTATTATTTTGAATGCCCATCGGATGGTGAGCCGAGAGCCCGGACCCGCGCACCACTTCTAGTGTGCCCACCGCGGAAAGCGAGAGAGTGCCACCCCAAACCCACGCCCCCGACACGCCGGCCCCCACTCAAGTTGGGAATCCCAGACCCTTAAGGGTCAGCCTAAGCGAGCCTCGTCCCTTAGAATGATTGGGTTCCACCTTGGACCCTCATCATCATCGCCCGGTCACCTTCGGGGATTGTGTGCGCCGTGAGAGCAAGCCGTACGCGTAAGTCCGTGGTCCTCCTTATATGCTTGTTGGTCTAGGTCCTTGGCTCGTCATTGCATCCAATATCATCTTAGGGCTATGCCACATCAGGGGCATTAAATGGGGATTTGACTTCCTCTCATCCCCGTTGATAGAGGAGTAGCTTGCATGCCTCACTCTCGTGTTGCCACGTCAGTCGTCCCACTGCTCGCCAAGAATCCATAGGGGAATGGCGTGAGATCCTCCCTGTCGGACGGGTCGTGGGGAGAGCGTGCCGCTGAAGAAGTAGACCATGCCGTTGAGAGGCATTTAGGGTGTGCCGGCGAACGGGATGCATGGGCATGCCGTCGAAGGGTGGAAGAAGCATGCCATTGAACAGTCGCTATGGTGTGCTGCTGAACAGCCACTGAGTGTGCGGTTGAATAGCCGCTGAGTGTGCCATTGAACAAGCGCTAGGGCGTGCCGCTAAATAGCCGCTAGGGTGTGCCACTGAGCAGTCGCTAGGGTGTGCCGTTGAACAGGCGCTGGGGCGTGCCGTTGAACAAGTGCTGGGGCGTGCCGCTGAACAGTCGCTGGGTGTGCCGCTGAGCAACTACTGGGGTGTGCCGTTGAAGACTGGCCTTGAGCCCGTTTCGTGTACAAGTTGTGGTTCATTTAATCTCTTCTTTGGGGCCCATGGATTGTGGACTTCCCGTGGGTTGGTTTCTCTTCGCTGTCGTGACTCCGTAGACGGCTTCATGATAGTGTGTTGTTCGTTCGGAGAGTTCGGATGGCCCGTCCTCTCTGTAGTTTCTTCGGTTGACTTTGTTTGTCAATGTTGGACTGGTCGGGTCATGCAGACGTGTAATTTTACACGTCCACAGTCACCAACAGACCCAATATGCTGAGTAGCCATACCCATGCCGGGTCATCGGGGACATCTACTGACAGAGACTTTGGTCCCTTGTTCTGAAGGGCCAAGGGTGTTCTTTCACCTAGGGAGAATCTTTCATTTTGGTGGCAGGCCACCAGGTATACCTTTATCCTTGGTCGGACAACGGATGTGGTTTGTGCGGCACGACCGAGTCGATGTCGATTCATTAGGCAGGCTTGATGATGCTACTGGTTGGTTGTAAATTCACCTCGGTATGTAATATTTCCCTTTTGTCCAAGATTTCCCTTTTGTCCCACTGGGCGTGCCAAACTTGGTGATGCGCTTTTTATTTTTATTTATATTTTTATTTATTTATTGGCATGCCAGTCACGTGTGTAACAAATTCATTGTGCACTCGATCTGACTTGGTCAGATGAATGTAAAGTTCATGTCGGGACCAGAAGTCCGTCATGCTATAAAGGCTATGACGTTAATTACATCCTTCCAGAAAGAGAAAAATCCTTGATTAATCGCCAGAGATTGAGGTCCCCCGGGGCCGAGGAAAATACATGACAACAATGTTTTACCGTGTGAAACAAGTTATAATGCATACGAGCAGATAATGCAGTGAAGTTTATTTATTAAACCAGCTCCCGGTACATAGCAGAGTGTTACACTCACGCATAGTGAAAGTTTCTCATCGGGCCTAACCCGACCTTCCACTAATCACTATTTGATATACCGGAGCATCGGGAAGGTACAGATATTTATGCAAACACTTGCTCCTTCTCAATTTGCTTCAGCCTCATACTCAAAGTGTATGCATATGATGAATGGATGCAGCAATTCATAAAGAAGATGATATTAATTAATCAACAATTCGAAAACCGAGCTTAAAAGGGTCTGAATTTCGAGAGAGGGAGTTTTAGCCCGGAGCAAACTGAGTCATGGCCATGATGGGGATGATCCCTTGGAATCCAAACTCAATTACTGGGACTTCAGATGCATATTGTCACGTCCCGACGCAGAATAGCAGAACGCGATAGTAGAAAGAGTTAATAATAATATGTTAATTTCTAAAGGACTTCTTGGTAAAAAATTCTAAGGTTTACAGAATTTCACGTCCTGGGTATCTCTCGCCCCTCCAGCGTCGTTAGCCTGTAGGCTCCTTTGTCGACCACTTCTGCCACCCTGTACGGGCCTTCCCAATTCGGTGCTAATTTTCCCATGGCTGCCTTGGGGTCCGCTACGCTAGCTCGCCGTAGCACCAGGTCTCCGAGAAGGAAGTACCATTTTTTGACGCGAGCGTTGTAGTATTGGGCCAATTTTTGCTGATAGGCTATGAGCCTTAACTGGGTGCGCTCTCTGTCTTCCTCGAGCAGATCCAGATTTTCTGACATTGCCTGGTTGTTCTGGCTTCGTCGAATTGTCCAACTCGTAGAGACGGGTTGGATATTTCCACTGGTATGACCGCCTTTGCTCCGTATGCGAGGTGAAACGAGGACTCTCCCGTAGCAGCCCTTGCGGTAGTCCGGTGTGCCCATAGTATGCTCGAGATGGAGTTTATCCACGAGTCCCCTGCTTGCTCCAAGCGGGTTTTAATGCCATGAAGGAGTGTTCTGTTGGCATTTTCCACTAGACCATTTGCTTGGGCGTGTCTTACTAACGTGTAGTGGTTCCAAATCCCCAGTTTCGAGCACTTTTCTTGAAAGGCTGTGCTCGCGAACTGCCTGCCATTGTCGGTTGTGAGGATACGCAGGATCCCGAACCGGCAGATAATGCTTCGCAGCATGAACTTCTATGTCGCGTCGCTTGTGATTGTTTCCAAGGACACCGCCTCGACCCATTTGGTGAAGTAGTCAATGGCGACGATGATGAACTTCTTCCTCCCTTGGGCCTCGAGGAAGGGACCTGGTATGTCTACCCCCCACCGAGCAAATGGGCGAGGCTCTATCAGTACATGTAGTTGTGTTGCCGGCTGGTGGTGCAGGTTGGAGAACTTTTGACATTGTAGGCACTTCTGGACATATTCGAGGCAGCCTTGCTGCAAAGTCGGCCACCAATATCCTTGTCGGATTAGGGTCCGTGCGAGTGCTCGTCCTCCTACGTGACTCCCGCAAAGTCCTTCGTGTACTTCATGTACAACTTGCTTGGCTTTCGTAGGGAATAAGAACTTTAGCAGCGGAGCTGAAAGTGATCACCTATACAGGCGACCATTAACCATTGTGAAGTGCGCTGCGCGTGCTCGCGTACGGCGGGTCTCGGCGTGGTCGCTCGGAAGTTGTTGTGGGAGGAAGTCTAAGACCGGGTCCATCCATGAGGGTTCATAGTCGATGGCGTTCACCTAGGGCGTTGGTTCTTTCGTGCTCGACGTCGACATTTCCTCTATTAAGATGGATCTCGAGCTGGAGGTGGTTGTTGAAGACGCTAGGCGATATAGAGCGTCTGTTCGGACATTCTCTTCCCTCGGGATATGCACTATCTCGAAACGAGAGAACTCTGAGGTTGCTACCTTGGCCTTCTCAAGGTATTTGATCATGGTCGGCTCTCGGGCTTCGAATTCGCCTTTGACTTGGTTGGCGTCGATCATGGAGTCACTGTAGGCTCGCACGTTGTTCGCCCCTAGGTGCTTCGCCATTCGTAACCCTGAGAGGAGCGCTTCACATTGAGCCACGTTATTCGTGGTCGGAAAGTTGAAGCGGAGGGCGTACTGTAGCTCTATGCCCTCTGGAGATAGTAGGACTAGTCCCGCCTCGCTGCCAACGGCGCATGATGAACCATCAACATAGAGTTCCCATGTTGGTCCCAGGGACTGCTCATGTGAGTTCTCTTCGGGTATCGTGCACTCGACGACGGAATTGGCGAGGGCTTGGGCCTTGATCGCAATCCTTGGACGGAACTTGATGTCGAACTCGTCCAATTCGATGGCCCACTTGATCAACCTCTTCGAGGCATCAGGATTCTAGAGAATTTGGCGCAGAGGTTGATCGGTGAGGACGGTGATTGGGTGAGCCAATAAATACGGTCGCAGCTTGCGCATAGCCGTGATCAAGGCCAGCGCGAACCTCTCAGTACGCGAATATCGGAATTTTGGCCCCTGTAATGCCCGGCTCACATAGTAGACGAGCTTCATGACGTTCCCTCCCTCCCGTGCGAGCACTGCGCTCATCGTGCTCGGAGTCACCGACAGATATAGGAGCAATTGTTCTCCCTTCTGTGGTTTGGAGAGCACAGGAGGTGACGCTAGGTACTGCTTCAGCTCTTCAAACGCCTGCTCGCAATCCTGATCCCATTCGATCTGCCCTTTTCTCTCTAGAGCTTTGTTGGCTTGCTTGATGAGCCGGAAGAAGGGGAGGCATCTCTTGGTAGCTCGGGATAGGAATCGAGTCAGGGCGGCGACGCGGCCTGTGAGGCACTGCACGTCCCTTACCCGGGTTGGTCGCTTCATTTCTAGTACTGCTCGGATCTTGTCCCTTCCCCGAGTCCCAAGGGAGGAAGAAGTTCCTCATCGTCGCCATTGACTACTTCACCAAATGGGTCGAGGCAGAGCCCTTGGGAAAAATCACAAGCGAAGCGACATGGATGTTCGTGCTGTGAAGCATTATCTGCCGGTTTGGGATCTCGCGTGTCCTCACAACAGACAATGGCAGGCAGTTCGTGAGCACAGCCTTTCAAGAAAAGTGCTCGGAGCTAGGGATTTGGAACCACTATACGTCAGTAGGGCACCCCCAAGCGAATGGCCTAGTGGAAAATGCCAACAGAACACTCCTTCATGGCATTAAAACCCGCTTGGAGCAAGCAGGGGACTCGCGGATAGACTCCATCCTGAGCATACTATGGGCACACCGGACTACCGCCAGGGTTGTTACGGGAGAGATCCCGTTCCACCTCGCATACGGAGCAGAGGCGGTCATACCGGTGGAAATATCCAACCCGTCTCTACGAGTTGGACAATTCGACGAAGCTAGAAACAACCAGGCAATGCGAGAAAACTTGAATCTACTTGAGGAAGACGGAGAGCGCGCCCAGTTAAGGCTCGTAGCCTATCAGCAGAAACTGGCCCAGTACTACAACGTTCGCGTCAAAGAACGGTACTTCCTTCTCAGAGACCTGGTGCTACGGCGACCAAGCGTAGCGGACCCCAGAGCAGCCATGAGAAAACTAGCACCGAATTGGGAAGGCCCGTACAGGGTGGCGGAAGTGCTCGACAAAGGAGCCTACAGGCTAACGACGCTGGAGGGGCGAGAGGTACCCAGGACGTGGAATTTTGTAAATCTCAGAATTTTTTACCAATAAGTCCTTTTTTCGACATATTTCTTCGCCAGTGTAACAAAAGCGTTGCCGGCTGTATTCAATCTTGGTAGCTCCCAAGTCTCCTAGAGGCGAGCACTTCCGCTCCCCTCGGAAACGAAGGTGGCTTCCAAGCCCCCTAGAGGCGAGCACTCTGCTCCCCTCGGAAACGAAGGTGACTTCCAAGCCCCCTAGAGGCGAGCACTCCTGCTCCACTCGGAAATGAAGGTGACTCCCAAGTCTCCTAGAGGCGAGCGCTCCCACTTCACTCGGAAATGAAGGTAGCTTCCAAGCTCCCTAGAGGGGGCACTTATGCTCCCTTCGAAAATTATGGTAGCGATCAAGCTTCCAAGAGGCGAACGCCCACGTTCCCTCAGAAACGATGATGGCTTTCAAGCCTCCAAGAGGCGAGCACCCATTCGCCCTCGGAAACAATGCTAGCGTTCGAGCTTCCATGGGGCCAGTGCCCTTACTCCCCCAAAAACAATGAGCAACAATCTTTCCCCGCTAAGGGAAGACGTATGCTCTCTCCTGGAACTAACTGCAATGCATCGTGAAATGGGCGTGCGCGCCAATGAAGACGTACAAATTTGGGGTGTCTCCTTTGAGGTATTGTCCCTGCTACGCCCAGGGGAGGCTATGGTTGTCTTTTTTTTTTTGCTGGTAAAAAGGCCCTTAAAGGAGAAGACTCCAAATTTGTACGTCTTCATTTGCGTTGTCTGTGGGAATCCTGAGCTCGCACTCGCTTGCCTTCTCAAGGGGGGCTAGTGTAGTGGGATCTAAAGTCACATGATTAGTCCCAGCAGGATTAGTCCCATATCGGATGTTGAAAAAGCAATCAAGTGCTTATAATGTAGGTATTCGCCTCTTAACTCAAGATGGCCCTTTTACAAGGACAAAATCTCACCTCCGCTCTGAGGATAATATCTCTTGGGGGCACCAAAAGTTTATCTCGCATCCACAATTATGTTTTCAAAAATGAGTTGGGGAAGATGATCCAAAACCAACTCATTATAATGAAAGGGTTTCTAGTTGACCCTTCTTAGCCCCACACTTGGGATAGGTCAACCTGCTTGGTCAATGTCATCCATCGTCATTCAGCTAATGTGAGCTATGAGGCGAAAACCTTTATACTCCCCAACCCGGAAATAGAGGAAGCTGGCCCCAGCGGGACTAAACTCACTCTGTGGTATCTAGGCTGGAGGCCCTCCCACCAATGCTCCTTTCCGAAGGAGACACCAAGAAGATATTTGATGTCCTTTTGAAAGGGTTGGATAATGGTGCATGACCCGCCGCCAACCTATGCGGAGGTGGAGAAAGTGCATCCCCATTATTGTGAATACCATGCCATGGTATCTCACCCTATTGGGGAATGTGAGGAGCTACAAGACTGTATCGAAACCCTTATTCAAAAGGGGGAGATCGATATCCAAGGAAGTAGCATGACGAAGACAAGCCTTAGGGAAGTTGCTGCGTAAATCTTAAGTCAAGGCTGTCCCACGGAAAGCTCGTGTGAAGAAGAGCCCGAGGTCGTGAACTGTTCGACCCGAAATCACTAGCCTAACAAGACATTACTTCGACACGAGCTGCCTCAATGCACTGACATGCTGGAAAACTTTTACATTGACAATGAAAACCCCGGAAATGTTCTCCTTAGTACTGAACCCGCTACGTTGGAGGGTTTAAGGCGCGAGACTCAAGCATTGAGGTCTCTTCTGCAAGAACTGCTGTGACGAATTTTGGGTCGGCACCGATGATGGGCAACACATTGACAAATGCGGTAGAGTTTTTTTTTTTTCCGAAAAAAAGGTGGCCCACGCAGATCCTCCAGAAATGTCAAAGGGAAATCCCCCGTAGGATTGGTAGTGTATGAGCACACTTATTCCTTCAAAAAGGAACATACTGAGAGGCTCTTCAAACTCTACATGAAGAATAAAATGATATCCTTGCCAAGATTAAAGAGACCAGCGGAGGTGAACAGAACACATGAGCCTAATTATTGCATTTACCATCGCGTGTTGGGCCATGTCGTCGAGGATTGTTACAGCTGCAACAATGAGCTAGAGAAAATCATCCAGAGTGGCGCCATCTCGATGCGAGGGTTAGCCCACCTCGGCCTCATGATTGGGGAAAACCAAACCCGTCTGTAAATGTTATTCATAAAATCTCTGGAATGAGCCAAGTGTGGTTTATGGCTAATGGGTTTGAGTCAGCTCTTCCTCTTGGGCGCCAATAAGCTCCGCACGAGGGCCCATTCCTTCAAATATCCGAATGCCTGGCCATTCGAAGAATTGTTCAAAAAATTTAAAAGGAGGTTAAATGACTACAACACACTCAGCAAGTTACTGTAGCTTGTAAAACATGTTGATGAGCGATTGTCAGCGCTCTCCTTAGTACCTTCGATAGGGGTGTCCGTCTCGGCTTATACCCAAAACTTAGAAGCCACAATCGATTCCCAAGGACTGCCAAGATCCGAGGGATGGTTGTCTGAAGACTCGGCTGACCCATTCGCCGATGAAGCCCCGCAGAAGGTATGCTCCTTCCTTTGGTATTTCATATCTGCCAAAGAGAGGGATTGATACGGTTCCCTACATCAGACAATGATCCGGGCATCTGCCAAGATCCGAGGGATGGTTGTCCAAAGACTCGGCTGACCCATTCGCCGATGAAGCCCCGCAGAAGTTATGCTCCTTCCTTTGGTATTTCATATTTGCCAAAGAGAGGGATTGATACGGTTCCCTACATCAGACAATGATCCGGGCATCAATATAAGGCACCAGGATGGTTACTGCCTGTACCATCGTGCCATGGGCCACATCATCTATGATTGCTCCGTCTTCAAAGACCTTGCGGAGGATTTGATCACCCGGCGAATGATTAATATGGGTGATCATCTTAGCAGGCTCTGCAGGCCTTGCCTATGGGACCAATCAATTTTATCAGTGAATGTCGTTCATGCGTCAACCTCTCGAACATCCCCTAAGCTGGACGTAGAGGAGGTCACGCTCAGTCGAGACCCATCCACGGCCCAGTGCTCTAACTGGTAATCGTGGGAGGACTTAAAGTCTTTACCTTTTTCAAAAGAAGACACCCGAGGACTACTTAACATTATTTGGGAGGACAAGAGGTATTCGTACGCGACCCTCCAAGCTGCCACCTCAAGCTAAGCTCTGGGAGCCTGGGCCAAATTCTTCACGTCGCATGTAAAAGCAAGGCAGATCAGGAGCCTCCTGAAGAAGATCCCAAATCAAAGGTTAACCAAAGCCCGAAGGGCAAGTCCCAACAACACCCCAAGCCAAGTGTGCAGCAAAGCTTGGGCAAGACTCAACAAGAAAGTTCCAAGTCAAGGGCCGAGCAAAAGCAAAAAGGCAAGGCTCGAAAGAAAGCTGCTAAGTCAAAGGCTGAGCAAAGTCAACGAGACAAGCCTCAACAACAAAAGCCCAAATCAAATGTTGAACGGACCCGGGATGAGATGTCCCAGTAGGAGGATTCTGAGACAAGCTCCGGGCAAAGACAAAATGGTAAAGCCAAAGTAGAGTTCCCCGAGGTGAACCACGGACCAACTCAACAGCCAATAGGCAAGAAGCCCGAAGTGGAGCCAACATCTCATGGCTTCAATCTTTATATGGCCGAATTTCAAGAATTGCCGCCCGAAATAGTCGAGCAGGCAATTGATATTACATTTCATGCTCATGAGGTAGAGATTGACTGGGTCAGCGTTACTCCAAAGAAGCATAGCCACTTTAAACCCCCTAAGAGGAAGACCCATTTCAACAACTCTAATGCTGGGGACACCACCCGGTCGCCTGCAAAGACGGACACCCCGCTACTCGTCCCACGCGAGGGAAGCGTACGGATATGTGCGGTTGAGAAATCGACAGTGAGTCAAGGGTATTTAGCTCTTCTGTGTGCTCGGATCGAGTCACGGGACTAGTTATGCACTCACTCTCGCAGCGGTGATAAAATAATTTGGTATGAGCTAGATTTCCTAACACTCAAGCAGCGGTATAAAAGAACACATACGAACTAAGCAAATGAGACAAAGGGAGGCGAATATACCTCCATGCTCCAGGCATGGGAAGACGACCCCCAGCCGAGACTCATACTCTCGGAACAATAATTAAACAATATTTACAGTAGGGAATTTTATGCCCACTCTACGCAGGGAGGTAAAGGGCTACATGTGGGACCCGGGAGTAGCGAGCTCAGGTTGATGGGCAGCATTTTGGGTAGCTCCGGGGGTAGCACGTGTTGACAAACATGGGGACCACGCCCCGGTTGGAGGGCCAATCAGGCTGGGAGTGGTACTGCTGGGAAGGGAACTCCTGGAGGGACAATTCCTAGGAGG
Organism: Amorphophallus titanum; assembly: GCA_024336825.1. Lineage (NCBI taxonomy): Eukaryota > Viridiplantae > Streptophyta > Magnoliopsida > Alismatales > Araceae > Amorphophallus > Amorphophallus titanum. Next base: position 38,458 of record JANBPO010006999.1, on the reverse strand, counting down.
GGAAAGCACTGGATCGCCACGTGGAAGGCGAGGTGGCCCGACTGTTGGACGTTGTTGCTTGCTGTCCCCGAACCTATTTCGCAGTTTCAGAACTACGCGACCCAGTAAAAATAATTGCTCGGATCAGACCCGATGTCAGATCGATGCTAGATTGGCGCTGTTGCGAAGCGCCTTCGAAGATCTACGAACACATATTGTTGCAGGAATTTTCCTGTCTCTGTATTTACCATGGCTGAATTTAGAACAGGCAGACTTCTCTGGCTCAGAATAGACTAGGCAGATTGAGATCTACCTGAGAACTTGGTTTGACTGAAGGGAAGATGGTCGATCTGAGTGCTGGGGATTTTATGGGTGAGGGAGGGGGATGTGAGGAATGTGCAAAAATATTTTTATGATTTTTGAAGGTGGTTTGTGGGGTGGAATAGATTTTATGGCAGGGATGGGTCAGATCTGGACTGTAGGGGCAGAACCAGATCTGATCTGAGAAATGAATTTTACAGAGGGGCGAACAAGCTCTAAAATTCATGGAAAAAATTGTGGAGAAGGTATTTGGTGGTCAGAAGCCCAGTCCAAATTTTAGATCGATCTGAAATTCTTGCAGTTGGTGTGGACTCCCTATCGGAGGGAGATCGGGGAGATGCCATGGGTGGAGCCTGTTGCCCCCTACTTCGGGAGAGAGATCTGGTTGCACGCCCTCAACCTGGTGGAGCCGCTACACTACAGACTGATCATGAGGACACTGGGGGTCCACCAGGCGGCAGTTGAGTTTCTGACTAGGGGGACAGTTCCTCGGCCCGGGAGGAGGTTTCACGGCCTCCAGGGAGTGGACGACTACCGTCGACGCGCACATGACTAGCTGGTCAACTGGGAGCAGCGTGGACGACCAGTCCCTGTGGGAGCAAATTCAGACGAGGCCTACCTATGGGCCTACACACGAACTTACAGCACTCAGGTCTACCGTGGCACCCGCCGACAGGTGAGCTCATCTGTTCAGCATGCTCTAGACCTTAAACATTCATGATTATGTGATTAGCATTTTTATGTTGTTTTTGCAGTTTGATCCAGAGGGTAGACTAGCCATGCTACAGGGGCTCCTCGACTTCACAGTCCAGCAGCACGATGACCTCTAGCGCACGGTGGAGGAGCTAGTAAGATTCTTACTTGCAGCTTGTGATGATTTTTGGGCTTGATTGTTAACTGATGTTAATCTTTTATTTCAGAAAGAAGAGATAGAGAGGGTCCGATCTTCCTACGGTGCCTCTTCTTCGATGTAGCCCGCCTGTGACTACTCTGAGTTTGAGAGCCAGCTTGCCAGCGTAATAGCTCATGCCGAGGCAGCTGAGACCTCCCTCCAGGAGAGGGTAAGCAACCTACCCCATTGGCTTAGTCTTAAAAAGATTCATTGACATCATTCATTAACTAAGTTTTCGGGTGCAGGAGCAAGAGCTACAGACAACGGAGGCAGAGCTGAGGCGTCGTGACGCGGAGGAGCTTCCCTGGGATGTGATAGAGTTGCGCGCCCTCCTCAGCGTGGAGAGGAGTGAGAGGGTGAGAGAGAGGGAGGAGCGTGAGAGAGAGAGAGTGAGAGAGAGAGAGAGAGAGAGAGAGAGAGAGAGAGAGAGAGAGAGAGAGAGAGAGAGATAGAGAGAGAGAGAGAAACAAATAAAAAAATAAAAATATAATAAATAATATAAATAAAAAAAAAATAAATGTTTGCTAAAGAGATGTGGGATCGGCTACAACTGATCTATGAAGGAACTTCTGAGATAAGGGCCACCAAGGCCAACATGCTGATTTTTGATTACGAAATATTTAAAATGAAACCTGACGAGTCCATTTCAGAAATGTATGCTAGACTTACCCAACTAACAAACTGCTTAAAATCATTGGGTAAAGAATATTATGATAATGAACTGGTCAGAAAGATTCTGAGATCTCTCACACCAGCTTGGCACACCAAAGCCACTGTGATTGAAGACTCAGAGGACCTATCTGCGATGACAGTTGATGGACTGATAGGTTCGCTCATGACATATGAGCTCAACTTGAAAAGAAACGAGGAAGACCATAAGAAGAAGAAGCCAGTGGCTCTCAAAGTATCTAAGAGCATTGACGTCCTAGAAGCAAGCCTAGGTGATCATGCCCTGCTCACTAGGCAGTTTAAAAAATTCTTGAGAAGTAGAGGTGAATTCCAGAGAAAGAAATAGGCTTCACAGGTAAACAAATTCTCCAACTTTAAACCTGATCAAGGTAAAAGGTCTGACAAAGTCATATGCTATCAATGCAAGAAGCCAGGACATATGCGAGGAGAATGTCCTGAGCTACTTAAGAAGACATTCAAGGTCAAAGGGAAGAAGCCCAAAGCAATGGTCTATACCTAGAGCGATGACGAGAAGGAAGATGAGAGTTGATCTGCAAATGAAGATGAGGACAGCCTCTGCCTAATCTCCAATGAAGAAGAAGAAGATCAGGTAACCACTCTCTTTGACAATTTCTCTACTGAAGAGTGGGAAGAGGCGTACACTAATTTATTTGAAAGATATGAAGCCTTTAGGAAGGAAAACAAGCATCTAAAGAGGGAAATCAATGCTTCAGCTCATGACAATCTCGTCAAAAAAGATCTGAAGACTCTAAAAATTAAAAATGAAAAACTAAGGAAACAGATTGAGGAATGTGACTCTGACAGTTCAAAACTTGAAAATTTGAAAATGAAAAATGAAGATATTAGAAAATAACTCGAAGAAGCCAAACTGAAATGTCAGGAATATGAGAAAGAGAACAGACACAACCATGAGAAATATAAAGCCATAAAAGCTGTGAATGCCGAGTTTACATATAAATACATATAAAATTTTTTAAGTTGCTACAACACCTTTCTTCAAATTTGTTGGATCGTATTTCCTTGCTAAAATAACGCTGCCCTGATTCAGGATACATGTGCGTCACGACACACACTAAGGAATGAAAAGTCAATTCTTGGTAAGTGCATACAGTTAGGGGAAGAGTCGTAGCCATGATGCTAGCATGACTCGCAGAATACACCCTAAATGAAACTCCCACACTTCACACACAATATGAGCAGTGGCCCTTAGCTATAGGGACGTCATAAATTCTTCATAGCACTTCATAGATGCTTAAATCTCTACACTCACGCAAAGGGTGACCGTGAGAAAAAAGCTACCTGCCCCCTCTCATAAAAAAAAATAAAAAAATGATGAAGATGATAAGTGGACTGTGAATCCAAGTAGCCAAAAATTCCCATTGAGACACATGAGGAAACTCGCGTGAAAATGGTGCAACAAAATTCCATAATTAAAATAAGGATGAATCCTAGTAGTCAGGAATCCCCATTGAGACATATGAGGAGACTTGTGTCGAACGGTGAAATTCATCATAAAACCATAATATAGGATGAATCCTAGTAGCTAGGAGTCCCCATTGAGACATATGAGGAGACTCGCGTCGAGCGGTGAAATCTACAATAACACTATAGTAAAGGATGAATCTCAGTAGCTGGGAATCCCTATTGAGACACATGAGAAAACTCACATCGAACGGTGAAGTCTAAAATTAAAAATAAACAAGGGGTTGTGTGAAGCTACAAAAAGCTGAGAGCCCCGAATGTATGTGTAGGCGATAAAGTAATCCTCTAGTGTTACTCAGAACGTCTACACGTCCCTATGTCTAGGGTTCACTACCCATATAATTACACTTTCACACTATGGAGGAATTGTCCTGGGTGTGGATTCTGATTTATAATATGCATATGTTTTATGCGACGTCCCCTTTACGTATGCACATCTTCCTTAGTTGTGTTTCATGAGCCGCACCCTGTCCATGAATCGCGGGCGCTCTCCTTATCCCATCCCTGATATAGGGGACTATGTTACAGATCCCTACTTTATGCTTACGGACGAGGAATGTCTATGTGCTTGAATGAGGCTAATAGTTAAGGAAAAAGGTGCCAACCTATCTTTGTTGGAAAAATCTGAAATGAAAATGAATGGCAGAGCAATGCTTGGTATCACTGAGTAAATTGGATGCACGTCACCTGAGACGTGATGTGGTTCATTTATGAAAAGTGTTGACTAAAGTGCCTCTGTTCAGAATGAAGTGAAATGGTTCAATATTCTGAGTAACCAGAGATTCTGGCATGAGCTCCATGTGTTTACTCGCGTAAAAAAGAATTATTTGAACCTGATCATTCTTAGAAAAATTCTGATTGTCTTTGTGAAATCAATGAAAAATTTGATGTGAAAAATTATTGAGGTAGAGCGTAGCCTCCAATACACTGTTCTCATAAATTGAAATGCAGTCTGTGCAATCTCTCATTGTATTGATTTGAAAATCTGAATATCCATATGGCTAGAGTCTATTTTCATGTTATTCACTTACACATTTGGTAATTTGATTTATTATGTATTCAGAAAATTGATTGACTGCATTGACTATTGCATGATTCTCCTATGTGATTGCACAACCTCCTAGGTGCTATATATGAACATTCTGGTTGTCATGACTCTCATGCACTTTTCTTATATCTATTCCCTTCTTAAATAAGTAAGGGGGAGTTATGTTGCATGTATATATACATATCTGCTTGATTACATTGTGTGCATTTCATGTGTCATCATTTGTATATATCTTCCTTCATCCATTTCATAAGAAAACTAAAAATCTAAAAATCTAAAAATCTGAAAATCAAAGCAAACCATTTGAGGTGTCAAAGACATTCTATGAAACATCTTGTTATTGCTTGTGCTATTGTATCATCTTCTCTTCTCATGTGAGCTTTCATTGATTCATGAATCCGTTATGTTGAAATTTAAACTTCATTACCTTCCTCTCACTTTTTGATAATGTCAAAGGGGGAGAAAGATTAATGTTTGTGTCAATTGGAGAGAAGGAGCTTAGTGCCATCATAAATCATATTGTCATGGGGTGCACATAGGTTCATGCATTGATATCATACCCTAGATTGCATTTCCTACCTTGGTGTGTGGACCTCTTGTCTCCATATTCCTTGGAGCCGACTAGGAAAACACATCCGGGACCTCCGTAAAATAGTTACATGCACTACCCTCGTGCAGGAGGGGGGATCGCAGGGTGGGGAAATGAGCGGTCGATCGTACGCCAAGCTCGGGCATCCGATCAAGGTGCAGCCAACTCCTGGATGAAGCCCAATGGATGCCGAAGGATGCCTGAAGGTCTGGCACCAATCTGATGTCGCTGGATGGAGACAGCGGCCGTAGCTGTGGGCCTGTGCAGTTCTGCCGCGTCGGACTGGTTGGCGCGGTCATGGTGCGTTGGCCGGTACGGGTGCTGTAGACCTCCAAACATGACGGGACCAAGTCGTGGATGTTGATGACATGGAGATCTACGAAACCTTAGAAGATGGTGGCCGTCGGATCACCTGGCTGGATGTGGTCACAGGAATGGCCGACGTCAGGTTCCTAGGTGAATAGAAGGACATGACGCTGATAGTCGGGGTGGAACTTCCAGGGCTGATGTTGGAACGAGATGAAACCACTGGTGTTGGTTTCGTATCATCGAAAGATGCAACTTTGCTGAACACTGCACGACCGGAAACAGAGAGGAGGATGGCGTGTCGGGGCCGACTTGGCAGCAATCTATCCTGGGCAAACAGGGGGCTTTGGGTCTGGCGCAACTGAGGGAGATTGGACGCCCTGGATGGTGGCGTTGTCAAAACCAGGCGGGACCACCTCTGGTTCGTCGGTGCTTCGGAGAAGAAGAACTCTCATGAAGCAAGCTCTGACTGATTCACAGAGGGGAGGGCAGTGGAGCTGCTACCAAAAGGTACTCAGGTTCAGACCCAAATCTGGCGCAGTTGCACGAGAATGGACGACACAAATGGTGCCGAGGTCAGATAACAGCGGGACCACTTCGGGAGCGAAGCTGACTCGATGAAGAATGATTCCACAGAAGATAACTTTGGCTTGTTCGCACAGTGGACATCAGGGTAGCCTCTGCAAGCTCTTTCTCTGCAGTAGGCTGGATGCAGAGAGCAGCAAGCTAGACTTCTCGAACCACGGGAGGGCATAGCGGCGACAGGGCGACTCCGGGCTAGCTGTGGACACACGGAGCAGGGGAGGGCGAGCCTGGGAAGCAGAGGGAGAGAGGGCAGGGGCATGGGATGCTGGGGGTGGGTGGTTAGGCTTAGAGAATAACGGACTGGGTTGGAGGCAATAAATGAGTATAACGCACCTCCCTAGGGCCGTTATGCTCTCCCGAACTCAGGAAAAATCTGAACTAGCAGACTATAATGCACTGCCTCAGGCCCGTCATGTAATGCATGGCGTGCCTTGACCCATGTGTTATATTCCCCAGCAAACCTTCGCAAAACACACCGGACATAACGCACTATCGTGGGTGCGCCATGTGACTATAACGCACCAGGAGTGGTCCGTTAAAGACACCTGAATGTTAAAAATATAGAAAACTCCTCAGAAAATCATAGAGTACAACGCGCCTTAGCCGGGGCGTCATACATTGCATGGCAGTCTGGGATCAGCCCGTCATGCCCCACACCCTACTGACCTATTTGAAACTTCGATAGCATAGCGGCCCATGACCGGTCCGCCGTGCAATGCATAACGCGCCCCCTTGGGTCTGTTATGCGATCTGGAAAATGTGAGAGATGAGTTCATACCGAACTCCCCTCCGGTCAAGCCGGATCGGCGTGAAACCAAAAGAAAAGAGATAGAGGAAAGTGAATAGCATGATTTTCATAACTACCGCATACTTAAAAACACAAATCTACCCTTCCTAAATAATTATTAAAGCATTTAAACCCTATAAATCTCAAAAATATCCTTTGCATAGAAAATGAGGTAAACGCCTATGGATGGGCATGCATGTACTACCAAAATGTTCCTAGCGAAGTAAGGAGTCTATCCCCCTACCTCGATCGCAGTGAAATTCTCGAAAAGTGTGTGAACGGACGACGGGACGTCGGGTTGCCTTACGACACGACCTGATCCCACGGCCAACGATCTGCAAAAAGAACGGCACTGGCGCGATCCTCGCATCGAGCTGGTTCCAACGGTACCTTCTGTGCCTCGATCCGAGGTCGGCACAGCCCAGAACGGATGAAGGAACGAAATCAGGAGAGAGAATGAGAGGGGGGGAAATTGAGAGAAAGAAAGAGAGAGAGAGTGTGTCGCGAGTGGAGAGAGAGAAAAATGCACGCGGGTTATAAAAATCTGATTTTCTTATTTTTTTTTAAAATAAAATTACAGTTTAAACCCTCTAACCTCCAAAATTGTATAAATACTAATTATATCTGTTGTCCTGCTTTATTTCCTATTTCTATGTACATCACACCTATCCTTTTATCCCTTCCGAGTCTTCGGACTCGTGGGAGGCGGGCCGAGGTCTGAGTCACGTCGGTTCCTTTCCGGTACTCGGATCCCAAATCGTTACAAAATCGTTGGACAAGCAACAGATTTTTGTTGATGTTGGGAACATGTAGGATGTGGGAAAGAGAAAAAGTATGATTGCCAGAAGAAACTTTTGAAGAACCTGTATGGGTGATGGGCAAACCATTACCATTACCAACTTGGAGTTGATCATGCCCCTTGTAGTCATTGGCAATAGAGAGACGTGATAGATCTGCAGTCACATGATGAGTTGCCCCAGTATCAGGATACCAATCATCAAAAGGTCCTGTAGTACCGTCGTAGGTCGCCATATGTGCTGCTGGTGCAGTAGGAAGGAGTTGATGTGGCGTCGGGGTTGGAGCCTTCTACAGCGGTTCTCCCATCACTGGATTGACATTGGGGAACTGATAACACCGATCAAGTGTGTGGTTAGTTCTCCCACAGTGAGTGCATGGAGAAAAGTGCCCCTTTCCTCGTCCACGTCTGCACTATTGGCTTGGCGAAGATCGTTGAGCAATGTTGGCAGCAGGTGCCAAATTCTCTACTGGTGTGCTGGCAGCTTCAATATTATACTCCATGGTGGTCAAGATGGAGTGTAGCTCATGAAAGGATGGTGCACGATCTCGAGCAGAGATGGCAAAGAGGACACCACTATACTCGGGACCAAGGTTTCGAGATACAATAACAGTCAACTGAGCAGGAGAAATAGGTTGGCCAGCTTCAGCAAGTTGGTTTGTCAAAAACTTCGCTTGATGCAGAAATTGAGAGACAGAGAGAGATCCTTTTTTCAAGTTTTGTAGTTGAATATTGAGCTGTAAAATTCTAGAGTGGGAAAAGGACCCAAAAGCGGTGGCCAAGGCTTCCCATGCCTCATAGGCATGAGTAACTCTAATCAGATGAGAGGCAACCTCCTCAGTCAGAGAGCAATTTATCCAAGTAAGGACTAACTGGTCTCGAAGAAACCAAGAATGGTATGCAGGGTTTGGGACAAGTTTATCAGAGTCATTGGTTTTGGGAAGAGAACTCACTCGAACAACTAAGGATACTACTGTCGCATCTCATCCTCACACTCCCAAGACGCCTCACCACTAGAATGACACTGCCAGACTACCTTAACCAGAGGAATAACCTTGTTCCGCAAGCGCTGCTCACGTCGATCCTCAATGCGGATGGGATACTCCGACAGAGACAAGTCTGGGGTCACCTTGGGCCAAACAGAATCTTCCAAAATATGGGAGTCATCGGGCATATACTTCTGAAGCATCGACACATGAAACACATCATGCACGGAAGATAACTCTGGCGGTAACTGCAACCGATAAGCAACTTCCCCAATATGCTCAACAATGGGAAAAGGACCAATATAACAGGGACTCAGCTTCCTACGCCTGTCGAAGCGCATTATGTCCTTCATGGGAGAAGCTCTCAGAAACACCCGATCTCCCACAGCAAAGCTGAGAGGTTGCCTCCTCCGATCGGCATAACTCTTCTGCCAGCTCTGCGCCTCCAACATCTTCTACCGAACGAAATGCACCACCTCAACACCCTGCTGCACCAAATCTAGTCTCGTCAGGACACGCTCACCCACCTGGAACCAATCAAGCAGAGTCTGATAAGGTTGCCTGTACAACTCCTCATAAGGAGCCATATCAATGCTCGAATGATAGCTGTTGTTGTAGGCAAACTCCACTAACGGTAAATGCTGGGTCCAACTCCCCTGCCACTCCAAGCAACACGACCTCAACATGTCCTCCAAAGTCTGGATGGTCCTCTCAAAGTGACCATCTGATTGAGGGTGATAGGCTGAGCTGAATGCCAACTCCATGCCTAGAGCTCTCTAGAAACTCCTCCAAAATCTCGATGTGAAGTGCAGATCACGATCAGACACAATGGAGATGGGGACTCCATGCAACGAGACGATCCGCTCCACATACAATCGGGCTAACTTCTGCACACTCCAACTGACTTTGATCGGCAACAACCGAGCCATCTTTGTTAGTCTATCCACCTGTAACCAAATACTATCATGCCCACTAGGCGTCCTCAGCAATCCAACCACAAAATCAGTGGTTACGTGGTCCCACTTCCACGTAGGAATCTCCAAGGACTGAAGTGTGCCTCATGGTCGCAGGTGCTCAGCTTTCACCTGCAGACAGGTCAAACACCTGGCCATAAACTCTGCTACGTCTCTCTTCATCCCAGGCCACCAAAACTGCCTCTTTAGGTTCTGGTACATCTTAGTCGATCCGGGGTGCACGGCATACCGGCTCCCATGGGCCTCACGCAATATCGTACTCCTCACCTGCTCCTCGACTGGGATGTACAATCTACTTCTGAATCTCACGGCTCCATCCTCACCAAACTCCACCTCGACCATTGACAAAATACAAGGTAGCTCGGGATCCGCACGCTGAGCCTCAGTCACTTGACGTTAGACAGCAGGTGTGACAGTCAAGCTCGCAAGAATAGCCAAACCCTGATCCTGAGGGATCTTGAGCCTAAAAGTCATGGCCGGTACTTGCTCCCAAAGCCTCCACTTCCGTAACAATATCCGACTGACCACCACCCTCCTGCTCAAGGCATCAGTCACAACATTCATTCTGCCAGGCTGATAAGATAGAGTAAAATCATAATCCTTCATATACTCCATCCACCTCCTTTGCCTGAGGTTAAGATCCTTCTGGGTAAACACATATCTCAAACTCTGATGGTCAGTGAAAAGTTTAAACTTCTCGCCGTACAGATAATGCCTCCAGATCTTTATGGCGAAGATCATCGCTGCCAACTCAAGATCATGAGTAGGGTAGTTCACTTCATGTTGCTTCAATTTCCGAGATGCATACGCCACAATTCTCCCATGCTACATCAGCACAGCACCCAAGCCTACCTCGGAAGCATCTGTACACACCACGAAACCTCTCGATCCCGAAGGCAACACCAGCACCGGAGCGATAGTGAGCAATCTTTTCAGCTCCATAAAGCTTCACTCACACTCCTCCATCCAGACAAACGGCACATCTTTTCGCGTAAGCCTAGTCATCAGGGCCGCAATACGAGCAAAATGCTGGATGAACCTCCTATAATAGCCTGTAAGACCCAAAAAGCTCCGAATCTCCATGACAGTACTCGGTCTTGGCCACTGCACCACAGCCTCGACCTTGGCCGGGTCCACGAAAATGCCATCACCAGAAATCACGTGCCCTAGAAAGTACACCTCTCGAAGTCAAAATTCACACTTGCTGAACTTGGCATACAACTGGTGATCACGCAGGGTCTGCAATACGGCCCTCAAATGATGCACATGCTCCTCAGCAGATCGTGAATACACAAGGATGTCGTCCATGAACACGACCACGAACTGGTCCAAGTACGGATGGAACACCCTATGCATCAAATCCATGAACGTCACGGGGGCATTGGTGAGCCCAAATGGTATCACTAAGAACTCATAATGCCCATATCTCGAGCGGAACGCAGTCTTCTTAACATCAGACTCTCGAATCCGTAGCTGATAATAACCCGATCTCAGATCAATCTGTGAAACACTCGGGCCGACTGAAGCTGATCAAACTAGTCATCAATCCGAGGCAACGGATACTTGTTCTTAACAGTCACCTGGTTCAACTGTCGGTAGTTGATGCACAACCTCAAACTACCATCCTTCTTCTTCACAAACAATACTAGCGCACCCCATGGGAAAAAATTAGGACGAATGTACCCCTTGACGAGCAACTCCTACAACTGCGCCTTCAACTCCCTCAACTCTGTAGGTGCCATACGATAAGGGACCTTCGACATAGGCACTGTACCTGGAACCACCTCAATCACGAAATCAATATCTCATTGCGGTGGCAACCTTCGTAACTCCTTGGGAAAAACATAGAAAAACTCACACACAACAGGAATGTCCTCCACTTCCTGGCGCTACTGGTCGACCACAACCACCGAAGTGAGAAAATCGTGACAACCCACGTCAAGCAAATGACGAGCCCTAATAGCTGAAATAAGGAAGCGGGAAGAGGAAGATCGGATACCTATAAAGTAGAAGGTGGATCGACGAGGATGCTAGAAGTAAACCCTCTTCGAGCTGCAATCCACCATGGTACCATGGGCCTCAATCCAATCCATGCCCAAGATCACATCAAAGTCCTAAAGCGGTAATGCATAAAGCCTGGCCGGTAAGTTCCTCCCTTCCACCCACACAGGCACCTTCTCGAAACAATACGGGGTGTGCAAGAAATCACCGGTAGGTAATTCTACCGTCAAATCACAAGACATCTCGACCACCAGGTCCTCAACACTCTGAGTAAAATCCTCCCATATGAAACCCCTTGGTGTTTTATGTCTGATCTATCTGTTGAAGAAAAATGCATATTAATATGAAGAAAATCAAGCAATAAAAAAAGCATTATGTCAACCAGAGACAGTCATACCAGCCGGGCCGTTATAGAAAGATGAAAGGGGCCAGTACTGATAGGCCACTTCCTTGTTACGGGACGCGGCCTCCAGAACAAGCCAACAGACGTCACTAATCTTCTGACACTTCCCCGCCAGGTTCGCTAAATCTGTGTGGCCGTGAGAAGCAAGGCAGTGATATAAGCCAAGGTGGTTAATACACCAGCCGTCGGCATACTGGAAAGATATAAACAGAGGCCTATCCAAGATGCTGGCTATAGGGTTGTCAAGGGTCAACCCATGGATATTCATCAGGACAAATAACCAAGACGTGTGCTGATAATACGTTGTGGTCCTATCCTCCTTCCTCACAAATGCCCTATACGGGCAAAAGCGATCGATTTCGCCCCTCCATGAAGTAACCTTGGGAAGCGGCTCCACTATAGGAAATGGGTACTGTTGAGCCTCCAATCGGGAGCTCCCAATCTAGTATAAATGTTTCAAATTCTTCATGAAGGATTCACAATAGCAAGTACCGGCGTCAACTATTGGGAGGCATCTTCCTTTAAAGCTCACCGCTTGGCTAAATATGTATCCGCCTCCTTCAGGTGCTGAGAGTATAGCCTCTTCAAATGAGCTTCGTCGATGTCAAAAATCGGCCCCGACTGCTGACTTAGGAATGTACGCTCTGCTACATCCTAGTAGGCTCCTCTGTCGTTGCGGTAGAAGCTCGTGTGGGCATTCCACCATTTAATGTAGTCTGGGGTAACCCGAGGAACACGGCTTGACACCGTTGGCACCCTGAAAATAGCATGATCCTGGCGGTGAAAGAAATCCCACCAGAGACAGCCGTCACCAGAAATTATTGAGTTGTGCTTTGATCTGCTCTCCAAAGGGAATTGGGCGGCTGTAGTAGGAATGTGCTGGTCATAACTGAAATTCTATCCAAATCTGAACGGATAGTAAGGCTCCAAATGAAGCAGGCCGCCCTTTCTGAAAACCAAGACGCTTGGCCAGATTGATAAAGCCCAGTTAATCAGCTCAGGCTTAAGAAACAAAGGAAGAAAAGAAAGACCGACAAGGCCAAGAAGGAGCTGGTTTTCTCCTGCAACACCCTCTCTGCTCGCTTTAATCTGCCCGGTGAGGAAGATGAAGAGGACATATGCTTTACACCCACTGTCGAGGCAAGGCAGGCCAAAGCCGCAACTGCTACACATGCAATACAGTCATGCCGGAAGTGGGGGCGTCAGCCGCCCGCCAATCACAATATTATCTTCAGGGGAGAGCAGCCCTATAAGATACCCCCTCTGAAGGTCAAGGGAGTCCAAATCCCTCCTCCTTTTGGCCTATACATTCAGAGTGGGGGCAGCATCGCAGTCCCTTCCTTTCTTGAATTTTTGAAAATGTCAAAGGGCAAGCAGCCATGTCAAGATGCCAGCCCTACAGTCGGGGACACTCACCCACATCTGAAATAGCCTTCTGGTGCTCCAGATGAAGACAAGACCCACCTGGCGACAGGTGACAAGGGACAGCAAGAGGATGACACCAAGCAGAAAGGTGCAGACTCGGAGTCTGATGAAGCAAGTCTGTCAAAGGCGGTAGTTCAATGTTCTTCCAAGCCCAAGTGAGCAGAAGAAATGAAGCTGTCTAATGTCTGAGCTGGAAGCAGAATAATCAAACTACTCAAAAATGTTCTGGCAAGGTTCACTATCTAGGAGATCCTCTCCCTGAGTGAAGAGACCCGACAAGCGATCATCACTACTCGGTAGATGCCTGCCCAATATGAAACTTGACTGGCTGAAGCACTGTCAGAGGCCAATGTTGTAACACCCCGGATCCTTGGCGGATCTTTATTGGGTCCTACATTCTTATAGAAGAATTTCAGACTGCTTTTGTAGCTCCCAAGTTGAGAACACTTCGACCCATTCACTCTTCAGTTCCTCGACTCGTGGTCACTGCAGTCGCATTGTACTCTTCGCCAGGATCATTTCGGCTATTTTTACAGATTTTTAGGCCTTGGTTAGGCATTTATTGGAATTTGTTAAAGAATTATTAGAATTAAATGGGTGTATTTATAATTTTAAAAAGTTGAGGGGTTAAAATATAATTTGAGAATATTTTTCAAAAAAAAACAAAAAATTAGAAAATCCACGTTTTAACACCCCGTTATCTCATGCAGAAAAGAGTAGATTAACCTACTGTTCAACTTATTAAATGATCATAGATTTTTTTGCTTTCATGACATGCTAGCCTCAATGCTATTTCGATACTTTTTCATAAAGTAAGATTGTAAAAGTTTTGTTGAGGGTCGTGCCACCCCAGTGGTATTGACTCACCGCTACTACTTGATTTTCGGGTTACTATAACCCTAACTCTTGGTGCAGTTGGAACCCACCCCCGGATATTCCTTCTGTCAGACTAGAACCACTACATCAAGGCCTTCATAAGTCTCCATGAGTTTGAGATTCTTATTAGGATGCCGAGCAGGTTGTACCCTAAAAATCCTGAAATTCACTGGAACCTACGTCCTACTAGATAGGAAAGGGGTTCAACCGGCCTATGGAAGGGTGGAACAAAATTCTACCCAAGTTATGCCAGCACTATTTTTAACGTGGCCTGGGCAAGTATCGCGTTCATCCTTCTGTTTGAAGAGGCGGTGTATCGCTAGATCACGCTCTATCACAACCTAACCCCCTGACCCTGATCGTGGCCGTCCTTTCAGATGCATTCAGATCGTGCTCATGGGCTAGACCGCGTTCAAGCCCAGATTCCCAAAATCCTATTTCCTACGTATGTGTTATGGATATCCAAGCCTAGTCCAGATTCTAGCCTTCCCAGGCTATGCTCTTTGTCTTTCACGACCTTTTTAAGGGTCTATTCCAGAACCTTATTATTCGAATAATCTTGAATCCTATTCTTAAGTCATTTCCCTGATGACTTACCTCTTGAATTAAAGAGCTTGATTTGTTGGAATCCTTCTAAGGAAATTCTTTTGTCTTCTCTTGATGTCTTGATTACATGAGCTTATCCTTGGAATTCTTGGCCATTAAATGAATGAATGTCTAGATTGTTATTGGATCTTGGATCCGTCATTCAATGTCAGCACACCATTAAGGGCCCAGTCTGGTCCTGGGAGTGTTGCGTCCGTGTGTTTTGATGATAGCAAACACTATGAGTCAATATGTGTTCGTTGCATATTGTCTTATTGATAACTTTGTTCTCATTGCATTGCATAATGTCTGTGCGCATTTCTGGCATATGCATGCATGGGTCAGTGCATGGTGACACGTTCACAAATTGGCGATCACGGTGAGACACTTGCTATTTTTATTTTGATTACCCCTCCTTTGGCACCCATGTGTGCCCCTCCCTTTGGCACCCTCGCGTGCCTCTCCTTTCGGCACCCACGTGTGCCCTTCCTTTGTGCTCCACGTAGCGCACTCCCCTTGTGCACCACGTGCACACCTTCTACTTGATTAGCCAGTTCTTGAACTGTTTATAGCATTTTTAAGAATAAGAACTTGATTTCTACAAGCTGTATGTTGCTGCGTCAGTGAAACTAATTCTGCGACTGCCCAACAGCCGCTATTCTGGATTCAACGACCTCTCACAGAGGTGCTCTTTTTGTTGTTTTTACATTATCTACTATTTTGATATTCGGCACCCCTTCATAGAGGCGTCAGTAGCATTTTCAGTGCCTAATTCCAAGCTGCCAATTCTGAGTCACCGTTGACTTCCTCCCGCAAACGTTCATCGTTTGCGGCTATTAGCGCCCCTTTACAGAGGTGCCAGTCACGTTTTCAGCACCTGTCATATAGTCACTATTTCACTGATACAACGACCACTATCTGGTCTCTATTTCCCTCTGTTTTCACAGAACTACTATATCTATTGTTGCTTTGGCTTGATTGATTGGATTATTGTTTATCTTCATATTATTGGTTGATCCTGTTTGCATCAACTTGCATTTTTGGACATTTTGTTGAGAGACCTCCTCTCTCCCCACTATTAGGATCCCCTACACTTTATTGGGAAAGGAAGGACCCTCCATTGAGCATTCCGCCTCTTTGGATTGGAAACTCCTTGACCAAGACCTCCGTAAGTCCTCGCACCCGTGGATTCCCTCACGGAAGCTAGGACGGTTGTACCTTTGAAGCACCCCAGAGTTAGTTAACCCATACATTTGTGAAGAGAAAGGGCCAAGTTGTCCTAGAGTTTACACTTAAATTGCAACTAGGATCTCTATTGAAAGGAGAGAGAACTTTTCATTAAAATCTATCCTATCTAAATCTTCAAAGAACTCTAAAAATTTACGCAATCATCACAACTTGGTTGACAACCGGCTTGAATATTTATTTGCTATCCATATTTGTTTACTTTGCTTCATAATAACCATGATCGTAAAAGTACCAGACCAAGTAACTAGTCAGAGTGACACTCGTCAGTGTCAGTCCAAGTCTCTGACCACGTGTGCACGCACTGACTCCTACCTGAGCCAGGCCCTCTAGCTAATTTTCTCCCTCAATAGGACGCTACTGTTGGCCGAGAGCCCATGGAACTAGCTTAAAAACCATTTAGCGGGAACTACCCCTCCACCTTTCCCAAGTGGGCTGACACTTCGGTCGCTGGGCTACGACTAGTGGCTCCATGATAAGGAAAGAGAAAGCTACTCTATCGGGATCTAAAATAATGCCATACTTTTATAAAATAGGCTAAACATGGCGTACATGCATAATGGAATGCATTAGGAACTAAGCTAACATCTTTTAGAATGTCAGGGAACGTAACGGACTAAGATTACCCCATTACAAGGTGTGACAGATCAGGGTAGGGGCGTTACATTGCTTGTAACGTGCCTCCATCGGTCTGTTATACTCACCTGAACAATTCAGAAAACACAAAGACAGCCACACAGACTATAACGCACCAAGCATGGGGCGTTACACTCATGTAACGCGCCTCCTAGGGGCCGTTACACTTACTAGAACACCAGGAAATCCACAGTTTTTAACAAGAAATGTAAAGCACCAGGGCAGGTGCGCTACATGACTCTAACGCATAGGGTGAGGCCCATTAAAGGCACCCGAACACCTAAAATCCATAGTTTTTGAACAGAATATAACGCACTAAAGATGGCGCGTTATGCGACTATGACGGACCAAGGCTGGGCCGTCAGACTAACTGCCTATCTTAGTCAACAGTCAAAGGAATGGTCAATGGTCAAGTAACAGACCAGGGTTGGCACATTACCATTCAGGTGACACACTAGGCATGGGGCGTCAGGGGACTGTAATGCACCAGGGGTGGTGCGTTACACCGACTGGGTTGTGAACTTGCAGAGTTTGAAATCGAACCCCCTCCCGGTTGACCGAAATCGACGAGAATCGCAGGGAAACTGGTTTTTCTAACAAACCACCCTGCCATACCAACATTCCATACCTAAACATGCCATTAAAATCAAAAGACAATGCTCATGGAGTCGATTTCATGATTTTAGGGCTAATTAACACTAACATTTAAAATGCCCTTTCAAAATCCCCTTTTTCTCAGTATCGGGAAATTGGGTCTGTGCAGCATGTGCACAGACCCCACTAGAACATGCATAGACCTCGCTAGAATATGCACAGACCTCACTGGAACATGCACCGACCTTACCAGAACATGCACAGACCTCACTGGAGCATGCACAAACCTTGCTTGTGGCAACGGTCACACATGCACCGACCTCACTGGAACGTGCACAGACCTCACTTATGATTTGAACTAAACATGCACCGACCTCACTAGAACATGCACAGGCCTCACTGGATCATGCACAGACCTCACTTATGATTTGAACTAAACATGCACCGACGTTACCAGAACATGCACAGACCTCGCTGGAATATGCACAGACCTCATTGGAACATGCACCGACCTTACCAGAACATGCACAGACCTCACTGGAACATGCACAAACCCTACTTGTGGCCAGGGCCATACATGCACCGACCTCACTGGAATGTGCACAGACCTCACTTATGATATGTACTAAACATGCACCGGCCTCACTAGAACATGCACAGACCTCACTTATGATTTGAACTAAACATGCACCAACCTTACCAGAACATGCACAGACCTCGCTGGAATATGCACAGACCTCACTGGAACATGCACCGACCTTACCAGAACATGCACATACCTCACTGGAACATGCACAGACCCTACTTGTGGCCAGGGCTAGACATGCACCGACCTCACTGGAATGTGCACAGACCTCACTTATGAATGCACTGACCTTACCAGAATGTGCACAGACCTCACTGGAACATGCATAGACCCTGCTTGTGGCCAGGGTTAGACATGCACCGACCTTCCCATGTCTAACCCAAAATGTGCTAAGACCTAACTGTGGCTAACATAAACATGCACAGACCTTACTAGAACATGCACAGACCTCACTGTAACATGCACAAACCCTGCTTGTGGCCAGGGCCAGACATGCACCGACCTCACTAGAACATGCATCGACCTCACTGGAATGTGCACAGACCTCTTTTATGATTTGAACTAAACATGCACCGACCTTACTAGAACATGCACAGACCTTACTCAAAACATGCACGGACCTTCTCATGGCTAATTCAAACTAACGGTGCTTCTGAGGAGACTTAAAAAGGGCGAGACTTTCAGGGACCCATCGCTTCAGTTTCCAGAGATTTGCTTGGGACGGTAGGAGTCCTCAAGCCTTCGGGACCTCCTCTTCCCTATAAATAGAAGCCTTTGGGGAATCTTTAAGGCCATCTCTGAGGTAGTGAGCTTCGAGGAGAGCATTCCAGTGGGATGTCATCGGGTGAGTCTGGCACTTCATCGGACGACGAATCCCTGTAGGCTCGCCGCCAGCCCTTGATCCTCAGAAGGGATCCTCCACCGGCTCCTTGGCGACCGTGGTCGGAACCGAGAGCGAATGGTCCTGTTTCTGACCAATACCAGAACGGGTACTTGGATGGCTGCCATGAGACCTTGGAGAAGGTCAACCGCTTGTACGCCAGACGGGGATTCTTACTCCTTGAGCCGGACAGGTTTTGTCCCTGAGAGGATGATAGATGGCCTTGTATTTCCTTCTCCTTCGTTTGTTTTCTCCCGCCGCCTTATTGTCGTGTAGTAGTAACCGTTTCTTTTGCACTTACAGGTATGTAATGAGACATTTCCCCGAGTCGAGGGATGTGTTTTACCGCCGAGAGAGGGCATCGGACAGGGTAGCAGACCTTTTCTCTTTGCGAGGGAGTTCTTCAGGCTTCTCCCTCTACTGCTCTTTGCCTTTTCCAGTACGGTGGGCGTCTTCCTTTCAACGGTGGGGAAACTATTTTCCATTCCTCCACTTGGCGGGCGAGGCTTTGGAGGCAACGGAGGACGGGGTTCCAGCCCTCGTGCTTCCGTTTGCAAGCATGGCCGGTGTGCTGGGTCGGCTTCTGTAATGGGTGGGCCTTGTTGCTCCACTGGCCCCCGTTGGTCCGCTTCGGTGGATCAAAAGGGATCCGAGGCGTCCCTCGTTGGTCTGCTTCCGCAAAACAAACGAGATGCAAGGTGTCCCCCTTCTCTGGCATAGGCGTTTTCCACTGTTGGTCCGCTTCCTCAGAACAAGTACACAGGGTGAAGGTCGTCTATCATCGCCATGGGAAGCTGAGGGCAGGAGCGAACTTCCTTTTTCTTTCTTACATGTCTTTAAGGCAGTCTTTGTATCTTGACTGAGGGGCGAGACCTCTTAGTTTGGGTAGGATAGGAGTTGGAAGTGGAAGGGTGGTTGGGTGAGTGACTTTGGGTTGGGGAGTGGTGGCCGTCACGAGCCTTGGTGGAGGGGTGGACACAGGGTCCATGTGGGTTTGAATGGTGAGGGTGCCATGAGTGGGGGTCGTTAGCTCTTGAAGGACCGGACTAGGAGAGGTAGATGGAATGGGAAGCTCTTAGATTTCTTCTATGGCGGGAGGTGGGTTTGGAATGGTACTCATATCCACTTGAGTGAGTGTGTGGGCCATGATCTTCTCTACCAAGGGGTTGGTGATGGGGTCATCACCATCCGATCCCACACTCGGGGCCCGTCTTCTCGGATGCCACCACTGACTCCAACGAGCTCTGGTAATGATGAAACCAGTGCCACAAGTTCCTGGCTTGGCCAAGGAGGACGCCCAAATTCTTGGGGAATTTTCTGAAGTTGATGGTTGCCGGGGCAGGGTCAGGACCTGGACCGTTCTGCTCTGATTTCGGCTGTTCCCAGACTACTGCTGCTGGAATAAGACGCTGCCAAAAATACTCCCACAGTCTGATGGAGGCGGGACCAGAACCGTTGTGATCGTGGGCGAGCCTTCTTTAAGCCGAGAGCAACGGGGTCATCGGAGGAGGTTAGAGTAGACCGCGAGCACCCAAATGGTGGGAAGGGGTCGGATGTAGCTCAAGGGAAGCTGACCTGCGCACTCTGGGGAGGAAATTTGAAAATCTGTGCTCCGGGGTCCAAATGACTCTCTTCTTGTTGGTGCTGACAGAGGGCTTAGAGAAGAAGACCTCAGCCAAAAATAATGTCGAAAGTCATCTGGGAACAATCGTGATCACTTCTTATCTTGGCCTCAGGTTCCTCGCCCGAGCAGTTCTGCACAGTCGAGGGAGATTGGCTCCTCTGGGCAGCAAGGACTTCAGATAATGGCAAGACCACCTCGCCTACGAAGCAGCCTTGATGAGCATTCCAGCAACATAGATCTTGCCACCAGGAGCTTCATGGAGATGATAGAACAGCCTCTACAACTAGAAGCTTCTCTGGTGCCTACGAACTGGGAACTGCAAGTTGAAGATGATAGGTGGGAAATGGGGTAGATGGGAGGGGAAATGGGGTGTTTCAATTATAGTTCAAGCAAACCTTGATCACCTTGATATCTAGTCACACATGAACTACAAAAGTAACCAAGCAAAATCGGCCAAAACGACATGAAGCAGCCATGGCCTAGTTTCTCTTGTCCAGACCATAGCACAAGACAATCCAGCAAACCATTAGACAATCCATCATGAAAAACACAGTATTCAGATACTTGCTCTAAAATCTCATGAACAGTATACATGAGACACCATCAAAAATATATTCATGACGTGGCATTGCTTCTCAGCCCAGTAAAGTAACTTGCAAAGTAAGATAGCAACATATGAGTTCATGAAGCAACAACAGACATTCTCCACAACACTTACACACAATATTTTCACTTCTATACATACGCAAAGCACACAATATCTTATTATCATTAAAACCATTATCAAAGACAAAGAGAGGGAACAACGAACCCAACACCAAAAAATAGAAATGTCCTTGTTATAAAAAGAGATTTTCTTCCGAGGGCTCCGCCTCCGAAAACCCTACAAGGGGCGCTGCCCCCTTGACCCCCACGACCTGACCGCTCAAGTCGATTCGTGTGACCTAACCGCGCAGGTCGATCCGCGTGTGAGGGCCCACGATGGTGGTGCATGACGCGATGGGTTACTGGGAGCCTTGAGTTGGGCTCCAGCTTGCTGTAGAGTGGCTAGGGCTTACGCACCCCCCAGGTGCTCGGGGAAATTCCTGACACGCATGTGTGTGGGACATATAAGGCTGCTGTGAGCTCCTGAGGCTTGTGATCGGCCCAGATGGGTCTTCCTTTGGCTTCAGAGGGCTTGAGGGAGGTGACTCGGGGGTAGACCCCGGCCTCGTTGCTGGGTGCCACATGGCGTGGCTTGTAGTCAGGGGCGCCCCCGGGTCGGCTCAGGTAGCTGTGTTGAACGCGGGTAAACCCACAAGCTGAGTGATCGAGGGTGAGCCTGATCGATTGTTGATGTTGCCATGGGTCATGGCTAGCTAGATAGGACCCTTGGTTGGGCCCGGTGACTGGGGCGTTGACATGATAATGCTGTTTGTCTAGTGGTCAGGGTGACCTTCCCTCCCTGGCGAAGAGTCGTATGATGCGGTAGGCTGTTCTGAGTCTCGGGTTAACCCAGTTGTTGAGGTGTCGAGGGTGCAATCTGGTATGTAGGGTGTCCGGGGGTGATCCCCGAATCTCTTCAGAGTGCTGCTCGATAGGGCAGGTTGTCCCGAATCTTGGACCCGACTCGATTGTCGGAGAAACTAGCTGGTACAGTGCCCTTTGCTCAGGAACGATCCCCACTTGTTATGGTGTGCCATTTGACCTGACGAAGTGTCTCAATTTTCGAGCTCAACTCAACTGGTAGAGCACTTTTGACATTGTGCCATTTTGCTCCATTTAGGAAGTGTTTTTCTATGCTTAATCCTGAATTAATTAGAGGAAATAAGCAGGTGCCAACAAGGCACTATCTGTATGGAGGGAAATTTGAAATCTTCACGGACCACCAGAGTCTGAAGTATGTATTCACCTAGAAGGATCTTAACCTCACGCAGAGTAAGTGGATGGAATATATGAAGGATTATGATTTCACCTTGTCTTATCAGCCGGGCAGAATGAATGTGGTAGCCGATGCATTGAGTAGGAAGTTGGCAGTTTGTCACTTAATGTTGAAAGAGTGGAAGCTGTGGCAGTAGGTGCCAGTGGAAACTTTTAGAATCAAGGTCCCACGAGATTGGGGGTCAACTATTCTGGCCAGCTTGACTGTCACACTGGCTATTCATTGTCAGGTGATAGAAGCTTAGCGCGTGAACCCTGAGTTACCTCGTGTCTTATCAATGGCCGAAGTGGAGTTCAGCAATGATAAAGTTGTGAGATTCTAAAGCAGGTTGTATGTTCCAACTGAAGAGCAAGTGAGGAAAGCTATTTTGCAGGAAGCCCATGGATCCCAATATGCTGTGCATCCCGGAGCAACCAAGATGTATCATAATTTGAAGAGGCAGTTCTAGTGGCCTGGTATGAAGAAAGATGTTGTTGAGTTCGTGGCCAAATTCTTGACATGTCAGCAGGTGAAGATAGAACATCAACGGTCGGGTGGCACTTTGCAACCTTTGGAGATTCCTGCATGGAAATGGGACCATGTGACTATAGATTTTGTGGTCGCTTTGCCACGAACCTAGAATGGTCATGATGGTATATGGTTGGTAGTTGACCGATTAACTAAAATCGCCACATTGTTGCCGATCAAGATGAGTTGGGGAGTTCATAAATTGGCCAGACTATAGGTGGAACGGATTGTTCCCCTACATGGTGTCCCTATTTCGATCATATCCAATCGGGACCCCCGTTTCACTTCTGGTTTCTAAAGGAGTTTTCAGAAGGTTTTGGGTACAGAGTTAGCTTTCAGCTCAGCTTATCACCTGCAATCCGATGGATAGTTAGAGAGAACTATTTAGACCTTAGAGGATATGTTGAGAGCTTGCTGCCTTGAATGGTAAGGGTCGTGAAGTTATCATTTGCCATTGGTCAAATTCGCTTATAATAACAGCCATCATTCCAGTATAGGCTTGGCCCCCTATGAAGCATTATATGGGAGGCCGTGTCGCACTCCCCTCGACTGGTTTGAGGTTGGTGAGCAGATAATGACAGGACCAGAGATGGTGCAGCAATGTGTGGAGGCGGTGCAGCTGATTAGGCAAAAAATTGTAGGTAGCCCAAAGCCGACAGAAGAGTTATGCAGATCGGCGAAGGCAACCTCTTACATTTGAGGTAGGAGACTGGGTGTTCTTGAAGGTCTCCTCCATGAAAGGCGTGGTGTAATGTGGCAAGTGAGGGAAGCTAAACCATCATTATATTGGGCCTTTTCTCATTGTGGAGCGTGTTGGCCCAGTAGCGTATTGCTTGCAACTACCTCCAGAGATGAGCGCAGTGCATGATGTGTTCCATGTGTCAATGCTGCGGAAGTATATGCCCGATGACTCTCATGTGCTGGAGAACTCGGTGTGGCTTGAAGTGACGCCGGATATGTCTATTCTCGAATATCCCATTCGTATTAGGGATCAACGTGAACAACAGCTAAGGAATAAGGCCATACCTTTGGTGAAGGTGGTTTGGCAACGCCATTCAGGAAAGGAAGCGACATGGAAGCGTAAAGATGAGATGCAATAGCGATTTCTATATTTGTTTGGGTAAGACCTTCCCTCAGGTTGTTATGATTTGGTGTAAATTTTGAGGATGGAATTTTTATAAGGAGGGGAGGACTGTAACACCCCGAATTTTAGATTTCCACCTAATAGGCGTCGAATCAATTTTTTGTGAATATTTTCAGAAGTAGCGTCGACCTTAGTTCTTGTGATAACTGAAGTGACGTCGACCTTAGTCCTTCTTAGATTGAGGTAGCATTGATCTTGGTCTACTGAGGAATGGCTGTGGCGTCGACACTTCTGTGGTAGATGCCAACACTACAGTAGTGTGTAACGACACTTCTCTTCAGCATGTGCACTGCCCTTGACAGCATGGATTTCTGTGAAACCTCATTTTCTATGTTAGCAGTGCCTTGATTTCTATGCAACCATGAATCTTGAATTCTACCTTGATTCTTGTGCACCCAAATGCCTCGATCTCTATGCCTTACTTGATTTCTTTCTATCTTTGCAGACACAATTTGTTCCCTATGCTGGCTTGACCTGAAATGCATGAATGTTTGTTATTATAAAATACAGATCAAACTTATTAACAAGCCATAGTCAGACATCATCAAAATAATAGAATTAAGCATGTTATACACATGCCCGATAGTACATCCTTGCCATTGGTCGGATGACGGATGTCACTTATCTGACACAATCGAGTCGATGCCGGTTCATTGGGCAAGCCAAACGACACTGCCTGTTTGTTATAGAATCTTCCGATCCTCCTAAGGTGAAGTCTCTGGTGCTCGTATCAGATGACCTAAGGCTCCAGTAGTTCGAGAAGACCCATGTGTATTGGCTTTCTTCAGCTTTTGTGCTTTAGTGGGCCGCATCATTCTTCTTGTTTAGGCGTGATTGCCATTGAACATATTTTGAGTGCCAACAACTCCTTATCAAGCCCCCAAATAAACCCCTTTCGGCTTCTAATGGCCTGTCTCAGTACCCCTTCGTCCCACCGAAATTCATGGTGCTTTGCCATCTTCCCATCCTACAGAGGTACTCCCCATTTGTCCCACTAGGACTAACCCTCCACCATTGATCTAGGACCTATGCTCCCAGCCAATGCACTCTCATGGCCTTTCAGCATTCAGCTGCAACAATGTCATATTTGTCCCATGGGACTCTCCTATTACTACTGGTTCAGATTCCTTGCCCAATGTCAGCCCAATAAAATCTCCTTTTCCTTTCCATAAGGCGCTCTGCCCTTGTCGAGCTCAATAATTCGCCCATCAGTCCCGTCGGGCTATGTCCGGAACATCAGATCCTGGAACACGTGAATGACCAGCCAGTTCTCGAGATAATATAGCATAGATACCATATAGTAATGCGTTAAGGGATAACGAGTATGGAATACTTACCTGGCTTACCTGACCTGGAAGTGAAAGTAAAGTAATGCTGCAAGAGATCATGAATAGGATTTTGCAATCGTATATATTAGGAATCAACAACATTCAAGCCAAAATATTATTAATTAAGCACATAATGCTGCAAGAATAAAGCAATACTCATTCATCATTTCAGCATATGAACGGTCTATCCCAGACTGCCATAAATGGTCTAAACATGGCTGCAAGGCTATAAGAATTGAATCTCATCGTGGCGTAAGGACGGTGCTATGGAAGACCGCCCAAGTAGGTGTACGGTCATAGCGAGACCGCTTAATGGCAGTTGGGTCATCACACATAAACCACCTGATTCAGACCACCTAAAATCTAAACATCCCGCCGATAGATCGCATTCTAATCATCGATTTCAAAAAAATAAACTGACGCCTCCCATCGCCCTCTCCACTCACATTCCTTCTTCCATTGCACCCCCGAATGGAGGAGCTCCCCGCCGATCTCCCCTCTCATCCTCCACTCTCCATTCTTCTCCTCCTCCTCCCAATTTCTTCCTGGCCCTCGCATACTCCGTATGCGATTTAAGAAGTAGGCCTTGACTCGTCTGATGGCCGGAGAGGAAATCGTGCCGCTGCCGCCGGAGAACTCCGCTGAGGAGATGGTGCCACCGTTGAAGGCGGCCGTGGAGGGACCCCCACCACCCACGGTTGAAGATAGGGCGACGGCGATCGTCGACGGAGTGCTTGAGGGCACGGGAGCATCACCGGAGGTGGCGACCGTGGCGGTGGAGAATCTGGTGAGGACCTCCGAGGTAGGCCCAAAACTACCCCCATTCTAATCCATGCACATTAGCTTACGTGAAGAAAAAGGGGTACACAACCTCTCTGGGATCGGTTGTAAGGCCCCATGGGCCATTGGCAAGTGTGGGGAGGTGAAGAAATGTCGTTCGGGCACGGTGAGTAGAAAACGGTCCTAATAGGGACCGCCTAGGACAGAAGCGGTCCAAATAGGACCATCTGCGAAACAAAGAAAATGAGAAGGTAACCTAAGGGTTCCCTAGAGGTGAGTACTACTCCCCTTAAAAATTAGAAGGTATCCTAAAGGTTCCCAAGAGGCAAGCACTGCTCTCCTTAAAAATGAGAAGGTAACCTAAGGGTTTCGAAGAGGAGGACACTCATGCCCCCTCAAAAATGAAGGCAGCAATTGAAGGACCCGAGGGAAGACACAATCTTAGGGTAGAGTAAAGAGACAAGTATATATACGCAAGTTGAAGATAGCAACACCGCGTAGAAGTCTCCCATCGAGAGGTACACATTAATATGGACTCAAACTAAATGATTTTATTTCTTTAGCCAAAATAGAAGCTGCCAGAGCTCGAAAAACTACTCCCATGCAACCAACAAGCAAGCGTGTAAAAAATAAGACTAAACACAGCCACGGCAGCATGCGCTGACCCAGCTTCCAACATCTCGTCCATTAGGTACCACTTCCGACAGGTTAGCTGCCAGCAACCATGGTAGCCACCCCATGGGTAGCCACCCCGTAGCCCATCGGTTCCGCGAAAGTAGGCCAACTAGGAAAGCCACTGGCGAAGAGGTCTGCATTAGGAAAGAAGATCGGATGACTCATCTGCCCCCGGTTGATGGGCGACAGTGGAGCAACGAGGCCAACCCGTTCAATCAACTGGCAATGCTTGCAAACTAGCAAGAGGCAACTGGTTGTCCCGCAGGCCATTGTCAACGGTTGGCAGAAGAGCGATGAGACTGACACCGTCCAGCCAGCGGCCCCCCTGCAAGCTAGCAAAAGGAAGACGGCTTCCATGCCTGCTATCACCTCTGTCCACAAAACGAAGGATGCTCCCTCCGATAGGGGGGACACCTCGTTACGCACCTACAGATCAAAGAAGACGATGGGAAAATAGCCACACGACACAAAGGCAAAGAAGATTGGGAGGAGAAGAGTATTATTTAGATACGAAAAGGGGGGATTACAAAGGGAGGTCTCGTCCCCCTAGGGATGAAATTTCTATTGCTCAAGGTATAGGACCCCCTGGCCAGAATATAGGTGGTTGACCTTCTCCAAGGCCTCTCGCCAGCCGTCCAAGTACCCAAGCTTGTATTGCTTGGGAGTGTCGCCACCATTCTCTTTTTTGTAGGACTCAGTAAGTACACCCGCAGGTCGACTCTCTTATAGGTGGGTGACTGATGTCATGGTGACAGAGAGAAGGTGTCGGATGTTGTGGCGAATCCATGGAGGGATCAAGGGTTGGTGTGGAACCAAGGGGGTCTTTTATTTATTGGTTCAGATAACAACTCCGGGCCAATGGTAAGATGTTTGTTGGCTTAGACTGAAGGTCATGATGCCCAATGACTTGGCTTAGATGTCAGGTCGTGACGCCAAAAGGGAAGAATATCTAACAGCTTAGACGTAAAGTCATGACGCCATATGACTTGGCTTAGACGTATGGTCATGACGCCAAGATAGAATTTTTAAACGACTTAGGCGAATTACCATGACGTCGTATAGCTTGGCTTAGGCAGAAGGCCATAACGCCAAGACAGAATTTTTAAACGGCCTAGGTGAATTGCCATGACGTCGTACAGCTTAGCTTAGGCAAAAGATCATGACGCCGTACAGCTTGGCTTAGGTAGAAAGCCATGACGCCAAGGTAGCATTTTTACCGGCTTAAGCACAGGGCCATGATGCCGTATGACTTGGCTTAGACGTATGGTCATGACGCCAAGGCAGAATTTTTTAACCGGCTTAGCCAGACAGTCATGACGCTGTATAGATTGGCTTAGGCAGAAGGCCATGACGCCAAGGCAGAATTTTTAAACAGCTTAGGCGAATTGTCATGACGCCGTACAGCTTGATTTAGGTGGAAGGCCATAACGCCAAGACAGAATTTTTAAACGGCTTAGGTGAATTACCGTGACGTCGTACAGTTTGGTTTAGGTGGAAGGTCATGACGACAAGGTAGAATTTTTACTGGCTTAAGCACAGGGCCATGACACCATATTACTTGGCTTAGGCAGAAGGCCATGACGCCAAGGCAAAATTTTTAAACTGCTTAGGTAAATTACCATGACGCCGTACATGGCTTAGACAGAAGGTCTTGATGCCAAGGCAGAATTTTTAAACGACTTAGGTAAATTACCATGACGCCGTATAGCTTGACTTAGGTAGAAGGCCATGACGTCAAGACAGAATAGCAGGTTTCATCATCGCTATTGGATTTATACCGATGCAAAGGGGTTTTATACACCAGTAATAAAAGAAGAGTCAATGAGCAATACAAGAGAAATAAATAAGTAAATGAATAATGATGACAATAATGAATAGAATGATGATGCTCTCATCACCCCCAGACCCTAGGCATGGGAATATCAATAAGGATTTCGTGGGCCACGCTTAGACCTCAGGTCCGCCCCGATCATGGTCATTGTCTGGCCCATATCCTCGGCCTATAGCTCGCCCCCCTTTGAACACATATTGGTTTTAGGATCTGATCCCGTGACATCCTCCCGTTGCCCCTTGGCACCAGGAAACATTGACGATGCCCACGTGAGCCTGACTTCGACTGCGGGGGGCCCACCGCAGTATGGTCGTGGCTTGATCTTGCACCGGGCTGATGAACTTATTGGTTTTCGACCACTCTAACCGAAATTTAATTGAACATTTTCTTTTCCTCTGAACAATAAATTTGTCATATCCCGACATACATATGCTCTGATTTTCCCATGACGATTACGCTATTCTCAACCCGGACACTCGTCTGAACATTAAATGGCCAACACATGACCGACATGAGCTCAAATACTTTCTTTACACCCTCATATAAGGACTTCGGTGTTTCTTAATAGATTTTTTATGCAATTAATTTTTCGACCAAGAGGCCCTTTTTCTTGGTGATTAATCAAGGGTGTTCCCCTCTCCGAGTGGATGAAATTAACGTTGTGACCTTTATGGCACGATGGATTTTGGTCCCGACACGACACAATCATCTGTGGACGCACTTTAATTCATGTGTTTATTTTATTCGTTTGTTGAGTGCATGGGCGTGCCAGTCACAGAGTAACAATTTATTTGGGCTCTGAAGAGCCACGGGTGCGCTCGATCTGACTCTGTCAGATGATTGTGTGGTTCTGGTCGGGATCAATACCTGCCATGCCATAAAGGTTACGACGTTATTTATATCCCCCATACGAGGGAACACCCTTGATTAGTTGCCAGAATTAAGGGCCTTGTTGTCACGCCCCGAGCGCGGAAGATACCCGGAAGATGCGCGACGAATCGACAATCAAACATGTCATTCAGAGTAATATGCATTCGACACATAGACAGAGATGCGCAACATAAAATAACATAAAGATCTTTATGGGAGGGCTGTGATGCCCCAGGTTGTTCAGATATTCATCGGATCAGGATCTGTGGGTTTCGGATCTCGTTCGGGCGTCCCGGATTGAGTTTAGTGATTTTCGTGTATTTTTACCGGTCGGACCTTCGGAATGCTGTGCACGGTGAACCGGTACATTCTCCGACTCCGGAACAGTACCACTACGTTGTGCGTCTTCCGAGGATCACAGAGGTAATTTTTTCATATTTTTTTAAATTTCTTAAATTTTTAGATTTTTCTATATATAACCCCTAACCCTTTCTCTCTCTCTCCATCTCTCATTTCTCTCTTCCCTCCCTCTCTCTTCTCACGCTCTCTCCTCTCTCCCTCTCTTCTCCAGCGATCGACGAAGGCGGACAGGGGCGAGGCGGTGAGGATCTTGGGGAGTGGAGCGGCGAGGATGGAGCGAGGATCGCGATGGTGGAGGTGGTTCGTGGGATCGCGAGCCGGTGAGGGTTTTACGACGTTTTCTTCGTGGACCGACGTCCACGGTGCGCAAAATCTTCGGTGGAGGTAGGGAGACGGATCCTTAACCTGCGTACTTCATTTCCTACGAGTTTCATAGGCCGTGGTGAGCCGAGCAAGCATATTTGGGGATTTTGGAAAAAAAATCCATGTTTTGGGGTGTGAGCTGGATCTCCCGTTTTACGGTGTTTTTGGCTGATCCAGGGGTTTAGATGCATGCCTAGGGGCTTGGGGGAGGTTTCCCCATTTGTTTCCCCTTCACCTGGGGGTGATTGGGGCGTGGAATGGGTTTTTCCGTAGTTTTGTCATTTTTCGGGCGCGGACTGAGAACGCGACCATCACGGTGGCCGCGTTCTTCATAGAAGGCGTTGTATCGGGGGCGCCGCGTTCATCGGGGAAGATGAACAGTAGGGCGGTTAGGGTCGCGGTGGTGAGACCAACCGCGACCAGGTCACGGTCGTTAAGCCCGCTGTTGTCGCGACCGGGGGACCCACCGCGTTGATTGGGATCGCGCCCCTCGTGGCGGGCACGTTCTTCCCTTGTCACGCTCAAGGTGGGGTTCACGTTCATGAACGCGCCCAGAGTGGGGTGCGCGTGACGAGGATCGTCAAGCAGTATAGACAAATATCAAATTAAAGATATTAATGTGCGTATAATAATAAAAGGACGTGTAAATGACGAGCTTATTTAAATGCACAGATCAAATCCAGCAGCATCTCCCCTTGGCTTCAATTTATGCCAAGTGAGGATAGGAGACCGTCCACGCAGTGGCGGGGCGGAATCCGAGCAATGGTTAGGGTGCTGTCCCTCGATGTACATCTTCGAAGAGACGTCCCGACTTGTTAATCTTCCCCAAGGAATAGAGCCGAAAGGGGGTACGCATTGACGACACTCCCTTGACCTATTGGGGTTGTCGTTATTAAATCTCGATTTCGGCAGCATTTCCCCTTGTTTTGGGTCATGCTGAAGAAGAGATAGGCCATCACCCACGGAATGCCGGGATGAAGGTCAGAACGGGAGAGCGCTGAGGCTCCTAAATAATGTAATTACCTTATGGTAATGTTTAATATCCCCCTTTGGAAGTCGACGGGACTCATGCAGAGGCAGAGCCCTTCGGACTTACGGGGTTACATGTGGGTCCGATTCCAGACAATGGAATGTAGGGGAGGTCATTCCCTATTAATTTATTCCTCGGGGTTTCAGTGGAGACTCATGGGCATCCCCAGAGAAATCTAACAAGGTTGGTGGAGGTTCCAACAGGGTCTATGGAAGGTTCTCGACGCGAGTAGCATTAAACAGATAGAGGCTCTCGGCGCGGCATAGGGTGAAAGAGATATCGGCGTAGGGTGATCGGCGCGGCCATTGGCGGGAAGAAAGGGAGAAGGCTCTCGGCGCGCATAGGTTCTCGGCCCATGAACCCTCGCGCTGGGGGCTGTTCATGGCGCTGAGAGACTTTGGCGTCGAAAAGCCCAATCCATCTTCCGGAGCTCTGTTTTTGGCATTTTCAGGGATTCCAGGGATTCTGGGTTTCAATTGCAAGGATCTTGGAGTCAAATGTAAACTGTAATGGGGGGGTTTATAGGGTAAAACAAGGTCATTGGAAAATGGAATAGGTTAGCGAGCAGATTAAGGGATCAAGGTCGGATCAAGGTCTCCACTATTCACAGAATAATCCCAGGGGATCTGTTCTTTTGCCTGTTGTCCAGGAGATCAAGAGATGACTGTCTCTGATCCCTGGGACGACTCTGTGGCTTTATCTCCCTACGTAGAGTGGACAGTGAAATTATATTTCTATAATTTTTATTAATTATCTGTACTGGGAGTACGAGTCTTGGCCGGGGTCGTCTTCCCCACACCCGGAGCGTAGAGGTATCGTGTCCGCTCCCCACTTTGGCATTTGCTTTCCTCGTATATATTCGTATGCCGTTACAAGTGATAGGATATCTAGCTCGTTATATTATTTCAATCACTACTGCGAGAGAGTGAATGTGACCCATCCCGTGACTCGATCCGAGCACGGAAGAGTCAAATACCCTTGACTCATTGTCGATTTCTCAACCGCGCACATCCACACGCTTCCCTCGCTAGGGACGAGTCACGAGCTTGCATAGAGTCCCAGGTTCGCATCCAAATTGGTATTGAGTTCTCATCGTCGTCCCGCATCAAATTGGTATCAGAGCTAGTTTGAGTCTAGGGCAGTCCTTATTTTAAAAAGAAAAGGTGTCTTGGTTTGCATTTCATCCAAATATACGATATATCAAAAGGCATTACTAGAATGATAGGTTACGCCTATTGGGAAGGTAGCCCACTTGCATGCGAGGATCTTTGGATCCCCAGCTCTGCCATGTACTGGATATAGGTTAAGGTCTAGGTTTGTAGTCGAGTCTGCATTCCAACTATGCATGTCTTGTCTCTTTGTGTCGGCATGTCCATCTTGTAGTTCCCCAGTGTCCATTGGACTCCAAGTTTCCCATGCCATATAACTGGTTGCATGACACCCATGGGCTTCGCAACCAACCCCTCCACTTTCTTAGGCTCGAAGGCTCAAACTTCTATGGCTCCAAGGTCCCGAGTGACTACCTACATTGGGAAGTCACCATGGATAAATATTTTGATTGTTACATCATGTCCGAGGCCAGGCAATTACCTTTTGCCAAGGAAAGGCTTCTTCACGAGGCTGCTGAGAAGTGGAGAGACATTGAATGCTTGAGGGAGGTTAGGAGGTAATTGTTGGAACGATATGGTGGTGCACACCAAGATTCAGAGAGGGGGTGAATGAATCCCCTTTAAAAATTCTAGCGGAGATAGAACTTAGGCTAAATCTTGGCAGATTAAGGCACTATCACAGTTCAGGTGACTGTGAGAACACGTCACGCCCAGTGCGAAGAAGTCCTCATCGCCTGCCGTAGCACAACGGGCCCAGGTCGGGAGGGGACAAGAAGTGACAGTTCGAGCAAGGCTCCAGACAAGGGAAGAGGCAGAAAGAGCCCTCTCGGACGTATGAGCGGTACACCCCCCTGACCGCCCCCGTCTACGAGATTTACGAAGACATCAAGGGCTCAGACCTTCTCCGCCAACTCAAGCCCATCAAGGCAAAGCACCGCAACCACCAAAAGCACTATTTATTCCACAGTGACCATAAACACCATACAGGCGATTGTCATCAACTACAAGATGAGATCGAGCACCTTGTCCGCTAGGGGCATTTATCCCGGTACGTGTCCGAGCTCAAGAAAGACGCTACCGCCATGGAGGAGATCGACAATATCCCCTGTGGGGTCCACATCAACATCATTGCTGGCGACGCGACATCAGGAGGAGACAACAATCGAGGAAGGAAGCGTCATGCCGAGCGGGCGAGCTGGGCCTCCGAGCCCCCCAAGGCCCCGCAGGCGAGCGAACAACAGGCCTTGGTGTTCTTCGACCAAGACCTAGAAGGGTTAACAACCTCGCACGGTGACGCCCTAGTTGTATCGACCACAGTAAACCATTGTAATATAGACAGAATATTATTCGATAATGGTAGTGCCCCTGATGTACTTTCTTATGATTTTTTCCTCAAGATGGGTGATAATCTATCTAGACTCCGCCCGATCCGAGCCTCACTTTGTGGGTTCAACGGCTAGGCAGCTTATCCCGAGGGAACCCCTAGCCTGCCGTTCACCATCGGACCCCGCCCAAAATCGACATGGTTATGGTAGACTTCATTGTGATTAAAGGGATGATGGCTTATAATGCCATCTTCGACCGAGGCCTCCTCAGCCAAATGAAGGCAGTGTGCTCTACCTATCACCAAAAAATGAAGTTCCCCACCAAAATGACGTGGGGGAGGTCTGTGGTAACCAGGCTGTGGCCAGAAGGTTTTATATAATCTCGGCCAAAGCCATAAGACCGGAAGGGAAAGGGACTAAGGGGACTGAGGAAGGACCAGTGACATTTGAGCCTGGCGGCGATTTGTTAACGATCTTCCTCAGAAATGACCCTGCCCTGGGAGTCAAGATCAGAGCTGACCACCCGTCTGATGTTCAGAAGCAATATAAACATTTTCTTGCTGAGTACATCCAAGTCTTTGCATGGTCTGATGAGCAATTTCTTGGGATCCCTGGGGAGATTGTAATGCACAAGCTCAACCTCGACCTGACGGTAAAGCCTGTCCAGCAGCGCAGAAGAAAGCATGCCTCGGAGAAACAGACGATCATCAAGGAGCAACTAGGCAAGGGGAAGGAGACTGGTCTTTTGCGTCTAGTCCTCTACCCGACGTGGCTCGCCAACCTCGTTCTGGTACCCAAAGCTTCGGGAAAATGGCGAATGTGTGTGGACTTGACCGACCTTAACAAGGCCACACCAAAGGACTGTTACCCGCTACCGAGCATCGACTGGCTCATCGATTCAACCTCCGACAACGAGCTGCTCAGCTTCTTGGATGCTTACTCTGGCTACCATCAGATCATGATGGATCCAGAGGACATTGAGAAGACCGCTTTCATCATCGACTTCGGCGTACACTACTATACCCAGATGCCTTTCAGGTTAAAGAACGCCTGGGTGACATTTCAGCGGCTAGTCAACCAAATCTTCGTGGGACAACTCGGTCGGAATGTCGAGGCCTACATCGACGACATGCTCATTAAAACACCAAAGGTTGATGACCATCTTTCCGACCTAGCTAAGACCTTCGGCACCCTCCTCAAGTACAACATGAAGCTTAACCCCGCCAAATGCTCCTTCGGAGTCAGATCGAGAAAATTCCTAGATTTCCTGATAACTCAGTGCGGGATTGAGGCAAACCCCTACAAGGTTAAGGCCATCCTGGACATGCGGCCACCCACCTACGTCAAGGACGTCTAGCGCCTTACCGGATGCATCGCCACCCTCAACCGTTTCCTATCTCGAGCGACCGAATGATGCCTACCCTTCTTCAAGCTGTTGAGGGGACCCAAAATGGCATCTATCACGTTCGCCTAGGACGAGGAATGTTAGAAGGCCTTTGAAGATCTCAAGGAATTCTTGGCCTCGCCCCCGATACTATCAAAGCCGGTCCCGGGTGAAGCATTGCAATTATATCTCTCAGCAACTCCCTCCACTGTAAGTTCGGTCCTAGTCCGAAATGACGCGAGAGTCGAGAGGCTGGTCTACTACACTAGCAAGGTGGTCAACGAGGCCGAAAGAACTCTCATCCCGAAGCCTTGGCACGCCTCGTCAAATGGGCCATCATGCGCGGGGCCTAAGACATGTCCTATCGCCCCCGTGCAGCCATCAAGGGACAGGCCCTCGCGGACTTCATCGCAGAGAACACCATCCCGATCGAGGAAGAGTCACCGTCCATGCAAGGACCCTTCTGGGACATGTTCGTAGACGGATCATCCAACTCAGCTGGAAGCAATGCTGGTGTCCTCCTCAGGTCACCCGAAGGAGTGAAACTACAATACGCCTTGAAGTTCAACTTCCAGGCATCCAATAATGCCTCCGAGTACGAAGCCCTCATTTCGAGGGCCAAGATGGCGCGACGACTAGGGGCTGAGCGAGTCAGGATTCACACTGACTCCCAACTGGTCGCCAGCCAGGTCAACGGTGACTACGAAGCTCGGGAAGCACCTATGGTTAAGTACCTCCAAACAGTCTGAGGGTTAGCTCAGCTATTCAAGAGTTTCGAGGTAGTCCGAATAGCTCGCGAGGAAAACTCCCGAGTGGATGCCCTCTCTTGCCTAGCCTCCTCCTTCGGCCCAGAAGGTACCCATTCGGTCTTCCTCGAAGAGTTAGAACTACCAAGTATTGATGCCGAGCTCATTATTGTTGACCCAGCTACCCTGAGCGACTAGCGGATCCCTTATGTCTCCTGGATCCGAGACTCCCAGGCACCTTCTGACCCTCAGGAAGCTCGGAGATTGAAGTACCAAGTCCGACGCTTTGTCATCTTAGATGACGCTTTGTACCAAAGGTCTTTCTCCGATCCCCTCCTTAAGTGCCTTAGCGTCGACGAACCCGGTCGGGCAATTCAAGAAGTTCACGAAGGCATCTGCGGGCGCACCAGTGAGGAAGGTCACTTGCCAGGATCCTGCTTCGGCGAGGCTACTGGTGGCCTACCCTTCAGCGTGACTGTTTGACCTACGTGCAGAGGTGCGACCGATGTCAACGCTTCGACCATCTGGTCCACCAGCCTGCCTCGGAGCTCGTTACTCTTAGATATGTAGAACTAGATTCAAGCAGACCATCAAGTAACGTGATCACAGCTCACAATGCAGAAGGAAGCTTATATCAGGATGAATGAAACACGAGTGCCTATGTGCAGGTGTATCAAGCAAGAATTGGGTCTGCAAATGCAATGAGTGCCAAGCATGTAGACAATGCAGTCAAGACAGAACGAGTCCAAATCTGAACTACTTTCTATCCTGTGAGTGGGGGGAGAAGAAAGGGATCAGACACACAAACACAAACCACTGCACAGGAGATTTTTAAGGTGGTTCAGTCTGTAAATCAGCAAACCTACGTCCACCCCTCACTAAACCCGATGAGACTTTACCACACACTACAAACGTAACAACACACGAGCACAACGGCCCTCACACACACACACATGCTGCTCACGAGGACGAAGTACTGAACACACACGGGGATGAACCCCCCCCACACACAAACAAACAAAGAAGAATAAGCTATAAGTGCAACAAAGAGATGGGGACAGACTCCCTAACAACCACACGACTACGTAGCAGCCTAACACACTTTCGGTCTCTAAATAGAGTGCCAAAAACACTACTGTAAACGTAGCACCACACACTGAAGGTACAAGGATTAAAAAGAGAGAACACAAAGGAGAGATAAGAAAACTCAAACTAAGCTTGAGAACAAGATCTTGAGGCTGTACTGGTAGATCTGAACTCAGATCTAAAGACTGCTCATGACTTGCTGCAAGGAAGGCTACTCTCCATTCTCTCTTCTTCTTCTTCTTCTCAGCTCTGGACTTGCTCAGACAAGGGCTGGGTTGCTCACTCGTCTCTTCTCTCTCCTCTCTTTTCTTCCTCTTAGATTTTCTGTTGAGACACGAGCTCCTCTCTCCTTCCTTCTTCTTCTTCTTCCTTTGGCAGTAATGACTTCTTGATGTAGAAGCTTCATGTATATATAGAGGTCTTGGTGGAAGATTTTTCTTCCAAGAAATCTGTGGCTTGATTGGATGGAATAAACAAGGACTTCCTTGAGTACTGACCTTTTCTCTGGATTGGTCCACCAGAGGCAAGGGTATCTTCCCTCCAGGATCCTCTTATTTGAACTGTTGGAGAAGAAATGATGCTTCTTGGTGATGGAACTAGCAATGCTCGCAGCTTCATAGCTGAAGGGCATTCCATAAATAGACCCCCATTCTTCGATGGCACTAATTACTTATACTAGAAGAACATGATGGAGGTATTCCTACGAGCACAGAGTCACGAGCTATGGAGAGAGGTCACCACTAGACCATTTGAACTCCCTGAAGATGAAAGTACTTGGACCAGGAGCAGATCTGGCTGTCAACTGTCAACTGGACAGCGCTGAACATTATACAGTGTGCCTCGCACCCAGAGGAATACTCCAGGATTTCTGCATGCAAAATAGCCAAGAAAATGTGGGACGAACTTGAGCTAATCTATGAAGGTACGTCACAGGTCCGAGTCACTAAGGTAAACATGCTCACCTCTGACTATGAATTGTTTAAGATGAAGCATGAAGAAACCATACCTGAGATGTATGCTAGGCTCTCATTGATCACCAATAGTCTCAAGGCTCTAGGAAAACATATTCAGGAAGGTGATCTAGTTTGGAAGATTCTTAGGTCCCTAACCCCGGCGTGGCACATAAAAGTCACTGTATTAGAAGAATCTAGGGACCTATCCACCATGACTGTCATAAAGCTGATAGGATCTCCGATGGCATATGAGATCAACCTCAAAAGGAGTGTAGAAGAGAACAAAAAATGGAAAACTATAGCTCTCAAGGTATCTCAAAGCAATGGGAAGAGCAGTGAGGAACATGAAATTTTTTCTGATCTAGATGATGAGCAACAAGCCATGCTGACTCGCTAGTTTCAAAGGTTCCTAAGAACCAGAGGTAAGACCTTCAGGAATAAGAGGCCACAGTAGGCTAGTAAGAATACTAACTTTAAATTCGATAAGAATAAAAATTCTAATAACATTACTTGTTTTCATTGTAAGAAGCCAGGTCATATGAAAGGAGACTGCCCCGAGCTCATGAGGAAGAATGTTAAAGTGCAAAAGAAGAAGCCACAAGCCATGGTTTGCACATGGAGCGATGAAGAAGAGGACATTGAATCTGAAAACTCTGAGGAAGCGGAGCAAGGGATATGTCTCATGGCCAACAGTGATGAAGAGGTAAGTAATGCTTTTGAAAAATATTCAAATGATGATTGGGAAGACGCATATGC
>JANBPO010006998.1:20814-139325 GCA_024336825.1 Amorphophallus titanum | reverse complement strand
CATTATTAATAAAATTCACCTCCTAGATGTGCATTGGATCTCCCAATGTACCTAGGCAAGGTTTTTGATAAAAAAAGTACATTGTCTTCAAACAGAGTACAACTCACAAAATGCTTTACGAAGATTGGAAAGATGAAAAATTAAAGGAAAACACCGACTGAGTTCAAAGATTTCTCCCCCATGGCAATGATGGCTTGATTAGTCTGGATGATTGTCCCTTAGCAGACTGGAATGATATGAAATCTCCTTGAGAATAGCACCTTCGAATTCAGCACCCCTTGCAATCTGGATCCTCAATCTTGTCATTGAAGTCCACGCTCTGCACTCTGCACTCTGGCTTTTTCAATCTTCCCGCACTCTGTCTCTCTTCACTTGAATTCCTCCCATTTCTCACACTTCCCATTCGCAATAGAGTCCCCCTATTTATACCTGATCCATGAGATCCCCTTTCCCTAGAATATTCTTGTGGGCCCTCTTGCATCAGAGTTTTGTTAGATTTGGAATCTTTTCCTCAGGATCATCTCCTCTGAACATTCTCCTTCATGTGCACAAATTCCACCATCCAGCTATTTAGGTCATGTGCGACGGATGGGCTTCATTTGGGGGCATTTTGGTTTGTCACCGGTTTAACTTGAGTTGGCCATCAGTTAGGTTGACTTAAACTTGAGCCCGTGTGAAAGCATCTTCTGGATGAGGCTTCAACTCAAGTTATCTGTAACTTAAGTCGACTTGAGTTCAGTAGCTCCACAGTTCAACTTTTGGATACACAGCCAACTCGACTTGGCTCTGTCTCAACTCGAGTTGGACCAGTCCTCTACGCATTGAAGCTTCTGTGAGGCACTTATAACTCGACTTGAGAAAGGGTTAACACGAGTTGGGATAGCCCTTTAGTCTTGATAGCAGCTGCAAGATGGCATCTAATCTGTTCAGACTTGTCTTCAAATTTGTTTCTCTTCTTAACCTTCACCTTTCCTATTGCGCTTGATATCTTCAAATCCTAGCTTTCTTGTGCTTCATATACCTTGTGCCATTGTGCCTATGCAACAAAAATACTTAGTCATCATTTAAAGTTTACTCAATGATTTATAGTTTGGAATCATCAAAACTCAGGGTACAACCTGGACATGCAACCACCCGCTTGTGTCAAAGACGTTCAGTGCCTGATTGGAAGAATTGCTACACTCAACTACTTTCTGTCCCGGGTGGCGGAATGATGCCTACCCTTCTTTAAACTACTAAGGGGGCACAAGCTGGCATCTGCCACCTTCGCTTGGGATAGTGAGTGCTAGAAGACATTCACCAAGCTAAAAGAATTTTTGGTTTCACCTTCAGTGCTATCAAAGCCAGTTCTGGGAGAGGCACTATACCTCTACCTCTCTTCGACTCCCTCCATAGTAAGCTTGGTCTTAGTTCGAGACGATGGAGGTGTACAGAAGCCAATATCTTACGTCAGCAAGGTGCTCCTCGAGGCCATAAGAATGTACCCCGCAACCAAGAGACTCATGCTAGATTTGGTAACCTCGGTAATGTGCCTCTGGCCCTACTTCCAAGGACATTCCCTCATTGTACTGACTAGTGAGCCCCTGAAGAAGATTTTGGCTCACTCCAAAGCTTCAGGTCACCTCGTCAAGTGGGCGATACTACTCGGGGCATATGACATCTCTTATTGCTCCTGCATGGCCATCAAAGGATAGGCCCTCGTATACTTCATCACGGAGAGCATCATTCCAATCAAGGAAACATCCTTGTCAATGCATGGCCCAACCTGGGACCTATTCATGGATGGATCCTCCAACTCAGCCGACTGCGGAGCTAGTATCCTCCTTAGATCCCCAGAAGGTATAGAGCTACAATACGCCTTAAAATTTAACTTCTCGGCGTCCAACAACATCTCTGAGTATGAAGCTCTCATCTCTGGAGTCAGGATAGCATGATGCCTAGGAGCCGAATTAGTCAAAATTCATATCGACTCCCAATTGGTCGCCAGCCAGGTCATCGAGGACTACGAAGCTCGAGAAGCACAAATGATTAAGTACCTCTAGCTGGTGAAGGAAATAGCCCAACTGTTCGAGAGTTTTTAGGTAATCCAGATAGCTCAGGAAGAAAATTCCTGAGCGGATGCCCTCTCTCGCTTGGCCTCCTCCGTCGGCCCAGAGGGCACCCGGTCGGTCCTCCTTGAGGAATTAGAATGATTGCCTAATCCTTACCCCGAGATCACCCTCCTCCGTGAGGTGAAAATCTCAAAATTACATAAATGCCCATAATATTTACATAAATACTTTAACTACTTCAAATAAATGCTAGAAAATAGCCTAAAAATCCGTAAAAATAGGTAGAATTCACATAATCAAATCTAGATCCGAACCACTAAGGATCCGCTAAGGACACAGGCCTTACATGTTGAGTGGCATGTGTGGAGGGGGTGTGATGATGGACCTCTTCGACAAAGTGAAGCGGGGAATATGGGTCGAGCAGCTGACTAGAGAGGGGATCGAAAGGGTCAATGAAATGCTGACTCCTCCTGATAGGCCCCGTCACTATACTTGCCCATGTTTGAAATTCCTCAAGATGCGGATGGTCACCTTCTAGGATTATGATAGATGGGGCAAGGGGCTCATGTGGAAGGCAAGGTTCCTCCCTCGGGACAGTAATACCATAAGAGGGGATAGAGTCAAGCTCATCGGGTAAGGGAAGGAGCAAAAGGACCTCAGAGGTGATATGACCTATGGTGCACACTGAGGTAATGGACCCTAAAACATGGTGCGCGAAGCTATGACTACAGGGTTGGTCAGACCCTAAGGCCAACATATACGCCAACTCCCTTTGACAATCTAAACTCCTAATAAGGTCCTCTACATTTTCTACAAAGCAGAAGGATTGGAAAGTGGTGTGAACAGAGTTAAGAGGTACAACTGGGAGTGCTGGTTCCTTGGTTAGGTAAAAAGAGATCGAAGCATCTAGAATTAGACCCTTCCTTAACTAGCTAGCTAAAGACTCTCTAATGACAAGTCCGCCCTCGAGATGTAAGAATGGCTCTAGATGAGGGTCGAAGGGCGAAGCATCTACCTCGGGTGGGAAAAGGGAGTCCTCTTTGAAGTGGGGGAAACCATGGTTCTCCACCGAGGGTATGGGCCGAGAGTGTCAGCCCTGACCTCCGTATGTTCTGGCATGACATCATCCTGCCTCAGGGGTGGGCTAGGGGAAGTTGGTGGCCCAATAGGAGTGCACATCTATTCTAGTCTCTCCCTAAAAGTTTGTAGGAGCTCGGTGAGGGTGGGGTCCCCCGGGATAGAGATGTCCTGGGTGTTATGACGATATGATGGTGCAGACCGGATTCATAGGGTGGGTGAAAAGAAAGATCACGGTGAGAGCACTTACTCGACCGGTGTGAAGAAACCGATCCTGTTTGGAGACGAGGGCGAGTGGGGAAGCGTGGGTTCCCCACACGCCGCGCCGGTGTTGCTTGAACCTGCTCAAGATCTTACATTACTACACCTATCGTAGGAGGGGGGATCTTGGGGTGGGGGTTAATTTCATACAATCAAAACTACCTCCACGCAGGGAGGGGCCTTTAGCCAGTCAAGAAGGGAGGGGAAGAAGCAGACAAGAAGCTTCAAAGAATGTCGGAGTCGATTCTGTCCCCTCTCAGGGATAGAGGATAGATAGTCATTTCTAGAATTGTTGTGGTCACTCCCGAACTCCTTTATCAGAAGGACCACTGCCAAAATTTCGTAGGTTGACCCAGAAAGGTGCTGGAATTTTAGTAGGAGCTTTGGAAGCCGGCGCTGGTCGGGTGGGACTAGAAGCAGAGGCTCTGTTATCAGGTTCTGACTATCTCAGCACCACAGCATCAGGAAGATGAAGCCGCCACGAGCTGTCCAAAACATCAAATTGAGCGCGGTCAATGGCGTTGGAACCGTTGACGAGTTGCCTTCGAAACGTGACTCACGGGGGTGCCAGCCGATGTCAGAGTAGGTCGTAGGAGCCCAAATAGTGACAGGGTATCAGTTCAGTCCGAGGGAAGACAGAACTGTGCACCCTGGGGAGAAAATGGAGAAGAATTCGTTCATGTTGCCGAATGGAGTGCCGCTTCTTGGAGGAGGAGGGAGACTCACAGTAGAAGGTCCTGGTCAAACCCCGCCTTCAGATCTTCAGGTGAGCAGGTGTGGCAGCTTCTGCAAGCCGCCTATAGAGGCTGATCTGAACCCTTCTGCGCAGTCGGAGTAGATTGCTTGCCCCGGACAGCCACGAACTCAGAATGAGACGAGATGATGGCCGTTGTGAAGAAGACTTGGATACACTTCCACCAATACCTCTTGAGCCTTTAGAAACACCCGGATGAAGTCGCAGTTGCCTCTACAAACTGCTGGTTCACTGCTTCCTATGACCCAGAACTGTAGGTTTAAGAGCGGAGGTGGGGAATGAGGTAAATGGGAGGAGAAAGGGGGTGGATGAGTGTGGGGGAGACCCGCATCTTCTGGGAACAGCGGGGCCAGAGACTCCTCCGGAGGTGGCAAAGCTTCATCATGTTGGCCCTCATTAGAAGGAACTGCCTGGCTTGCAGGCTCGACCCTATTAGAGGGGCCAGCTTGCTCTGACGCCTCCTCGCGCAATGGTGGCTCGGCTGGCTCCTCTTCTTCATCAGAAGAGGCGATTATAAAAGGGACGCCACCCGATTTAGTTTTTGAGCTGGGGCCTGAACCCTCTGAGGGACTGAGAATGAAAGGGATTTCCCGAACTTGGGTTTCCGGGATAGGACCCGGCTTCTCCCCTCTGAAAATTATGACCCGGTCAAATAATGAGGGGACCGTCATGTCCACGTCCTCGTCCCCGGCCACGTCCCCGACCATTTCTCGCCGAGCGACGTTAATATGTTGCCATGGGAGCCTTGCCTCCGGTGTTATCAGCCGAAGGCGCGTTGATATTGTCGGGCGGCGGGATTGCCACCATGTTGCAGGAGAGCTCTTGCAGCATTTCCTCGAGCATCGCGACGATGAGCTCCTCATCTTTGTAGAATAAGGAGAACTCCTCTGGGATTGGAAACTCTTCACCTTCTTCAATACGGTGAGCCATCTCCCGGAGCCATTGCAGAAGGCGGGTTTTCCGCCCAAGCTTGTCCCAAGGAATATATTCGTCCAGAGTGACGACCCTGGTGGGACGAGGGGGAATATATTCTTCCAGCTCATTTACGAGCTTTTGAAGTCGCTGCAGATGAGTTGGCTCCTTAGGGGCCTCCATAGTTGCTGCCTGCTTAGCTTGCTTCTTTAACCTCCTCTTCAAGTTCTTCCTGCGATTATTCTCTTGCTTCTTTTGGCGTGCTGCCTCTTGAGAAGAAAGGGGACCTTGTTTTGAAGGTGAGACTGGTTTGCCCCCAAAATTTTACTTTTTGCTCCAGACTGGCTCCTTAGGAGCCTTCGTGCCGCGATTTTTTCTGTGGGTGACCTTGGTCCAATTGGCCTCCTCCGGCTGAACCTGGAAGGTAGCATTGATTGCCTGAGCAATTATCTCAGGCAGCAGCTCTTGGAACTTTGCCAGTCTGGAGTGGGGCCCGTGAGAGCATTGTGACTCCACCGGCTTTGTTTGGAATGCTTAGCCATTCAAAACACGGTTCTAAAAATTAAAAAGGAGGTTAGACAACTACAGCGCAACCAACAGAGACTACTGCAGCTTGTCGAACGTATTGACAACTGGTTGTCAGCGCTTACCCCGACACCTTCAATGGGACAATCCCTTCCAGCCTCTACCCGCAACTCAGAGAACACGGTAGAACCGCGAAGACTGCCAAGATCTGGAGGGTGATTGTCTGAAGATTCAGTGGACTTATCCGCTAATGAAACTACGCAAAAGTTATGCTCTTTCCCTGTTTTTTGTTGGTTCTGCCCACAACACAGCAGAGAGAGGAAAGGGGTGGGGCCGATGGGCCCTCTCCCATGGGCGGCGGCGCACACAACCCGAAGGAGGGACCTCCGGGTCAACAGACCCGGTGGTGCCACCTCCGGGGTTCTATTCTTCCTGCCCCCCATTTTTTTCCTGTTCAGTCCGCAATGGAGGGAGGAAAACTCGGAGGTGGGCACCTCCGGTTTTGCAGACCCGAAGGTGCCACCTCCGGATGTGCAGAACCTGGAGGTGGGCCTCCCAAGTCTCCTCAAGAGAAGAAGAAAAGGGAGCGGCACTGGTCCTC
Organism: Amorphophallus titanum; assembly: GCA_024336825.1. Taxonomy (NCBI): domain Eukaryota; kingdom Viridiplantae; phylum Streptophyta; class Magnoliopsida; order Alismatales; family Araceae; genus Amorphophallus; species Amorphophallus titanum. Next base: position 133,144 of record JANBPO010006998.1, on the reverse strand, counting down.
AGTCTAGTCAACTTAAAAAACTATAAAAGACTGCCCTGATATCCTTTCCACCATTTTTTTTGAAGCCTTCTGCTCCTCTCAGCAGAACAGTACACTGGTAGTCTTTTTCTTTTGGCTTTTGTTGCCTTCTCGGACTCGTACTGTTGTACTTGTCACTAGGGCACAGGGATAGCCTTGTAGTCCCTTAGAAACGCCTCCCGGATGCCGGGGACTGCCATTTACTTGACTTCTTGCCGCATAGGTATGTAATTTTAACACGCCTGTCATGTGTTCGATGAAATACTTGTGTGATAAAACACACTGATCTTGGCATGAAAGTTCACCCAATGAGATGTCAAGGGCGCTTGAATTTAAACCCACTATGACGACTGCAATTTAAATCACTTAACGTCGTCATTTAGGGGAGTTGTTTCAGGTGTTTGATGAAATGACTGTGTTAAAATACGCATTCTTTTTGTATAGAACTTTGCCCGGCGAGATGCCAAGGGCATTTAAACTTGCTCCATGTGCAACGGTCTAGGGCATATTTGAAACTCAACCCCATTTGTTCTTCTCTGACATCATAATTGTGCCTGTGCATTTCAGAGAGCTTCTCTCGGTGTTCTTCATGTAAATCTTTGAGCCTTTTTACAATTGATCCAACCCTTTCACTAATAGGGATAAGAGAATCCAAGAATACATAGAGTTTTTGGTCGCACTTCAACTTTTGATTTTTGAACTGCTCCCATCGGCTGTCTAGTTTCTCCTCAAGGTGAATGACTTTCAATTCCAACCTCTCTACATTTGAGTTGAGCTACATGATGGAAGAGTTGATGTTTTTGAATTGAGCTGACAGAAACTTCATAAGAGTTGGGCGGATACCCTCAGTAGAGGGTTCTCCCCGTGCAGAAGGAGATGCTTTAGTGCGAAATTCAGCTGGAATCTTTGCATCAGTAATGATAGTAGGTACTGGGGATCCATCTTCTCTTCTAGGAGACGGTTCCTGAAACGGACCATGAATAATCATGATAGCGCGGGAATCGATTGAAGGAAACTGTACCTTGTCCGTTGGGGCAGGTGCCGCATGAATTGGAGGATCTATGCTGGTTACTTTAGCTACTGCTTCTGGTGGCTGGTCTGGTGCTGGAGCTGGCATGTTAGCTGGCAGTTCACCCTGCTGACTGGGCAGAACTCTAACTGCCTGTCCGTTGACAATTTTGAACTTCATGAACCGTTGAACATTTTCCAAGCGGTAGATGTTCCCTTTAGGAATTTTGAACTTTGTCTCATCCAAAAAGGAGACTCCCACTAATCGAAAGATAGTAGTCAGGGGTGCTGCATATGGGAGTGACCGTGTTTGCTTCAAACAAGGTCCCATGGTTTGGAGAATCACATCAATCAAGGAAATCTTAACCTGCTTGAACATGCAATACAAAATGAACCTCTGCATTTCAGTTACTCTCTCTCGGCCACTACTCTGAGAAGTCAAAATGGAAGTGCAAATGTGATGTAGTAACCTCTTTTCTGGAGGAAATCTATTGGCCTTCAAATTTGTAATATGTGTTTCCTTGACATTGTTAGGATCACTAAGTAGCTCTGTTAGAAGGCTATAAGCCTCATGTTCATCAATGAAGAAACTATCCTGTTCAGCTCCTCCTAGAGGCTTCCCCAGTTCCTGGTATCGGTATGTCGGTATTATCGGTATATCGGTATCTCGAGCTCTGGGTCGTCACACTAGAGATGCCTTGGCTCTACACTAAGAGCTCCTATGGGCTATACGTCGCTAACAGAAACGCAAGCTCACTCGTCGTCCAAAGCGAGGGATAGCATGGATCCGCGCGGTTGTGAAACTGGTAGAGTCAAGGGTGGTCGACTCACTTCCGTGCTCAGATCGAGAAATGGGACGGGTCACTCTCTCACTCACAGTGGTGACATAAACTCACGGGCTAGGATCCTATCACACTCACAGAGGCATATGACCATATACTAGCTAAGCAAATGTAACGCCAAGAAGTAAGACCGTTACCTCTACGCCCCCGACGTGGGGAAGACAACCCCGACCAAATCCATACTCCTGGTTAACAAATATTACAGTGGTACAAAGTTTCAACCCACTCCACGCAGGGAGGTAACAGGTCACATGTGGGGCCCAGGAGTAACGGGAAGTGGGTTGATAGGCAACATCTTGATGTCACTTTGACGGTGCCTCAACAGGCATTTTGGTGCTATCCGGACAGCACGATCTGCGGGTCGTGGGGCCCACATACTACTCAATCCTCCGGAACTGACGGGGTGGGTCCCGCTGTGATGGTGACACCTGATGATTCACATCCCAAGATGATGACTGGGCTGGAACACCAGTCCGAGGCCGATCGGCTCCGATCTCCCAGTATCGGGGTTACTACCCACGGATCTGAAACTCAGTTTCAGACCTGTGCGCTCCGGCGATAGAAGCTGCTGCGACTAGCACCGACGTCGGATCGGTGTGAAACCAACGCCGTTGGAAAGCTCCCTTGAATCCTTCGACCCTCTATGACTCCAGAAAATTCGTTGGGGCCGTACATCTGATGAGGGATTTTAGAACTGGACTGGCCCCTATTTCAGATCTGGCCAGGCAGAAGTGAAACTTCCTAGAAACTGGTGTTGACCGTGATGTAGACCCCTGAACTAGGTGCTGAGTTCTTAATAGAAGTTGTAGAGGGGAGGGTGAGGAAGACGGGGATAATTTTTATGAAAATTTTAGTGGATGTTTGATGGGGAAAAGTATTTTATACTACACTAGAGAAAATACTCCTAAAACCTCTCCCCATCCCACGTAGCCCCTCCCTCCTCCCACAAACTGCCCATGTCGTGACCCCACCTCTAACCCTAGCGCCCCTCCTCTGCAACCCACGCCCTCCCAGCCACCTTTGCCCCACTCCACCTTGTCTCCCACATCCCCCCCTCCCCCCAGGTCATCCCATGCCACTCCATCAAGCTCACATTGTTGCCCATGCCGTCGAGTTTGAAGACCTCTATAGTCTACCCCTGCTGGTTCATGGACTACACTTAAGCACCGGTTGTAGAAGATCCCTTAGTGTTATCCACATGAATCTAGATGGGACCTTCAGTGGGATCGTTCTCCTTCGAGTCTGCTTCACTCCAGAATTGGTCTCGTGGCGTTTTGACGATGGCATTGACCGTGGCATCCATTCTCGTGAGACTGCGCAGAGCCTGTGCGTCCCTGTTCACCCAAGATGTGAACTCAAGTTGCAGATCACACCACGGCTGCCCTGTGGCTCCTCTAATCACCCTCCTCATGATCCAGGTGGTCTGATCACGTTTGGAGTCCCGAGCCAGTTGCACCACCCAGCCCACCCCGACTGTGTCTGTCTGCACGTCTATCAACCAGAGCCTTGCCTCAGGGATGACCTCGCCTTGCTCGGTGTTCAGACGATGCTCATCTTTTGATATTACGTAGAGGCTCCTATCAATCATCCATCCCCATTGGTCTCGCTTCATTCTAAGCTTTGTGGGGAGCACACCGGCTTTTGCACGCCGACTGCGCAAACTTGTCCTACGGGACAGATTCGTGTAGGCCATCTTCCATGACCTGCCCCGCCCTCCTGCGGCCCTAGGATGACACCAAATTTCTTGGAGCGCCCCTGGACCTCCCCAGCTCTATCCCACCACCAACAGAACCCTCTTCGGACCTCTATACGCAGCGTACCAGGAGAAACAAGTTGGTTCCGTCCAACAGAATAGTCCACAGAGAGTGGGTTTGTCTTTCCCTTCCCCATGTCCCGCCCTCCCGCACGAGGGTAACTGTTGTATAGCATGCCCCATCCCTGATCTCCCCCCTCCCTGTGTGGAGTGGTTTTGTAGCAACCCTGAATTTTTGAAAATTAAAAATTGCCCTCCTTCTCTAATCAAAAATTATGATTTTCGCCTAGTTCAGTTCTGCTGGGAGAAGTCGACTTCTGGCCCTGTCAGAGTTGACTTCTGCCACTGTGCCTAGCCAGTCCAGGTTCTGTCTGTCGATAAAAGTTGACTTCTAGCACTGTTAGAGTCGACTTTTGCCAGTGTGCCTACCCAGTTCAGGTCTTGGGTGCTGACAAAAGTCTGCACCTATAGTGAAGTCCCAAGTAAGGTCTGTGCACACATGGTGTAGACCCAAGTAACATCGATGCACATATGGGGCAGACCCAAGTAAGGTCGATGCACATATAGTTTAGACTCATGGTGAGGTCGATGCACATGTAGTGAAGCCCCAAGTAAGGTCTGTGCACATAGGGTACAGAGCCAACTAAGGTCGATGCACCTGTAGTGAAGTCCCAAGTAAGGTCTGTGCACACATGGCCCAGACCCAAGTAAGGTCGATGCACATATGCGGCAGACCCAAGTAAGGTCGATGCACATTTGGCATAGGCTAATGTCAGGTCGATGCACATTTGGCACAGGCCAGTACCAAGTCAGTGCACATTTGGGAAAGGCCATATAAGGTCGATGCACAGTTGGGATGGTCCAGCATAAGGTCACTGCACATTGGGTATAGACCAATACCGGGTCGATGCACATTTGGGAAAGGCCATATAAGGTCGATGCACATTTGGGAACGACCAATATAAGGTTGATGCACATTTGGTCCAGGCCTTGGTAAGGTCGATGCACATTTGGTTAAGTCCCAGGCAGGTCGATGCACGTTTGAGAAAGGCCATATAAGGTCGATGCACATTTGGGGATGGGCCATATAAGGTTGATGCATATTTGGGAAAGGCCATATAAGGTCGATACACATTTGGGGATGGGCCATATAAGGTCGTTGCACATTTGGGAAAGGCCATATAAGGTAGATGCACATTTGGGAAAGGCCATATAAGGTTGATGCACATTTGGGACGGGCTAGCATAAGGTCAATGCACATTGGGTATGGGCCAGTAACAGGTCGATGCACCTTTGGGAAAGGCCTATATAAGGTCGATGCACATTGGGGATAGGCCAATATAGGTCGATGCACATGTGGACAGGTCATGGTGAGGGCTCGAGAGCAGCCAAATTGAGAGGAGTCGGGTCGTGAGTCACCTCCCCCTGTGGTAGCGACCTGAGGTGTGCCGAGTCAAGATGAGTTTTTTGCTACGCAGTAGTGGGGCCAGTCGCACCGTGGTTAGGAGGCTGGAGAGGGCAATTCATCACATGGTGGCCATGGACGTGTTCTGCGAGAGTTTTTGCAACTTCTACCAAAGTTCGATTGATCCAGTGGTGATGAACAAGTGGATGGTTGAGCAAATGATAGAGATGAAGCTGGCGAAAAGGGGCAATGGTGACTCCGCCTCATTTCATGTATACAGGGTTCCATACCAACCTCACCACACTGCTAAGAAGCTACCTCCTGGCATTACTAAGCCCCTAAAATTTGAAAAGTTCAATGGGCAAGGGTCCCGTAGAGACCATATTGCCTACTATATTAATGTAATTGGCGATTTGGCTGCTGACTAGTCGTACCTCCTAAAGCTCTTCGGGTCTACATTAACGGGGCTTACCTTCATGTGGTACTCAAGCTTTCAGCTCGAGTCCATTATTGATTGGCCCGATATGCAGAGGAAATTTAAAGAGAGGTTCCACATCACCGAGAGGGGGGTGACGATGGCTGAATTATATGTGACCAGGCAAAGGAACGATGAGTCTGCCTTGGAGTACATCAAAACATGGAGGAACCTCAGTATGAGATGGAGGCATCTGCTGCACTAGGTAGATGTTGTTCAATTATGCAAGTAAAATATAAAAAGAGAAGTGCTAGAAAGAATGATAGGCACTGAAATTAAGTCATTTAATCAACTAAATAATGTCGTGGCAGAAATTGGGGCGTTCCTCTCAAAATACTTTGCTACTCCCACCGCTTCAGGCCAGAAGGCCAAGCCCGTTGACAAACGATCGGCGCCAAAGGAAGTGCACATATGTGACAGCCCAAGATTTTCTGTACAGCAGAAGATATTCGGGAACCGTGAACAGCCAGCTAGAACGCCACAAGCGAGTAATCTAGTCAGAGCGTAATAATATCCGTGCAAAGATGAATGAATAATATTTGGACAAAACCTTTTAACCTTTATTGATAAATTTGGAAGTACACAGATAATCGACTCTCTTTACTCAAGACACTTCCAGACAGACCATGGGTCGTGAATGCTCAAAAGATGAGTATGATGCATATTGGGCTAAAATAAAAGAAATCATTAAAACAAATGCACAGAAAGTTAAAATAGAAAATACACGAGAATAATATTGCTAGACCGGGGTAATCAGGGTCAGGACACTATCTGCAACCACGGCGTGCAAGATAGAACCATCGTCCCCTAATTTTCCCAACCTAACGGCCTATCCAAAGGTTAAACGCGTGCACCTAGATCATCATTATTTTTGTTAAAGGGGAACATCAGATCCTGGAACACGCGAGCAACCAGCTGGTTCTCGAGATAATATAGTTTAGCTATCATATAGTAATGCAATAAGGGATGTAGGGATTGGAATACTTACCTGACTTACCTGATAGCGGTGAAAGGCAAGTTGAAGTGCTGCAAGAGAAATCATGAACAAGATTTTACAATATTATATCATGAAGAAGGTCAATAATGCAGCAGAGAAAAAACCTTATTCATAAACGGTCTATTCCAGGCCGCTCAGAGAAGAGAACGGTCCATATTGGGCCGTGTGATCATTCCTTGTTTGAATATGAGCGTGAAAATACACGGCCCAACCAAGACCATTCATTAAATGGAACGGCCACATTCCTGCTGTCCCATGAAGCATACCGTTGGAGAGTAAACAATTATAACAGAGCCATTCAGTACCTACACGGTCAATTGATAGACCGCGTACGTACTGGCAGTTTCAAAAAAATAAAACCTTCCATCTTCCTCCCCTCTCCACCGTAATCGATAGCGAGAGGGTATGGGCTCAACCGTGCGACATACTAGATCCTCATCCCCCACCTTCATCTTAGGAAGGCCTAGGTAAGTCTCTACCTCCTCTAATAGGACTGTAGCTTCAAAGGATGGGAAAAGGAACGTGTGTGTTTGTGGATGCCAAAGCTCTATAAGGGCTGAAATGCTTGCCTAATCCAAGGATAATTTTTAAAAATTTTTAGCTAGAACAACTAAGGGTTGAAGGTGCCCTGCCCTTAGGATTGAAAGGACCTCTAATGGGAGTTCTTTGATCATGGGAGCCACCCACTTTAAGTTGGAGTAGCACCTTGGGCTAGGAAGAAGCTACGTCCAGCTTTCAGCCAGAGGTGGTCCCGCCCCATTTGGAGTTCCCCGTCGAGAGCACCGGCGTCGACAACCCAAGCTAGTCCTACAGTCCCAGTCACAAGTGACCAGAACAAGCAGTCCACCACAGGAAGAACCACAGTCTCTTCTATCATCTTCTGCCCGAGCCCTATGGAGGAGTTAATCTGAGGTCAGTCAGCTTCCTATCAAGCTTGGTCTCACCTCTTTCTGATCTTTCCACTGGGAGATACGCCCCCGACAAGCCTCCCCTGTCCGGTCGGCGTCCTGCACAGCGAGACTTCACAAGAATCAACGATACCGACATCTCACACCTCATATCGGGACCATTCCAGCTCTGAAAGATCCCTAGGATGTCCCTCTTCATGAAGACTCTGGCCCCGCTACGTCCCGGCCTCAGATCAGACAGCTACGCCGTTGGAGAGTCAAGTCCAGAATTCTGTCCCTGCAACCAACCCGACCCAGCCAACATCCAGGAGCCACCACAGGGGTGATCGGGTGATTCAGGAAGTGAATTTTGGTTTGAGAGCACTAGACTAAGCCCTCTTTCAGTAGGACTTAGTCCCTCCTTGATCTGGTATTCCATCTGGTAGTACGTCCTCGTCCTCGTCCAATCCCTCTCTGGTCTGCAACAGAGAAGCCCGGTGCAGTTCTACGGAATCTACCGTACCTGGTGCGTCCGAGATCAGAACGAGCCGACGTTTCTTCCAGCAGCAATCTAACACGTCAAGCTTTCCAACGCATCCAGTCCCATCTCCAGTGGACATTCTAGCCAGGAGTTCTGTCCCCGACAAGTCACTGGTGGCAGACAGCAAGGATAGCAGGCTAGCCTGCCCGAGCGAGACAAGTCGGCTACCGACCCCCCCTCGGATCCCCACCCCGCCTGGCCGGCTTACATCCCCTCCCTGTGCGGAGGTAGTTTTGGGTGTAATATCAATTAATCCCTGCCCCGAGATTCCCCTCCTGCGAGAGGTGTAGTGTTGTACCTTTCAGATTTTTAGGATTAGAGTTACACCGGCGCAGCATGCGGGCGCGTTCCCACGCTTCCCCGCTCGCCTCGTCTCCGATCGGGATCGGTGTTTTCACACCGATCAGGTGAGCTTCATATTTGTACTCCTTGTCATTTGCCTATTCAAGTGAATATGGTTTAAGAGAGACGTATATAATGTGAGTCCTATATTGGAAATGTAATCGCCATTAGTGGAATATAATGCTACTTATCATCGTTAGTCTTATATGCCCCAAGTGTTCATCTATGCGCTCAAATTGAGATTATCAGTTTGTAGTCCTCTCCAATATGTGCCACTTTTGGAAGCCTGATGATATAGTATGCTCGGATCTGTGGCCTTCTTGCTACATTGGGTAACAACACATACATTGTACATGTATAAGTCCTTGTCAGGGTTGGCCAATTTTCTTCAACCCAGGGAGGCCTTTCTTATTCTGTTTCATTCTAGAAATGTCTCTTGTTCACTTACAAGCATAGTTGTCAAGACGGGCCGCTTAGGCGTCACCTAGGCGCTGCCTAGGCACCCAGGCGCCTTTGAAATGGCTAGGCGGTCCAGCGCCTTGTTGGCGATCGCTAAGGCGAGCTAGGCGGTCGCCAAGGCGAGCGCCTAGGCGCTAAGGCGGGCCAACTGTGACCCGTCCGAAAAGCATGCAGTCCGGATTCAAGGCAATTTGATGTCAACGATCAGAGGGAGCACATGCAGTCTCCGAAGACCATCCACGGCCTCAAGAGAGCATTTGATGTCTCAGGGGAGCATGCATGACTAGGGGTTCAGGGCAAAGCATATGTCAACCCTTTAGAGGAGCACATGCAGTCTCAGGGGAGCATCCACGACCTCAGGAGAGCATCTTTGGTGAAAGGGGAGCATGCAGTCAAGGGTTCAAGGCAATTTGATGTCAACCCTTTGGCAAAGCACATGTTGTCTCCAACGAGCATCCACGGCCTCAAGAGAGCATTTGATGTCTCAAGGGAGCATGCATGACCATGGTTCAGGACAAAGCATATGTCAACCCTTTAGGGGAACACATGCAGTCTCAGGGGAGCATCCACAGCCTCAGAAGAGCATCCTTGGTGCCAGGGGAGCATGCAGTTCGAGTTCAAGGCAATTTGATGTCAACCATTTGGGGGAGCACATGCAGTCTCCAGGGATCATCCATAGCCCCATGAAAACATTTGATGTCTTAGGGGAGCATGCATGACCAGGGTTCAAAACTATTGGGTTTAGTAGGTCTAGTGGGCTGTCCAGAGTCAGGTGGCTCCGAGCCACCTGTTACTCTGTGTTACTCGCAATGGGTGCGTGCGTGATTTTCAGTGCTCATATTTTGTGAGCCCCCACTAGTCGTAGTTTTCCAGCGCACGCAGGTGCGGACCCACTTGGGAGTGGTGGAGAGCGCGACCCGAGTGAGATGATTTTCCATTGGTTACCGTATGGCCCCTTACCTTTACAGCATGAGTCTGACTGGGGGGGAAAACCAACTACAGGACTCGACCTAGAGCAGATGGTCTGTGTGTGCACGCGTAGCTGGGGGCCGAGGATACGCGCTGACGAGCGCGATCCCAGTTAGTCCTTGTTCTGTGTTACTAGTACGGTGTCTTAGCCTCCGCCTAGGGCGTCGTAGGTAGACACCTAAGGCTGTGGACTAAGTCATCAGTGGACACATCTAGCCTTACTTCTGGTGGGCGGTACTCCTATCAAGTGACGTGAGTTGTAGTGTCACGGGTTTTCGTTACCTGTCTGTGAGACTGGGTTTCGTGTGTTGTTCGGGTGTTCTCCCGGAGTTGAGGTCTAGGGTTTTCGGCGAGCACCGAGGGCTTCTCCCTAGATGACGTAGATGTAGCGACCCGGGATCCGAGTACCGAAAAGGAACCGACGCGACTCGAACCTCGGCCCACCTCTCACGAGCCCGAAGACTCTAAAGGGATAAAGGATAGGTGTGGTGCACATAGAAATAAGAAATAATGCATGACAACAGATATAATAACAGAAATAAACAACTAACTACAACAGAGTCCAGTCCAATAAAAGTACAGTCTAAAGCAGTAAAACGTATTACATGCCAAGTGAACACTCGGCCTGACAAGCTGACAACTAGGAACCTCCACGCGACGTCCTCAGAGGAAGAACCACCGCACCTAAAAACCAGGGTGAGCCTCCTATCACTGGCTTAGTATATATCCCGTGGAACCCCAACTGAGAAAACAACGCCGGAAGGGAAAGAGCTACGCTAGCTACAGACAGAACAGCAGTAACAGTAGGAACAGTAACCTACGGTGACCAGTAAAATCTCGGCTCTGCAGCTACTCCTACTGTACCGAAAAACATGACCCAGTCTCCCATCGGGGGACAACCAAGTCACGCACCCGACATCCCGATCCCACGGTCGAGAGACAACCAGACACGAACTGTCCTATTCACGCTACAAGGAAAACGACACGATGCCTCGGTTGCGGAAACCTACCCTCACAGCAGGGCCTGAGCCAAAACCGCACGGTCCGAAAACACAGTCACGACCTCGCTGTTGTGAACTCTACTCCATCTAGGGAAAGCTCTCGGGGACGCTCACCAAAAATCTCAGACCTCGACTATGGGAACGCTCCCAAAAATAACACCCGAAATACCATCTCGCAGACGAGAAACGGAAACCCGGGACACGACAACTCACGTCACGTGACGGGAGCACCGCCCACTAGAAGAATGACCGGATGCGTCCCCTGACGTCTTACACCGCGCCACAAGTGTCTAGTTACAACGCCCCAGGCGCGAGACTCAGACACACCAAGTAACCAGAAGTACCACAAAACAAGGACTAGCTGAGGTCGCACTCGTCAGCGCGGGTCCGACACCCTCAGCCCCATGTGCACACTCACACCATATGCCCTAGGCCTGTCCTCTAGCCGGTAATTCCCCCTAAGCAAGGACTCGGCTGTACGTGGGGGCCCTACGGTAACCAGCCTACTCACCGCCTGTCTCGGGTACGCCGCTCCACCACTCCCGGGTGGGTCAGCACGCGCGTGCCGTAAGAAGGTTGCGTCTAGTGGAGGGTCACTGATGTGAACACAGAAAATCATGCACGCACCCATCTCGAGTAACGCAAAGTAACAGGTGACTCGAGGACACCAGACTCTGGACAGTCCACTAGACCTACTAAACTCAACGATCCTTGAGTCACGAGACTCGAGGTCAAGACCGTTGCACGTGGCAGCATTAAGCCATCAATCTGACCTAATCCCTAAGACCAAAATCACAATGACACGTAAAATGAGGTAGTATGGTCCTTCAACACCCCAAAACACAGACACCAACACCCTCAGGGGGTCTGGGACACTCACGAGACTGCAAGTCGACCATTGGGTCCCAACCGGGTCGACCAGGGATCCACACAACCCGTAACGAACGTGACAAGCACGAAGACCCACTTTGGTGCAACACAGCGCCGGACGGTCTATCTTTGGGCCGTCACAGGCTGTAACGGTCCAAAGCTAGGCCACCACAGCACCCTAATGGTCCAACTCAGGAGCGTTAGACGAAGGAGCAAAACTAGCTGTGGCGCACCCCCCTTGGGGCGTCACAGTCTCAAATGGACCAAGCCTGGTGCGTTAGAAGATGGAATGAAACAGGTTGTGACGCACACCCGTCGGGGCGTCACAACCCCTAACGGACCTACCCAGGTGCGTTAGAAGGAGGGACACGTCAACTCTGACGCGCCCAAGTAAGGGCGTCACAGAGCTCTGACGGTCCACTCCTGGTGCGTCAGAGTCTCGTGACCCCAATCGGTCAAAAACATGGGAACGGACGTAATGGTCGAACCCAGGCACGTCACACCCTCTGGCCTTTTATCGCGAGACCGCCAGAGCGACCAACGCCCTATCGACAAAATCGAACCCTGTGACGCACCCCTCTTGGGGCATCACGGCCTGTAATGCACCCACCTTGGGGCTTCACAGCCTGTGACGGTCTCTGAAATGACCGCCACATCGTTCCGAGAATGGAACGGCAGGAAAATCCTAAAAATTCTTCCCACGCCCCCATACCTCCACGGGAGAGGGGAAAAATAAGGGGGAAGCCCCCAAATGACCCCTAGCATGTATCTACGATCTCGGATCGGCCAAAAACGCGGTGAAACGGTAGATCGACTCACAACCTCAAAAATATAATTTTTTTTCAAAATCTCCAAATACGCCCGCTCGGCTCACCACGGCCTACGAAATTCGCGGGAAATGAAGTACGCGGGTTAAAGATCCATCCCCTTACCTCCACCAAAGATTTCGCACACCGTAGACGTCGATCTATGGAGAAAACGTCGTAAAACCCTCGCCGGCTCTCGATCCCACGAATCGCCTCCACCATCACGATCCTCGCTCCATCCTCGCCGCTCCACGCCCCACGATCCTCGCCTCCTCGCCCCTGTCTGCCTCCGTTAGCTGCCGAAGAAGAAAGGGAGAGAGGAGAGAGCGTGAGAAGAGAGAGAGAGAGGGAAGAGAGAAATGAGAGATGGGGAGAGAGAAAAAGGGTTAGGGGTTATCATGATTCTAAACGCATTATTTTCATTATCATATATTTTCATGTCTAAAGGACTATAGTGTTGTAATTAAATAATTTCCATATTACGAATACAATCTATGTGTGATTATCATGGTGTAACCGATTGTTTTAATCACAGTCTCTTCTCGTCTCTAGAGTCATTTTCGTAAGTACATGGCATATACTCTGGTATGTGACCATTAGGTACACTTTTTACACTTAAGCACACAATCTTGGACTTGAAAGCCTCTCTGTTGGATATTCCTTCTACCGGACTAGGTGATCTTGTGTCAAGGCCTCCATAAGTCTCCGTGAACCTGGGATTCCCACTAGGACGTTGAGCTGGTTGTACCATTAAAACCCAATTTGTCTAGAAGGCACTATCGTTGATTTCAGAGTTCTGATTCCTAAACGGTCTTATATATGACTACTTCCCATAAAAAATGGTCAGACCAAGGACCACATGAGTCTTTGAGTCTAGCTTGTTTACTTTGGAGTAACCCTAACATATACAGTCTAGGGCTAGACCGCCTAGATTTCTAAACGGTCCAGAATTAGACCGCTTGGTTTCTTAAACGGCCTAGTAAATGACCGCCAGGTCCCTGATTTCTGTCTAACCCGAGGTTTGACCCTTGGGGTTGGTTTCTTGAGTTCTAGGTAACCTCAGGATTATCTGGATACTAGAACTATGTTTAATAAGTCATGGATAAGTTATGAAACTCAATTAAAGGTACTGTTATGCTATCGGAAAGCCTCCGTAGCATAATGTCCATTTCTAAATCATCCTTGAAATTTCATGATCAAGTTTTGAAGCACTCTATACCTTGGCTACTTTGTTATGAATCTATTATTGAAAATTGAGAATTTCTGGCTGAAATTATTGTTATTTTGTGGAAGTAGCTTGATGTATAACTTGAAGATGTAAGGGCGGGCACGGACGGTGTCTAAGTGCTCGATACTAGTCCACTCGACAGATGGTCAGAAATGTACTATATAAACCATGGGGTACGATGAGTACTGGCGTCACATTACGCTGGGAGTACTTTTTTTATATGCGGGTGAAAACCACGAGGCTCATAATGAAATTTACATTCTCGATAAATGAATTACTAGTACATGGAAAGGTGCATGACCCTGGCACATATGAGTTTGCATCCGGACTTACTTTCAGAGATCAAGAGACTACAAGCAGAAGATCCTGTACTTGTGGAAATAAAAGATAACTTAGGCAAGAGACCTGACTTCAAGTCAGCGGCTGATGGCAGATTATTATTTCATGAAAGGACATGTGTACCAGACTGTCCTGAATTAAAGAAGAAAATTCAAGAAGAAGCTCACCACTCTAGGTACACTATTCATCCTGGACCAACTAAGATGTACAATGACTTGGAAAGAACTTTTTGGTGGCCTAACATGAAGAGGGAGGTAGCGGATTTCGTATCTCATTGTCTCACGTGCCAGCAAGTAAAGGCGGAACACCAAAAACCTATTGAAAAATTACATCCTCTTGACATTCCCAAGTGGAAATGGGAAGACATTGGCATGGATTTCATCATAGGCTTGCCTAAGTCATAGGGCAGACATGATGGTATCTGGGTTATAATTGACTGTCTCACCAAATCAGCTCACTTCCTACCTATCAAGAGCCGTTGGTCGATTGATGTTCTAGCCACGTTGTACATCAAGGAGATTGTGAGATTACATGGTGTGCCTGTGTCTATTGTGTTGGACAAAGACCCGCGTTTCACCTCTCACTTTGGGAAGGGTCTACAACACTCTTTGGGGACAAAGCTCACTTTCGGTACTGTCTTTCATCCCCAGACAGATGGTCAGACAGAGAGGACAAACCAAATTGTGGAGGACATGTTGAGAGCATGTGTCATTGACTTCGATGGAAGTTGGCATGACCACTTGCCCCTGGCTGAGTTTGCTTACAACAATAGCTACCAGGCCAGTATTCAGATGGCTCCATTCAAAGCACTTTATGGCAGGAGTTGCCGATCACCAACATGCTGGGAAGAAGTTCGTAAGAGACAAATACTAGGCCCATATATGGTCAGAGATACAAACGAGAAGGTCAACCTCATCAGGGATAGACTCAAGATAGCTCTGTCGAGGTAGAAGTCCTATGCTGACAACAGAAGAAGAGACCTAGAGGTCCAAGTTGGGGACCATGTCTTCCTTAAGGTTTCTCTTGGTCATGGCATTAGAAGATTCGGTGTTAAGGGCAAGCTTATGAGAATGATGAATGGATCCCTCTTCATCATTGTGTGAGCTCATGAATCACATTTGTGTGATTCCTTATGTATCCCTAGTGACCTGTAGCACTGTGTTATGAAGAGGATGCTTGATGTAGCTACTTTAGCATGTTACTTAGGGCGATGAGTAATACCATCCCGCGAGACATGTCTAGGAAAGCGGTCAAGATGAATTGCATTGACATAAGCGGCATAGGGAAGAAATTTTGATATCTCACCATGCTTGGTTGCTCCTATCCTAGGAGGCTCTAGTCTTTGTGTGGTGATAGAGCCGTGGACACTTAGCATTTGGGTTCGACACTGCCTATTCTGAGAGATCCGGAGTGTCGAATTAGGTGAATATTAAATTCTTGAGATACATACCAAGTTGTTCTGAGTACTCTGTTAGTAAGGTGTTGGCTTAACGGAATACTCTCAATCTGTTTGGATAAATCTCGCGGAGGTCACACGCTTTATTTCCTATATGACTGAGAATTGTAGACTTTAAGATTATATGTTTGTGAGATGAAGGACATGCACGACAGGCCCTAATGTGCAAGTGGGAGATGTTAACGGGTTGTGCCCATTTGGGCCGGCCACGGGGCGTCGCTGTGATGGGGGGAGGCGCACGCGAGGCACGTGCCCACTTGCACCCGCACGCGCCCGCCTGCGAGGGCGCACGTGCTCCCCATGGCGCGCTCACGGGGGCGCCACCACTCTTCCCCCCTCCACCTCTTCTTATCCTCCTCCTCCGCGTGCTCTTTCTCTCTCCACTATCTCCTCCTCTCTCCCTTATCTCCTCCATCCTCTCTTCCTCATCCTCTCTCCCTCTCCTTCCCCTCTATATATACCCCTTAAGGGGGTTCATGAAAGGCAAGAAAAAAAATGCAAAGTGAAAACGAGTGAGGAAGAATAGTGGAAAGTGGATCATTTTTAAAGGGGAATACTATGTGTGTGAAGGAGAGAGAGCACTATGTGTGCAAGGAAAGGGAGATGGCATGTCGGTGGATGACGTCACGTTGGCGAGTTGATCCGTTGCGTACGAAGACGCCTAGAGATGTACCATGGTGGGAGTTCATCTCCATAGGCCAAGGTATGTTTGTGAGGTGACGAAGTAGCCCTACCTAAAAATTTTCTTCGCTAAGGCCTGACCGTTAACATGCCCTCAACATTCACTCGAATGAGCTGCTTCAATGACCTTCCAGGCCTCATCATCATCCAAGCACCTCATAAGAACTCCATTAAGAGCACGCCTATACAATTCTCCAGCAATGATTGTATATCTTGAGATGACTCTTCTAATGGCCTTACACTGCTCAGCGTTAGCTGACTCGGGGAATGACCCATCCCTGCAATATTGCTCAATTTCATAGTACCAAGGCAATTTCTCTTCTTCCAAGATCTCTTCCAACTCTATTAAGGATACCTCTTTCAAATCCTCCTTCTCAGCCTTCTTCTCTACGGACTTCCTAAGATTATCAAACCAGTGATCCTGAAGGGAAGGAACGCCTAACTGCTGGACTACAATGGTCTCAGTGGAGCGACTAAGAGGAAAGGACAGGGAAGAAGCAAGTGAAGCAAGTGCATCGACAAGAATATTTTAAGATTGAGGAGTGTGAATGTATATCAGTTTGTGAAATTGCCTAGCCAAAAGAGTAACCAGATCTTGATAGGGCTTGAGCTTGGGGTCAAGGGTGTGATAGGTAGAGAGAACCTGGCGCAACACCAACTGAGAATCTCCTACAATGTTCAAATACCGTGCGCCCAGGACATAGGTGTGCTTCAATCCAGCAAGGAGAGCCTCATACTCAGCTATATAATTGGTAGCAAGAAAAGAGAGCTGATACGCAAAGGGAATAGTCACTCCCTCTGAAGTGAGGAGAACAGCACCAATCTCTCGGCCTTGAGAATTAAATGTGCCATCAAAGTGCAAGGACCAGAAAGGATGATGAGTGAGCACGGCAAGGTGTTCATCGGGGAACTCATCCTGGATGGAATCAGTACAAGGAATAGGCAAATGGGCAAGATGTTCAGCGACAACATATCCCTTGATTGCCTTCTGAATGACGAAGGCAATATTAAACTGGGAGAGGAACCTCTGCTAGCGAGCCAACCTACTAGAGAGGACATGCTTTTCTAAGAGATAGCGAATCGAGTCCATTCTAGAGATCAACCTAACTTCATGGGCAAGGAAATAATGTTTCAGTTTCTGAGCTACCCAAACTAATGCTGCCATGGTACTTTCCCTTTTCACCCCCCGACCCTTATTTCTCTGGTTTTCATTCGTCTGCTGCTTGCTGCACCGGGAGGCGGCGAGAGGGGCGACGGATTCTTCCCATTACTCGACTGGCGGCACCGACCCCGGTTAAGGGCTATCTTCTTCTCTCTACCACGGGACTTACCCTTTTCAACCCCGAGCATTCTTTTCTCTGGTTTCCATTCATCCCAGCCAGCGGCACCAGGAGGTGACGAGAGGGGCGACGGATTCTTCCCAACTTAGTCGACTGTTGGCACCAACCCCAATTAAGGCCTGCCTTCTGCTCTCCGCCACAGGATGTACACTTTTCAACCCCAAGCCTTTTTTTCTTTGGTTTCCATTCTTCCCAGCTAGTGGCACTGGGAGGTGGCAGACGTCTACACGTGGTTGGAGCAAGGCGACAGATCTTCCCATGGGCAAATGATCGTCGATAAGTTCTTCTCTGGTCATTCTATTGTGTGAGTGGTATTATTTTTTCTTTGCCACAGGGTGACACGATCAGAGGCCTGGATGTTGTGGGGGATGATATTTTATCAAATGTTTGTTAGGTTTATTACGCGGGTGTGCCGATCACTAAGTGACAGGTTTATTGTGTACTCGATTTGACTTAGTCAGATGAAAGTGAAATCTGTGTTGGGACAGACAGTCCGTCACACCGTAAAGGCTATGATGTTAATTACATCCTCCGGAGAAGGAGGAGAATCCTTGATTAATTGTCAAGATAAAGAGTCACCCGGGGCTGGGTAGATATGTACGTATTCAAAGATGATGCTTCCTACAACCAGGCATGCAGAATAGTTATTCTTATTAACCTGACCCTCAGTACATGGCGAGAACATAGGTCTGGAGACCACCATCACGCATAGTGAGAGCTTTCAGTCAGACGTAATCTAACTTTTCACAGATCACTATTTGATATACCAGGAATCTGGATAAGCAAGCATATGTAGAGCCAGACCGTATACGTAGGTATACATAGATATGTGTATAAGTAGATATATGGAAAGAAGAAACAAACACCGCATACACTGGGCGTTAATTTCATTATTATTATTATTATTATTTTGTTTACTCAAAATGGGACCAAAAAGGGGAAATGAAAGGTTTAAATTCCTGAGAAGGGAACTAGGTTTATGTAAATTTCAGCATGATGATTGATTGTTTAAGTTCATTCTTACTTGCTTAAGAATAAATGCCTTTCTTATGATGTTTCATGTACACATGATTTAGAGTGTCACAAGGTATTAGTCTGTCAGTAGTGTCAATTGCATACCTTGCATTCTGTCCATCTTGATCTCAGAGGTATATCAAATGGTATGTTGGGAGAAGGGCAGATCTCTTCTATCTGGAAACCCACGCTATGCGTAGAGGCTAGTCCTCTGCCAGGTACCCTAGATCAAGAAGATGTGTCTGTGCCTTACATTCCAATGTGTGTCCATTTGTCATAATGTTCATGTGTTATAAATTTTATGTTTAGCAGTAGTGCATATAGATAGGGGGAGTCTCGTGCATATTGATAGGGGGAGTTGAATCAGATCCATGTTGCTACATCTAGGCAGATATAAGTGTTTATGAAGGAATGTCGACACCCGAAGTCGACACCTCTTTGCATATATTCTATCAATCCTGATTCTGTCTATTTGATCAACTGAAACCCTCAATGTTCCTGAACTGAAATCTCAAGTGGCACATTGTCACTGAGTATTGCTAATTTCTTTTCTTCTGGCACCTTCATCTATTCCCATCTCGTGGTATCAAATTCTTAAAAAGTCCTTTAACTTTATTTGAATCTGAAATAATGACAACCTGATAGTCAGTTCATTACTCTAAACTACTAAAATCAGAAATCTTCTCTTATACGAATAAGTAATGTACCATGAATGAACTGATGGTTTAAGTCTAATGAATTTTAGAGTCTAAAGACTAAACTCAATGAAAAAGGCTGTTGATCACACTTAATAGCTCTCAACCATATCTCACATGTTATGTCTGGTGAAGTCTCTCAGAATCTGAAATTCTTTAAATTCAGGATTATCTTGGTTGAGAAACTTGGAGTGTGTATTGTTTTTAAACAAATCTTTCTGAAAAATCAAAGGGTAGCCATGTCAAAAATTATGAGTCAACAACTCTATAGGCAGAGCAATGGCTGAATGCACAGAGAAACTGGGTCCTTTATCAAAGAAATAAAGAGAACCCATGTCATGAAGTGGATGGGTCTCACTATCTTTCTCACAGCGGTGATTGAATGATACGAGCTAGGATCCTAGCATGCTCTCTAGCAGCGACAGGAAGAACTATACTAGGAAAGCAAGTAACTATGACTACAAGGGGGCAGCGGGTGTACCTCCACGCTCTGGGCGTGGGGAAGATGACCCCGGCCAAACCCGTACTCCCGGTACAATAATTTTTAATAATTAATGAATTGATTATTTCTACCCACTCCACGCAGGGAGGTAAAGGGCTACATGCAGGACCCGAGAGTAACGAGTTCGGGTTGACGGGCAGCACTCGATACCACTCCGGCGATGGCAAGCAATAATAACCATGGGGCCCACGTCCCGGTTGGCCGGCCAAGGGGGACGGGGAGGCTACTGCTGCGTCGGTGACTCCTGGAGGGGCGGTCCAGGGGATGAAGATGTGCTGGTTTGGCGAGTGGAAGGCGAGTTGGCCGCCTCGGGGGTGGTCGTCGGTTGTCGTCCACGATCTGGAACTATTATTTACTGCGCGTGAATCGATGAAAATAGACGCTGTGATCAGCCCCATTGTCAGATCAGTGCGAGGTCAGTGGTGTTGGAAAGTTCACTCGAAGAGATACGATACCAGTATGGTCCTGGAATTTTAAACACTCTAGGATGGCCGCTGTCGATTTTAGATGGCACTGGTTCACAGTTCTGGGACTGATAGGGTAGAAAGCGGACTTGACTAAGAACTCAGTTGGATCGAGGGGATGGTGATGGATCTGGGTGATGAGTTCTTCATGAGAGTTGTGGATATGGAAGCCAAAAAAATGGGGATATTTCTTATGAGACTTTTAATGGAGTTTTTGAGTTTTTGGAGATTTTAGAGTGGACAGGGGTCGGGTCTGGAAGACTATGGACAGACAGGAAAAGAAGCTTTGCAGGAATTTTTAGGGGGGGTAAAAAAATTCATAAATTCCTAAAAAACATATGGGATGTGGGCTTTGATGGGAAGAACCTCTAGTTAAAATTTCATGTGATTTGGAAGAGGTTATGATGTGAAACCACCTTAGGGGTGATAGTCACAAGATGAATGACCCTCAGACCTAGCAAGCAAACAATGAGCGGACCGGTGACTTCACTCGAGCGAGTCTGGACAAAGAACTGAGACGTGTCTCTCAGCATCCAGGGTTGGGTTTCACCCTTGAAGAATACTATTATAGTGGGTGCTATGAAGTGGACACCATCTCCGCTTTCTACCCAATTGAAGATAGCTAACCGGGGGCAACTTTCGATGAGTACCCAATAGAAGTTGAGCATATGGAACCGGCTCAACCAAGAGGCTCGAATGGAGAGGTCATGACTCCTTGGCGATGTTGGGAGGAAGTCTACCCTGAAGAAGCGACCCTTCAAGCCAGATTTGACACGGCCAGCAGTAGCAAAGCAGAAGATGTTGAAGAAATAGGGGCATCCCCCTCCTATGGACCTTCACTAATGATGATCTCAGCACCTCTTCTACCAATCGGGGAGGCTCCTACCGAAACCGATCAAGAGGTGTATGCTGTTAGAAAGGAAAAGGCCACCTCCACCGAGGACATGGCGATTCAAAAGGGCGAGACCTTCTCACCTTCTACTGTAAAGCTGCAACGCCATTCCAGCTCAGCACTAGACAATCACTAGTCTTCCATGACTATATCCCTATCTGTGGGAGATGAAGCTGTCGACTCACCCCTCGATACTACAGTGATAGTGGATTTGCTGATAAAACAATCCACACAACCGCTGCTGGTCGGGGCGGAGATCCCTACTGAAGCCAAAATGAAACCAAATGAAGAGATCGAGGTCTTTGACCTTGAAGATGATATTCCAAACTTTGTCAACCTTCAGCCGGTGCCCCCGGAGATAGAAGATGGCGGCCAAGCTACAGTCGACGAGCTGATAGAAGTCAACCTGGAAAATAAGGATGACCCTAGGCCGACCTTCCTCAGTGCCCAGTTGTCCGCTGAGGAACGAAAGATGTATATCCAGCTGTTGCTGGAATAGCAGGATTGCTTTGCCTGGACCTACAAGGAAATGCTGGGACTAAGCCCCGCAGTCTCCCAACATGAGCTAGCAATAAGCCACGAAGCTGAGCCGGTGAAGCAGCTGTCGCAGCGCATGAGGCCAGAGCTCATCACGCAGATATGCAAAGAAGTGGACAAGCTCATTGATGTGGGTTTTTTCGAAGAAAATCAATACACCACATGGCTGGCTAATATTGTGCCCGAGAGCGAAAGGAAAACAACAAAGATGCACAAATGCAGGATAGTAGTCACAGCCCCATCATGTAATGTTCTTCATCGAATTCTCGATCAGACTTAGGAGACATAGGACAATGATAAGAGCTCCTAGTGCGAACACCTTGACGATGAACTAGAGAGGCCGACCAATCAGAAGAATCAAAATCCGAACCATCTTGATCAAGCTCCTCAAAGGTGGGAGAGAGGACCGACGGAGGGGACACCTCCTGCACCGTGCGGACCCGAAGAGGGCGGGGGGGAGGAGCAACCTCCTTAAGACAGGCCTCGGTGCGGCGAGTATCGGTAGCTCGGACTTTCTTGCGCAGGGTAGCCGTGAAAGAAAGTCGAGTAGTAGACGGAGCAGCACCACTAGAGGACAAAGACGAGGCCGAGACACCTGAGGTCGAGCCAACAACGGATGGCAAAGCAGTCGGCCCAGGAGGGGCTGGGGAACGAGCTAAGGCGACCACACCGGGGCAGCCGTGGAGAGGCCACCAGCGGGGGTAGGCATGCAAGAAGGAGGTATGGGGACAGGCACACAAGAAGGAGGTCCACCCACCCCTGGCGGCACGGCAGAGCAAGCAGCCAAGCCCAAGATGACGGAGGCACCATGCTCGGGATGGCCATGCACACAGGCCGGGGGACAAACCCCCACAACAGAGGGAGCGACAGAGCAGGACGGGGTGCCCTACACAAAGGGAGTGACGGACAGGGGAACGCAGCCCTTCGCCAAGGGAGTAGGGGCACAAGCCGGCGGGGGCAATTGCCCACCAACGACTGGAGGGGATGGCGTGATCTGAGGCGTGCAAGGAACCGCAGCAGCGTGCACAACCGTGGAGGGAGAACGTCCGCCACGATGGTCAGGAGCAACGACTGTAGGCAGAGCACACACCCCACCAGCGTAAAGTGTAGACAACGAGGGCTCAGTCAGAAGAGCCGAAGGCAGGGGAGAAATGACCGAAGGCAGAAGACAAGTCGTCTCTAGACCAAAGACAGGGGTGGTCGCCATAAGGTGCAGCAGTACACCTGAGGCAGGAGGCTCCACAGGGGGCAGCACAACCCGAGGTGGTGATGGATAAGCAACAGCAAACACCACAGGGGCAGGGCAGCCCGAGGTGGGGGAGGTCCAGCAGGAGGGGCAGGAGTGGATGCCTGCACAGCATGCCGGCGGGGAGCGACCATGACCGGAGGGCCCTCAGGAGGAGGGGCATCCGAGCATAGGGCAAAAGAAGGAGGTGGAGAAAGCACGCCAGTGCTGATTGGGGCGGCACAACAGGAGGTCGATGATTGGGGCGGAGCAGCAGAGACCGACGCAACACCGGATGGAGGGGGGCCAAGCACGCCAGCGCCGGAGTGCTCCTCCAACACAGGCGAGGCATCTGCAGATCCATAGTGCGCAGGGCCAGGCGATGGAGGCGTTGGCGCAGCAGTAGAAGGTGGCGACAGTGGACCAACAGGACAGGCAGCAGAGGCCAATGCAGAGACAGACGGAGGCGAGGAAAGCACGAGGGAACCCGAAGGGAGGGGGCCTAGGGTGCTCCCAGAGCACACACAGGACATCGGGGGGGCAGGCGGAAGGAGCGAAGCAGAAGACCCGCCAGGCGAGCCATCGATCGCAGGAGGGTGAACAACCAGCTGAGGGCAAGTAGCAGATGGAGACTTCTTGCATTAAGCAGGGGCGTGCCTAAGGCGATGGCAGATGGAGCAGAAGGGTGGAAAGTGAGGGAAAACCACAGACTGCCAAAAGCCTGAGGTGCCAGTGCCAATCCACAGGCGACGGGGAGGTGGTTTGGAGACATCCAAAAGCATGCAAACACGAGCCGCATAAGACTAGGTGTGGTAGATGGAATCCCGATCCACCTTCAACGTCTCTCCAAAGCAGCCAGCTAGGGAGAGGAGCATGGGCTTGTTATGGAAGTTAGCTGGAAGGCTGGGCATTTCCAACCAAACTGGGATGAGCGGGGGGTCTGCCACCTTGGAGAAACCCATCGTCCATTTGAAAAAATAGAGGGGTTTGCCATTGACGAAAAGGGAGCCTTTGAGCAAAACCTGTAGATAATCTTCTCTGGAGGAGAAGAGAAGCAGGAGGTACCTGTTGTCTAAGGCATTGAGGACAAAGTCCTTCTAGAACTTGAACCACTGGGCGAGGAGCACCCGGATCTCCTGGAACGGGGGGCGGCCTTGGGGTGTTCTTGCAATAATGCCGAGTTCTAGGGGCTAGCAAGAGATCCGTATTTCTTTTGAGGAGAAGAAAACCGCAGGCTCCCCAGCTGCAGTGAGAGCAGGGGCATGCACTTGCAGAGGGAGAGATGGGGGAATGATTGATTGCAGCACCACCTTGGCAAAGGAGGGCCCTTGCACCACCAGAGGAGTGCCAGGCGCCACACTAGCAGCAGGGAAAGAGCTGGGGTAACCGGGGGGGAGGTAGGGTTACCGAGGACCGTTGCAGCCAAGGGCTTGGGCGACAGAGGCCGGCTAGAAGCAGGCAGCACGACGGGCAGATTGTTTGAAACAGGGGGGCCTTGGAGCGGAAACAGAGTATCGATTTTGCCCAAGGTCCCATCGTGGTGAGAGGGGGTGGGCCCCAGGAGCTGAGCATCGGACGGTTGTGATGAAGGGTCAACAAGGGAAGACCCAGCTAGATAAGCCACGTCCGCTAGCGTGTTGGGTGATCCAAAGACGTAGCGTCCGTGGAGTGGGTGAGCCACGGTGATGTCGAGCGGAGAGGACGAAGCAGGTGCAGCTCCGACGTCCAAAGACAGAGACGAGGACGCAGGGAATGCCGGCGCCACGCTGACAGGCATCGGAGCAGAAGAAGCAGTGGTAGCGCCGTGGGAAGCAGAAGCCGTGCCTAGGGGCAGCGTAGGAAGATCACAAGCGGAGACTCCGTCACAGGTAGTTGAACGAGCAGCGCCTCCCACGGACTGACCGAAAGCCACCACGCGAGCCGCAGTGCCCTGAGCACCCGAAAAATGAGGGACCACTGGAGCAAGGGCCCTAGGGGAAGCAAAACCATCACAAGGGGGAGGCGGGCTAGGCAAGGAGGACGTGGAGTCGCCCACAGTAGAATGGGGACCACGACCATGAAGCAAAGACTCCTGCAGGATGACCACAGGAGAGCATACGCCAATGATGTTGGACGAACTGCACTCCAAGGTGACAGGGACGTGAGCAGGACCAGCAAGAGAGGGTGCGGGGGGAGGCACAAGACCTCCCCCCTCACCGGCGGCCATAGATGGAGCTCAAGCAAAGCAACCGGGGGCTGCCCATAGGAGGGAGGGGCTCGCACGGGAGAGGCACGTTAAAAAGATGGGAAAGGGATTCAAATGCATGCAACAAGAATAAGAACCTGGAAGAAGAAGAGGGAACGTGTCATGGATGCTAGAAAGGGGGAGACACCACTAAAAACTTGGACTTGACTGAACTAGACCGGACTAGCCACTTAAAGCTATACTCCCCAGACTTAAGGACGACGATGAACATGGGATGCAACCCTCCTTGATTGGTTCTTGCTCCAGGATGCAGCAGCACTTCGTCGCGAACTCCAGAAAAATCTCCCCTCCTTACCATGAAGCCAAGGATGCTATTTATAGACCCTCAAGTTCTTGGGGCAAGTTGGAGATAAGCCAGCTAAAAAGTAGAAGATTTCTTGGCAAACTCTTGAAGATAATACTCCCAAGAGTCCATAGAAACAAACAGAAGGTTCTGAGGATTAGATCTGAGAGAGAAATCAACAGATCAAACTCTTAATTCGGCCACGGAGTAGCAGAGGAAGAGTAGTTCTGCTAAAATACTTTTGTCTGATATAACGGCCTCACGATAGACCGCCAAATGAAAATAACGCACCAAGGCAAGTCCGTTATGTAACCTTATCCAGTAGAAGATAAGATCAACAGGAGAAATTTTCACAACAAGGACTCTGGAGGACATAACGGATTGAGGAAAGGGCGTTAAATGAAGATATAACGGATGGAATCTGATCCGTTATGTAACGAAGACGATCAATGAGACGGTGTCTGAGACAATGGGGAAGTCGGTGGAATGAGACAGAAGCGTCGACCTCTGAGAGAATATAACGGACCAGGTGAGGTGCATTATGTGTCATTATGACGGATGGAAAAAGGTCCGTTAAATAGTAGAGACGCTAGGTGAGACGAAAGGAAAGACGGTGGGAAAGACGATGGATGAGACAGAAGCCTCTAGTTCTGAGAGAAGGTAACGGACCATGTTAAGGGCGTTATACTATGTGAATGATGGATGGATAAAGGTCCGTTAAAGAAATAGGGACGCAAGATGAGACGCTGAGAGAGAAGATGAAAAGAATATAACGGATCTTATGAGGGGCATCATATTACTATAACGTGTCAGTCATGATGCGTTATGGACAAAAGGGTGACATATGAAATGGAAGATTACCACATGTTATAGAGAATAAATAGAGACATATAAGAAATAAAATATAGTAAAATTAAGATGATTACATACCAATCTCTCCTTCTGGGTCGTGAAGGAAATGGATCCAGAAGTATGGAGATGCACATCTGGATGTAACGCACGTGCGAGTTTGGCTTTTGCTGATTTGGCCATCCAATTAGGCTTGGCCCATTTATCACAGAGGTCCTCCCAGTGCTCCCTCCTCATCCATGCGAGGCCGTGTGCCTTCTATTGAGTCTAAGAGATGGTGCAAACCTGATTCAGAGGGGGGGTGAATGAATCTCCCCTATAAAAATGCCCAATTAAAACTATAAGTAGACAATGTTCTAGAATAAAACTCTCAGATGGCTTGAACAAATTAAATGCTCTCCAATAACAAATAGAAGATCAGACAGACTGAGCTTCTGATCAACTCTATGTAAACTAGAGACATGATTAAGTTCATATATACAATATTACTCTCTCAAGACCAGTATCAAATGCACGGTGTGTAAGCAAATTCCTCACTAGACAGAAGATTTAGAATTATGTGATCGAGCCCAAGCATACATCTATCAAATTAAGGAGCAAGCAATCAAACCATTACACAGAAGATTTTTAGATAGTTTAGTCTACAGCCCGTAGACCTACGTCCATCCCCCACTCTAACTAGAGTGAGGCTTCCCTTGATCCAAGCAAGAACAAACAGACTCAGTCTGCAAACAAACGCTGCCTAACAGCTTGCCCTGAGGGAGACAAATCCCTCGGCACCGATCCTACAACCCACATGATCTGAACCTTGACCTTGCAACCCACAAGATCAGAAATCGGAGGATCAATCCTCCCTTCCTCCAAACTAGAGGGGAACCAAAGATAAATCATCCTTCTTCTGCTATTACAGAAGGGACATGAATAGCAACCCACTGCACACCAAAATCCAGAGGATTAGATCCTCTCTTCCTCTGAATCCATAGAGGGAAACCGTGAGTGACATCTAGTCACTCACAACCGGAGACCCAAGTCTCCCTTCTCCTGAAACACACGGGAGGAACCCGATAACCAAAGCAGGGAATCGAAAAACACTAATGGAAATGGTAAAGAACAAAATGAAATACAAAGAAAGAACATGAAGAGACAGTTTTGGTGGCCTAGCATGAAGAGAGATGTAGCTGAGTTTGTGGCCAGGTGTTTGACCTGTCAGCAGATGAAGGCTGAGCACCAGCGACCAGAGGGTACACTTCAGCCCTTGGAGATACCCACGTGGAAGTGGGACCACGTGACCCCTGATTTTGTGGTTGGGTTACTGAGGACACCCAGTGGGCATGATAGTATTTGGTTACTGGTGGATAGACTGACGAAGATGGCCCGGTTGTTGCCAATCAAAGTCAGTTGGAGTGTGTAAAAGTTGGCCCGATTGTATGTGGATCGGATCGTCCCGTTGCATGGAGCCCCCATCTCTATTGTGTCTGATCGTGATCCGCGCTTCACATCGAGATTCTGGGGGAGTTTCCAGAGAGCTCTAGGCACCGAGTTGGCATTCAGCTCGGCCTATCATCCTCAGTCGGACGGTCAGTTTGAGAGGATCATCTAGAATTTGGAGGGCATGTTGAGATCATGTTACTTGGAGTGGGAGGGGAGTTGGACCCACCATTTACCATTAGTGGAGTTTGCCTTTAACAACAGCTATCATTCGAGCATTGGGATGGCTCCTTATGAGGCATTTTACGGGCGACCTTGTCGAACTCCGCTTGATTGGTTTGAGATGGGCGAACATGTCCTGATAGGACCAGATTTGGTGCAGCAGTGTGTTGAGGTGGTGCATTTCGTTCGGTAGAAGATGTTGGCGGCGCAGAGCCGGCAGAAGAGTTATACCGATCGGAGGAGGCAGCGTCTCGACTTTGCTGTGGGAGATCGGGTGTTCCTGAGAGTTTCTCGCATGAAGGGTGTGACGCACTTCGGCAGGCATGGGAAGCTGAGTCCCCGCTACATTAGTCCTTTTCCCGTTGTCGAGCGTATTGGGGAAGTCGCTTATCGGTTGCAGTTACCTACGGAGCTATCTGTCGTGTATGACGTGTTTCATGTGTCAATGCTTCTAAAGTATATGTCCGATGATTCCCATGTTTTGGAGGACGCCATTTGGCCTGAGGTGATGTAAGGCCCGTGGATTCGCGAATCCTTATTGGTATTAATCTAGAATTTATTCCACGAATTTAGGCTATTTAAATGAATTTTATGGATTATAAAACCCCCCTTAGAAGCTCAAGGGGCATAAGGAAGGCTAACGGAATCCCTACACAGGCCCACGGACATCTGCAGGCACTCAGCTCGGCTACAAGCTTGAGGACAAAGGTGGATTGGGTGGCTTGTTGACCGGCTCGTATACGCCAAGGGTATGTCGCACGTGCTCCCCTCATGTGGCGTCTAGCCGTCTCACTGAAGTCCATTCCTCCACGTATAAGGCGTTGTGCTAAATGGCGAACACACCCCCACACCGAGTCCGCCCACGCATGACGTGCTATGATAACAATACACCCGCCATAATGCCGGATTTGTTCTCACCGTCGGACCACGAGCACGCTGCTTGCATCAAGCCAATCACCGACGTCCCCAACCGCTGACCCGAGTTAGTCGGACCTTGCCCAGAAGTAATATTCCCAGGATCGGTCCTAGCTCCTCGACATGAGGACATTCGCCTTCTGGGACCCGTACTCGACTGCTCACCTCGAGCCGCGTCTGGTTTCCCTCAGGCACCAGCCAAGATTCGCCCTAGCCACCCAGTCCCTAGCTCCGTGTCAACAGCCCCTTTATAAAACACGCGGATGATCCACTTTACCCTACAACGACCCGGGGACCGACCCGCATGTCGGCATTGTCCCGTGGCTTGCACCGGATGTATTTCGGCCATCTCGGCCCATCTGTGAAGCCTACGTGGCACCTATAAAGCATGAAACCGATTAAACATGCATGCCCGTACCTGGGTCTCAGCCTCATTTCCATAGCACCCAGCATATGCCCAGTGCCCCCAACTCCAGTACATTAAACCCCCCAGTCGAGTGTGATGGTCCCCCTATAGCTGTAGGGTACCCCTGGTCCTCTATCCATGGCTTCAGACATATCGGGTTCTTCTTCAGCACGAAATAAAGGTGTTCAGATTCAATCCGATATAAATAAACACCGGTTGCTTACGATCGGTGGGGAGAGACGTCTCGTACACGAATCCCCACAATCGTTTGCGCACTCGCACCTGTGGAACCTCCCTTCTCTCCACGTGTTGCCCGATATCTCGAGCCCACGTGCCGCGTCCTGGCGACGCTTCCCCGGTTAACTTTCGGTTCCATAGGTGATCGTCGAGAAACGCTGGCCAATATCGAGGAGTATCCTCGTCGAGCGCTGCCACCCGGTGGTAAGGACCGTAAGCTTCAAACTTCATGCTTTCTTATCTCGGTCGATCGAGCCCTTCGCTAATGATTTGCCTTTTGTTGAGCAGAAATAAGGTGTAGTGGCGGCGAGGGGCGACCAGCTGACTGGGGAGTTGCCGAGCTAGAGGGGATGACTACTCCGGGCATGCTTCAGGCTTCAGCAGGCCCTTCTTCTGCCCGAGACAAGGGCAAACAGATCTCTCGGGATGATGCCTCCGGGTGCCAAGGGTCCAAGCGGAAGGATGCCGGGGAGTGGCTGCTTCTGGCCTCGATGAAGGCATTGACCGCCAAGAAGACGCATCGAAGAAGGCGAAGACTTCCTACCCAATCGAGGAGCCCGTCGTCGAGGGTATCCGTCACCCGAGCCTTCTTCCAGTCGAGCTAGAGGTGCCCACAGCGGTTGAGGAGACTTCCTCTGAACTGGCGGGAGCACAGGGGGAGGGGGTCGGCTCGGAAGTCCCAGTTGGGGTTGTCGGGGCACACAGTGAGGAGGATGATGCCGAGGTGCGGGTCAGAGCTGAGCCGAGCATGACCACCCCGAGCGTGGAGACGATGGGGGGGTGCTCCGACCCTAGTGCTTCCGGAAGGGGCCCCTCCTCCTTGGCAAGGGTGGTTTGCCGTCCAGGCTACCTTGTACAATCAGTGTCGAGACTTGGTGCCTCCATCGATTCAGGAGGAGTTCCAGCAGTGTTCCCTTCCTATGCTCTTTGAAAGGTCATGGAGGGAGGTATCTTCATGGCTCAACTGGGAGTCGAGATTACCGACTTTGTGGCACGACTGGTGAGGAGGAGCCAGTCCCAAGTTTACATTGAGTGTGACCGTAGGATCGGTCAGTTGACATCTGAGCTTGAGGTGCTTCGGTAGGAGGTGGCCCCACTCCAAACGCGTGACCGGGCGAGGCAGGAGGATGCTTGGGCACAAGCTGAGCAATTGTCCCAGGCTCAATATATGGTCGAGCTCATGAAATCCCGTGATCAATGACACCCAAGAGGGGGGTGAATTGGGTGATTACAAACTTTAAGGAAATTTTTTGCCGATTTAAACAAGTGTGAAGGGACTCGAAATTGAAACCCTACCAAGACCTGGTCGGCAAGGTAGTCCGGCGATTTAGGAAGCTCACCCTTGTACACACCCCCAGGGCTCAGAACCTTTTGGCCGACGCCTTGGCGTCTTTGGCATCTTCTCTTCCAATTCTTGGCAAAAAGTCATCAGCCACTGTCATGGTGCATAGCAGGCACACCCCTTCACATTCAGATCCCTGGTTCCAACAGTTCCCTGAGCCTTCTCAGCAAGTCCAATCTATCTCTCATGAGCCTGAAATTGACCTCGAGGACGGTAATCCCTGGTTCTTTGATATAGAGAATTATCTCAGGGATCGTTCCTTCCCCGATTATGCTACCACTTTCGATCGACGCACCATTCGTCAAGCCGCGGAGCATTTTGCCATTATAGGTGGCCTCTTGTATCGTAAATCCCTCAGTGGGGTTTACCTTCGCTGCCTCGATGAGATCGAATCTCGAGCAGTTGTCGAAGCCGCTCACTTCAGCGAATGCGGTGGCCATGTAAATGGTCGCATGCTTGCTCAGAAGCTCCTTCGACAATACTATTGGCCTACTATAAACGAGGATTGTGCCAACTATGTTCGCCATTGCATCAAGTGTCAACTCCATGAGGATAAGGTTCACGCTCCCTCATCCTCACTCCACCCTCTCATAGCTCCTTGGCCTTCCGCCATGTGGGCATTTGACGTAGTTGGTCCCCTGGAGGATAGAATCAGAGAAATCTAAAGAAAGTCCTTCATCCTCACCGCTATGGAATACTTCACGAAATGGGCAGAAGCTGAGGCATTCATAGAAGTCAAGGCATCAATGGTGGTGAAGTTCATCAAATGCAACATCCTCACAAGGTTCGACGTTTTTCGTGACATCGTCACTGACAATGGGCCACAGTTCACATCCCAGGAACTCCGCGACATGTGTGGTAAATATGGTATCAATTTGCATCATTCGTCCCCATACTACCCACAAGGAAATGGACAAGCTGAAGTTACAAACAAAACTCTCATTAGAATTATCAAGAAAACTTACAAATCTCACCATTATTTAGACTGGCCAGATCGCCTCATCGAGGCCCTCTGGGCTAACCGCACTTCTATCCGAACTCCCACGAGGTTGCATGAATGCTGCAGGGGCATTGGTTAACCCGAACGGCATGACTACGAACTCATAATACCCATATCTACTTCGAAACGTAGACTTGTAGATGTCTTCTTCCTTGATCCTCAGTTGATGATAACCCAACCTGAGGTTGATCTTCGAAAAATATCTTGTCCCAGAAAGTTGATCAAATAGCTCATCAATACGCGGCAACGGATATTTGTCTTGATGGTGAGTTGATTGAGTCACCGGTAGTCGATGCATAAGTTAAGAGACCCATCCTTCTTCTTGACAAATAGAACCGGCGCACCCCAAGGGGATGTGCTGTGTTGAATAAAACCCTTATCTAGTAACTCCTGAAGTTACCTTTTTAGTTCCTTGAGTTCTATGGGGGACATCCTGTAGAGAGCTATTGAAATAGGTGCTGCTCCTGGGATGAGTTTAATGGAGAAGTTTACTTCCTGATGCGGGACGGGTGTGACTCGGATAGACAATGCAACCTCGGACTTGCTATGTTGATCCGACTCACCTGGGACAGACGCAACCAGCAAGACGTAACAGTAAGAACACCTCGACATGACTCCAAGGATCTCCAGAAGAGGAGAAATGTCCTCAACAAGAAGCGCAACTCATGACTCATCCCTAGCGATAGAAGCACGTGGATCCGCACGGTTGAGAAACTGGCATGAGTCAAGGGTTCTCTACACTCCTCTGTGCCAGATTGGACCATAGGATGGGTCACATGAACGCTTTCTCATAGTGGTGATGGAATTTACAGCGAGCTAGTAATCCTATCTAATGCAAGCACGACATTCAACATATACTAAATAAGCAAGCGACAAGGGGGGGAAGCAGAGATGTACCTCCATGCTCGGGGCGTGGGGAAGACTTTCCCGGCCAAGAACCATAACTCCCGGTACAAATAATATAATTAGTTATAGCATGGTAATTACGGCCCACTCCACGCAGGGAGGTAAAAGGCCACAACAGCGGTCCTGGAGCTCCGATCTTGGGTTGACTGGCAGCGGCTCTAGATCTGCAATTTCTGGTCGATAGGACAGCAGGCACGGGCGTCCAAAGGGACATCATTCTCCGGGGATCTTCTGAAGGCGGCGATTCACCAGGACGCTGAATTGGCCACACAGTCAAAGACTGCTGGCATCTGAAGGGAAGGTATCACCCTCATCCCATGAATGGTAAATGCCATGCTCACCCACAAAAGCCTAATGCACACCCACATGCACATAAGAAAGATGCTCAATCTTTTGTGCATTGTTCCTATTGTGGAAAAAATGGGCATGAGATGTATGACTGTCCAACAATGAAGAAAGATGATTTGATTGCCCTAAAATAGATGAGCCACACTACTAAATATGACAAAGCTACTAACCCACAAGGACCCAAGTAAGCTTGGATACCTAAAAATTTTAAATGAGAATTTTTGTCGTAGGGTGCCTTGGAGCTGAAAAATGGATGGTCAGGTAAATAAAAGCTCAAGGCACATGTATGTAAATGAACATCTCATTTTGTGTTAGCATGCATATTTAGTTACCTGTGTAAATATTGCATTATAAGTCTGTCATGTTGCCAATAAAATTCTGCAAACTAAATTTACTTCTGTGAAATGCTAAAACATCCCCCATGGTGTGAGATGAACATCTAAGCTCAACTACTTGCTCACACCTTGTTTGACCTCTGGTATATCAAATGGTGTAGAGTAGAAAGGTAAGTCAAGCTTGCTCGAAACTCTCACTATGCGTGAGTAGGGTCTCAGATCCAAACCGCCGCCTTGTACCAGAGATCAATTAATTCAACTGTGTAATCCATGAAAATTTTGTTATGCTGATAGAATTACTATGATGATGAGTTGATGTTTTAATCCTACTACCTTTTAGCAGCCATGTGAACTTCTTGCTTAGCATGGATGATCATTACTTTTGATGATGTCTGTCATAGGCCATGGCTGCACCCACATCTCAACTCATCACTCATGTGCACTGATATCATGCTAATTGTCTATCTTAACTTCCATGAGCATTCAGCAAAGGGGGAGTTTAAGAGTTTGCATCTTAGTGTAGAAATACGTTGCATATGTTTGAATCTGTGTTGTGGTCATTAAGCATCATCTTGGAATTTCATGCACTATCATGCATTTCATGATTAAGTGACCCAACACTGCATGACTGGCATGTTTCACTCATACTCCCTTGCTATCCTGTTATGTCTAACTTACACACTTAGAACATTTAAAGCCTGATCAGGAGGGGCGAACTGAGGATGGGGAGATGTGAAGTGTACCCACCACGTCCACATGATGCGGACCTTTAAAGAAGTAGGGTCCACATGATCTCCCTACTCACGGAGGTCGCAAGCCCCACCGATGGAAGATGCCCCGAAGCCGGTGAAGCATCCCTCTCCACCCCTTCAGGTGAAGGCCCCATGAAGCCAGTCTATGATAATTATCAAGAAGACCATGAAGAGATCTTGTGGTCCTTTGTGCCAAGAGATACCCCGAAGCCCTATACAATGATACAGGAAGAGCCAATAGTCGATTTCCCCAGCAGATGCTGGGAATCTATTACTGACGAGGTCGCCATGACCTCCAATGATGCTCCACGGGAACAAAAAATAGAAGAACTCCCTACTACTCCTGAGCATGGTTCTCCCACGGACCAATCTTCAAGTCACCCGAAAGCCATAACGCCAGCATCGACACCAGTCCTTGAGCTAGGAAAAGAAGCTGACGAAGCCCTGTCGCTGAGCGGGGTGGTACAAGAAGACATCTATGATGCCCTTGAGGCTAAAGAAGATGATGAAGGCTTCATCGATTTGCAACCGGCTCCCCCGGAGATAGAAGATGGTGGCCAAGCCACCATTGATGAGCTGATTGAAGTGGATATGGGTACAAAGGATGACCCCAGACCAACCTTACTCACCGCCCTCCTTCTCCCAGAAGAAAGAGAGCAATACATCAAGCTCCTCCAAGAGTTCCAAGACTGTTTTGCTTGGAACTACAAAGAAATGCCAGGCCTTAACCCGGCGATTACTTAGCATATGTTGGCCATTGACCCCAAGGCCGAACTAGTGAAGCAGTCACCCCGGGGAATGAGGCCGGAGCTGATAAGCCAAGTTTGCAAGGAAGTCGACAAGCTCATAGATGTCGACCTCGTAGCAGAAAACTAATATACCACCTAGCTGGCCAATATTGTGCCCATCAAGAAGAAGAATGGCCAGATCTGGATATGTGTGGACTTCCAGGATTTGAACAAGGCTTGCCCGAAGGACGATTTCCCAGTGCCCATCACTGAAGTCATGATCGATGCCACCACTGGCTATGAAGCCTTATCTTTCATGGATGTATCATTCGTTATGCAGAAGAGGGCAATAGACGAACCGGAAGTGCTTGTCTTAGTAACAAAACAAGGACAAGACTCAACCAAGGAAGGAAATGACCTATGAAAGAGACTTCTAACTTGCCCAAGAAGTCTCGACAAGGGTGAATAACTCAGGGCATCTTTAAAATAAGTAAGGAGATGACCCAACTAATTGGTCATAAAATGGGTGTCAACACCTGGTATTCTCGGACCAGGACCTGGAAGGGTTAACAACCCCGCACGTCGACGCCCTAGTTGTATCAGCCACAGTAAACCATTGTAATGTAGACTGAATCTTAGTCGACAATGGTAGTGCCCGTGATGTACTTTCCTATGATTGTTTCCTCAAGATAGGTGAGAATCCATCTAGACTCCACCCAATCCAAAACCCGCTTTGTGGGTTCAACGGCCTGGCAACCTATCCCGAGAGAGCCCTAAGCCTGCTAGTTACCATTGGCGCCCCGCCCAAAACCATTACGGCTATGGTAGACTTCATTGTGATCAAGGGAATGATGGCATACAATGATATCTTCGGCAGAGGCATCCTCAGCCAGACGAAGGCAGTGCACTCCACCTATCACCAGAAAAAGAAGTTTCTTACCAAGAATGGTGTGGGGGAAGTCCGGGGTAACCAGGCACTGGCTAGAAAGTGCTATAATAGCTCGGTCGAAGCCATAAGGCTGGAAGGGAAGAACAAGGGGATCAGGGGAACTGAGGAAGGACCAGTAATGTCCAAGCTTGGTGGCAAGTTGTGAACGGTCTTCCTAAAAGATAGCCCCACCCTAGGAGTCAAGATCGGAGCCGATCTCTCGTCTGATGTTTAGAAGCAATATAAAAATTTCCTTTCTGAGCACATTCATGTCTTTGCGTGGTCTGATAAGCAACTTCCTAGAATTCCTAGAGAGATTGTAATGCACAAGCTTAACCTCAACCCCGCAGTGAAACCCGTCCAACAACGCAGGAGAAAGCATGCCCCGAAGAAATAGGCGATCATCAAGGAGCAACTCACCAAGGGGAAGGAGACTGGTCTCTCCCATCCAGTCCTCTACCTGACGTGGCTCGCCAATGTCGTCCTAGTACCCAAAGCTTTAGGAAAATGGTGAATGTGCGTGGACTTCACCGATCTCAACAAGGCTACACCGAAGGACTATTACTCACTACTGAGCATCGACCAGCTCGTCGATTCAACCTCCGACAATGAGCTACTCAGCTTCCTGGATGCCTACACTAGCTACCATCACATGGGGATGGACCCATAGGATATTGAGAAGACTGCCTTCATCACTTACTCTGGTGTGCACTGCTACCCTCGGATGCCTTTCGGGTTAAAGAACGTCGGGGCGACATACCAGAGGCTAGTCAACCAAATCTTCAAGGGACAACTCGATTGAAATATCAAAGCCTGCATCGATGACATGCTCATCAAGACGCCAAATGCTGAAGATCATCATACCGACCTCGCCTAGACCTTTGGCACCCTCCTCAAGTAAAACATGTAGCTCAACCCCGCCAAATGTGCCTTCGGAGTCAGATCGGGGAAGTTCTTTGGCTCCCTGGTGACCCAGCGCGGGATTGAGGCAAACCCCAACAAGGTCTAGGCCATCCTGGACATGCGGCCACCCACATGCGTCAAAGATGTCCAGCATCTTACCGGGTGCATTGCCGCACTCAACTCCTCCCTCTCTCGAGCGACCGAACGATGTCTACCCTTCTTCAAGCTGTTGAGGGGACCTAAAATGGCATCTGCTACATTCGCCTAGGATGAGGAATATCAGAAGGCTTTTGAGGAGCTCAAGGAGTTCCTGACCTCGCCCCCAGTACTATCAAAGCCAGTCCCGAGTGAAGCACTGTAATTGTATCTGTCAGCATCTCCCTCTACTGTAAGTTCGGTCCTAGTCCGAAACGATGCGGGAATCGAGAGGTCGGTCTACTATACCAGCAAGGTGCTCAACGAGGCTGAAAGGAGGTACCCTACAATAGAGAAACTCGTGCTGGCACTGGTTACCTCAGTCAAGCGCCTCTGACCCTACTTCCAAGGTCATTCCATCATCGTGCTGACCAGTGAACCTTTGAAGTAGATCCTCTCTCACCCCGAAGCCTCGGGGCGCCTCCTCAAGTGGGCTATCATGCTCGAGGCTTACGATATCCCTTATTGCCCCCGTGTGGCCATCAAGGGATAGGCCCTAGTGGACTTCATCGCAGAGAGCACGGCCCCGCTCAAGGAGGAACCTTCGTCCCCACAAGGACCCGTCTGGGACTTGTTCATAGACGGATCATCCAACTCGATCGACAGTGGTGCTGGCATGCTCCTCAAGTCACCCAAAGGTGCTGAGTTGCAGTATGCCTTGAAGTTCAAATTCCAAGCGTCCAATAACGCTTCTAAGTATGAAGCCCTCATTTCAGGGGCCTGGATGGCGCGACGACAAGGGGCCGAGCGAATCAGAATCCACATTGACTCCCAACTGGTCGCTAGCCAAATCAACGATGATTACGAAGCTTGGGAAGCACTGATGATCAAATACCTTCAGATTGTTTGGGGGCTAGCCCAGCTATTCGAGAGCTTTGAGGTAGTCCAGATAGCTCGGGAAGAGAACTCCCGCACGGACGCCCTCTCTCGCCTGGCCTCCTCCCTCGGACCGGAAGGCACTCGATCGGTCTTCCTTGAAGAGCTAGAACAACTGAGCATCGAGTCCAAGCTCATGATCATTGACACGGCTACACCGAGTGATTGGCAGACCCCATACCTATCCTGGCTCTGAGACTCTCAAGAGCCCCCCAACCCTCGAGAGGCTCAGAGGCTGAAGTATCAAGCTTGGCGCTTCGTCCTCCTGGATGACACCTTATACCGCATATCTTTCTCCGCCCCCCTTCTAAAGTGCATCAGTACTGACGAAGCCGCTCGAGCAGTTCAAGAAGTACATGAAGGCATGTGCGGGGCGCATCAGGGAGGGAGGTCACTCGCCAAGATCTTGCTTCGGCAAGGGTACTAGTGGTCCACTCTCTAGCACGATTGCTCAGCCTATACACAAAAGTGCGACTGGTGCCAACGCTTCGACCATCTGGTCCACCAGCCAGCAAAAGAGCTGGTTACTCTTACCGAGCCATATCCATTCGCTCGGTGGGGGATCGACATCCTCGGGCCATTCCCTATGGCTCAGGCCCAAAAGAAGTTCGTCATCGTCGCCATCGACTATTTCACCAAGTGGATCGAAGCCGAAGCCACCGCTAGGATCACCGAGTCAGTCGTATGGAGCTTTGTTTGGAAGTCGATTATCTGTCGCTACGGCATCCCCCGAGTGATTGTGGCCTCATCAGCCTCTTGGGTGGCGTCCCCAGTTCTTGGTAGCGGTAATTCGGTACTTGTATCGGGTTATCGGTGCCTTGAGCTTTGGGATGTTACAACTTAGCTGGGAGAGACTCCAAAGGTCCAGAGATGTCTCTCCTTCTGATGTATAAAAGGTGTTGTATTCTGGACAAAACACCTTAATCATGCCACAGTAGAGGCCCTTGAAAATAGGGTACCGATATCATGAAGCATACACGCTATGGTACACTCTGACATTAATCAAGATTGGAGCATAATGCTGCAAGACGTAGTCGATGAATTCCACAGCTCCTGCTCTAAAGGCGTGGGCGTCAGTAGCCTTCATATTGGCAAACCAGCCAATGGTAATTTGGTGCTTGAATCGCACTGCTAGACAGTCCAACAGGAATGGCTCTTCTCTATACCCCCACTTCAATGGGGCTAAGCTTCTCTTGGTCAACGTGACCTACAAATTCAATACACCTGGGTGGAATAAACTCGGGTGCCCTCGTCAGTAGTTCATCTTATGGAGTCAGCTCCTGCAGTCTGAGCACGGTACCCCATTTTCGGGGCTTACCTAGCAAATATATGGGTCTTCCCCACATAAAAAAATCTGTTAAGCTGTACCGTTCGGCAAGAACTGTCTGCTTGGCCTTTCGAACAAGGAATAGGTCCCGCTTCCCCTGAAGATTGAACCGCCTTGTAAAAGACATCAGGTGCTTGTCCTTGGGATGATCCATTCTGTAGCCTTCGCGGCGATCATAGATGAAAGAATCACTACCAATGATCAACAAATGGCCAGTGTCCACTGTATTAGTGTCAGAATCAGAAGACTCAGCGACTATAGCCTGTCATTCATTGCCTCGATCCAGAGAATGAACATCTCCCCAAGTCACGATGGCAAGGGAAGAGGAAGAAGAGCCAAACGCCATGATATCTGCATCCAGAAAAGAAAAGAAAATAATGGAAGATTAGAAGAGGACTTTTTCAAGTAAATTTTTAACAAAATTTTGGCAGAGTCTTCCCTAGCCGGGGAGCATGCTTGATGGGGACATCACTTACCCCCTCCACATTTTTGAAGCCCGGATGGATCGTCATCAAGTGCCATCATGATCTTTTGTCCCCGACACTAATAACCTTGCACAAAAAAATGATCAATGTGAGAGACAAATACAAAGGTGGTGAATTAATGGAAAGGGGGGTCTTGTCCATCTATCTGTGCGACATTGAGAGAGAAAGAGTAAGAGAGGGAGACAGTGTGAGGGAGAGGGAGAGGGAGGGGATTGGGCTGCACCCCCCTCTGTGAGTGTGTGTGTGTGTTAGAGATAGAGGGAGAGAGGGAGAGGGAGAGGGAGGGGGTCCAACACCCCCCTCCTCTCTGTGTGCATGCATGTGTTATAGAGAGAGAGAGAGAGAGAGGTAGTGGGAGGGGGAGGGGGGAGAGCACTCCCCCCTTTGTGTGTGCATGCATGTGTTAGAGAGAGAGGGTGAGGGAGTAAGGGAGACTGAGATAGGGGGAGAGAGATAGGGAGAGGGAGAGGGAGGGGGTCGAGCACCCCCCCTCTGTGTCTGCGTGCGTGTGTTACAGAGAGAGGGAGAGGGAGAGGGAGTGAGGGAGACCGAGAGAGGGAGAGGCCCTCTGTGTGTGCATGCGTGTGTTAGAGAGAGAGGGAGAGGGAGTGAGGGAGATCGAGAGAGGGAGAGGGAGGGGGTCAAGCACCCCCCCTCTGTGTGTGCGTGCATGTGGTAGAGAGACAGGGAGAGGGAGAGGGAGTAAGGGAGACCTAGAGAGGGAGAGGGAGAGGGAGAGAGGGAGGCGGAGGGGGTCGAGTAGCCACCCATTTATGATGTGAGTGTGTGCACGTGTTAAAGAGAGGGAGGGGGAGACCCAGAGAGAGAGAGGGACCTTGAGAAAGGGGGATCGAGGCTGGAGTCAGGGAGGGAGACTGTGAAAGAGGGGGATTGAGGCCGCCTTACCAGAGGGGGAGATGCCACTGCTCTGATGGGGAGAGCCGCCATCGCTCCCCAAGGGAGAGAGAGAGGGGGGGATGTCGTCGGGGTCCCCAGATAGAGGGGGGAGAGGGGGACACCACCGCTGCAGTCACCGGAGAGAGAGGGGGAGAGGGAGACCACCGTCATAGTTGCCGAAGAGAGAGGGAGAGAGAGTGTGAAAGTTTTGAACAGGAGGGGGGAAGTAGAAATTGATTCCGTCAAAAAATTTTGACAGACGTTGGCATGGCCGTACAATTGTTGGCTATCATTTTAACACGGATTAATTGCAGGGATAAAGTAGAGCCCAATGACGCTTCTCGTTTTATTACCAACACTATTAAGTGACATGTGACCGGCCCATATAAGTCATTTCGAAATTTTTCTCAGGATATCCATGATCGATTGTATTACGACTTCTTGGTATATAATTTAATCTTTTAAATTAAATATTTCTCAACTATTGATTTTTGCATGCCGGACTTATTTAACATAACCCTATTTTACACCATACCGATCACTTCAGGGGCCTCTCAGATGAGGCAAGAGCTCAGCCAAAACCTGGGAGCACACTGCGGCAGATCGGTTCTCCCAGTTACTGTTCAACACTCGACAGGAGGCGATCGAAGAAGGCAACGAGGATAACAGACATCAGCCTTTGGAAGGACCACGGCATTTACTTGGCTGAGGCAGGACTTTTGGCACCAGATGTGTGTCAAATGGGCCTACGAGGGTTGGCAACAGAAGCCCGCTACCGCATAGCAAACCGTGCCAACTTGTCACAGGTGAACGTTCATGAGAGTGGGTCCATCAGTTACAAGGCCCATATATAGAGAAAGGTGATATCATCTTCCCAGAGTTCATCCTCTGCCTTGACCAGTGCCCTCACTAATGGGGCTCACCCTTGTGGTAGCCATCAGAGAAGGAGACGTGTCTCATGCTAGTGTTGAACTCCTCCCAAATTCTCACCCAGATGGGGATGTTCCCTCCCCAAGCAACATCGTCGACTGTAGCACAGTCTCCTCATGTGACAATTTTTTAACTTATAAATTTTGATTTATAATACTCCTATTTAGTTCAAAAAAACTTAATTTAAGAGTAACTTAGCTCAAATTAAGTAACCGAAAAACTCGAGATCGAGGGGTCCACGAAGGCTTGCTCGTTGTTCCAATATGATTGGGACGATGAGAGTGACGTGTGGGAACTGATTAGAATTCAAATTGAATTCTTGATTTGGGCTTAGGGCTCAAATTATCTTTTCCGAATTAAGTTAGTTTAAAACCGAACAACTCAAAGATGGGAGAGTCTAAAATCTGAAATATAGGTATGATCGATGTGCTTATTGTTCTGACATGTCCGGTAGCGTCCCCTGACGTCTTACACCGCGTCACAAGTGTCTAGCTACAACGCCCCGGGCGCGAGACTCAGACACGCACAGTGACCAGAAGTACCACAAAATAAGGACTAGCTGAGGTCGCGCTCGTCAGCGCGGGTCTGAACCCTCAGCCTCTTGGGCACACTCAGACCAGACGCCCTATGTCTGTCCTCTAGCTGGTAATTCCCCCATCAGCCCGGACTCGACGGTACGCGGGTGCCCTACGGTAGCCAGCCTACTCATCATCTCTCTCGGGTACGCCACCCTAGTGCTCCCAGTGGGCCGACACACGCGTGCCGTGGAAGCTACGACTAGTGGATGGGTCACCGAAAGTAAGAACTAACTGATGGAAATCTTCGAGAAAACATTGACAGTCTGTGGAGGTCACCCTCCACACTGACACAGACTCTCAGTAACCGGAACAGTTAAGTACGGATGTCGGGGACACATATGAGGTCCGATTGTCCCTCAAGTCACGTGGCACCCCTACCAAGGTAACTGGTCCTCCGGGGACCCTGGGCACCCCTGTGGCTCACACTGGGTGCCCACGACAGCCCTCGGGCCAGGCGTCATAGCAGGGCCCAACGCTCACTCAATCGGAGGTTAAACGGCCCAAAATAAAACTCGATTCGAATGGGGAGGAGAACGCGCTAGGGTCCCCGGGCGTGACATTAACGAGCTCGGGTCCCTAAGCGTGACCCAGGAGAACGCGCTCGTAGAGGTGAGCGTGATTTTCTAGGAACGCGGTCCCCAGGGGTAGCACGTTCTGGATGAAGGCGCTCGTCTCCCCGAGCGCGACACCAGATGAACGCACACCCCGACCCCGACGCGATCAGAATGCGCTATGGTCCCATGGCGTGATCTGAACCGCCAAACTATTCATCTTCTCCAATGAACGCGCTCGGTCGACGCGACGCGTTCTCCTAGAATGGGCCCCTGGCATACGGCGTGACAACGGGCCAAGCCCGGTTCACGCGGTTCGCTTGAAAAACTTGGTACCATGCCCCATTCGCCCCCAGGCGAAGGTGAAACAAAAGGGGGAACGTCCCC
Organism: Amorphophallus titanum; assembly: GCA_024336825.1. Lineage (NCBI taxonomy): Eukaryota > Viridiplantae > Streptophyta > Magnoliopsida > Alismatales > Araceae > Amorphophallus > Amorphophallus titanum. The sequence continues at coordinate 90,345 of JANBPO010006998.1, read as the reverse complement.
CTATCACCCTAGCATGCATCTAAGCCCTTAGATCGACCAAAAACTCTGAGAATCCAAAAATCACTTGATTCTGTTTAAAAATACACATTCTATAAGAAATAGCACCTGCTACAAAATGTTGGATTTCCTTGAACAACGCCTTTCTCAGGGGCGCTAGTTTTCCCAGTTTCAGCGTGTTTAAAATAGAAACTAATAAATTCCTGAAATAGCGCCTTTGAAAGATGTCATTTTTCCTTGACACAACGCCCTTTACACTGTCGCCATTCTATGATAACTGTTGAATGACACCCCGATAATTACCTGTCAGCTGTGCTTTCCAAAACACACGCAAAGAAATGGCGCCTGCTTGAAAGGGCGTTCTTCCATAATATCACGCTTGCTTAACAGTCGCTAATTCACAGAATTTTCCAAAATCAAAAATTTCATGAAATTGTTCCCTTACAAACGAACGTTTAATTTATGAATCACGGCTTGCTTCTAGGCACTATTTCGTTTAAAACCACAACCGCTAGAACCCTTTTGTTAAGCCTTTGCCCTTCTATCTCCCTCCATTTCTCTGCTACTCTCTTCTTCCCTATTTTTTGCATCCTTCCCCATCGGCGATAGCCTTCTCTCATCTCTCTAATCTCTTCCTCCCCCATTCTTACACTCCCTCCAATGGCCCACGTCGGCAGCTCCGTGAAACGGCAGAGAGTGATGCCCCCCGTCGTGGTCGATCTGGACGAAGAGTACGACAGCGCCGGTGAGGAGGTGGTTCCTCCCGCGGCGGCCGAGGAAGACCCGACAGCGGAGCATGGTCAGGATGAAAGAGCGCAAGAGGAAGAAGAAGAAGAAGGAAGTCACGAAGGAGAAGAAGGAGGAGAAGGCCATGGCGGTGGAGACGGTGACGATGGAGGCGACAACCATGGCGACGATGGTGGCGATGAAGCTCCCCCTCCTCCCCGTCGGCCAATGCGGGGAGGGTTCATGGACCCAACATCGAGCATGGTAAGTGCCACCTTCCCCTCTTTGCTTTTCATAGTCCTTGATCATGGGCACTATGGCGGTGGAAGAGTTGCTGAGAAATGGCAACCGGGGCACTGGCGCCTTTTCTCTGAACAGCGACCAATGACAAGTCGGAGAAAATAATTAATCTTTAGAATTTTGAGATAGTGACAGCATGTTAGGCATGACGCCAGTTTTGAAGGGCGTCTTTTATTTAATTGGCGACTTTACCTAAGTCACTATTTAACATTTTGTTAAGATTTTTATGTTTGAAAATTCAGGGTTGCTACAGGGGTGAAGCTCATGGTTCCTCTTCCAACTCCCCGACCGCTCGTGACACCAGAGGAAGGCCGGCTCCTGGGGAAGAAGCTCGCCAGCCTTACGGTTTGTGGGGAGGAGGGGGCATCAGCGAAAGAGGTGGCTGAGCCTTCAGTAGCGGTGCCTGAGTCAGCTCCGCTTCCTGCCCTTCCTCCGACCGAGAGCAGGGTGGAGTAGCCCCTCGCGATAGCGGAGCCAGGTGGTTCAGTTGTAGCTCCAGTAGCTCCTTTGGCGATAGCCGGCCAGGAGTTACCCGTTGAAGAGGGAGGCCCTAGTGATTTGGCCGTGGTGCTCCCCTCCTCTTCGGCTATGGTGGATGTAGAGATATGGGCTACTGTGGATAGCACGATGGAGTTTGATCTTCCAGCGGTACCTTCAATCGGCCGCACCGCCTCAGACGCACTGGTTCGGCAGATGTTGCTGACCCTTCGCTCGATGATGCTTGGCGACCCCTCCCTCACATGCCGAGGGGCGCACGCAATAGTGATGCAGCTAACCGGTGCATTACAAGTGCTCGGTTGCCCCCTGGAGGAGTGGTCTCGATGAGTCTTATTATTGTTGAAATATGTGAAGCGTCACGAATTCCTTGAGACCCGGGCCCCTAACGAGCTTGCCGCTATCAAGGCCCAGGAGGGTGAATATTTGCAGGCTCTGAAGGAGCGTTGAAGCAGTGAGGAGCAGCACGAGAAGGCCCTGGAGGGAGGTCACCGTGATGTCCATGCCCTCAGGGGTAGAATTGAGGAACTAGAGGACTATCTGGCTGTAGCCAGGTCCGAGCTAGCCGAGGCCGAGGCGACCGTCGAGAGTGAAAGTGAGGCGCTTGCCGTTGCTAGGGCCGAAGTGGCATCCATGGAAACGGAGCTGGGGCACCTCGAGGAGTAGACGGGGCGATTACGTGACATGGCGAGCTTCCCTTGCATTAGGATTCTCCCCCTCGAGGATATTTTTCGAGGTATCGACTGAGCGTCTCTCTCCTCGAGGTTTTTTTTATTCTTTTCACCTTCCTCTCTCCTCCCTCACGTTTCTCACTCTCTCCCTCTCGTTCTCTATCCTCTCTTCTCCTCTCTCTGCGGGGCGCGTGACCGTGGCGAGACGGGTGAGGCAGGAATGCTGTGGAGTGATCGTGGAGCATGCTAGCGTGGAGGATGGAGCGTGGCATTGGCGTGATCCATCGGTGGATTCAAAGTCGGCGTGGTTTGGTCGTCGTGACATTTTCAGCGTGGTTTAGTCATTTCGGTGTGTGATGCGAGAACTTCAGTGGAGGTAGGGAGATGGATCACCTACTTCTCTTCTGCGTTCCCTCGCGATTTGGAGCCGAACGGTGCGAGCATGAGCGGGTTTTGCTTCGTTTAGGGTGATGCATGCTTCGGGGAATGAGAGATGGGTTTGCCATTTCTGGCAATGGTTTTCAGTTTAGATGGTACCATTAGAACCCCTGCGATGTTAGCATTCCATTGCTGCTAGTTTTGTTACAATTGGTTGTCGTTTGGTACTGATATGAGCCTGAAAACCCAAGTGACTTGTTTTGGGTCGATTCGGTGGAATCGCCCATTTCTTGCCATTTATATGCCAATTTGACCCCTTCGAGACCATGGAAGGCTTATACCACCATTAGGATTGTTTCCCCTTCGTTTTAGGGTGAATAGGGCAAGGAAAGGTCAGGCTTCGGCCAATCTTCTATTTTTCCTGTCGTAACGCCTTAGCGGTCCTTCCAGAGGCCGCTTGCTTTCCTTAAGTAGTCCAGTATGCGACCATTTGTCTTATGTCGGTTCAGGTCTTCGCGGTCACGTGATAGACCATTTTCCCTGGCTAGCGGCCCATTGTTGGACCGCTAAGCTCTGTCAAGCGGCCCATTAAGAGACTGCTAGACTAATGTGGAATGTCGGTTTGGCTAAGCGGTCTTACGATAGACCGTATGGCTTGCTTTAACGGCCCTATAGTAGACTGCTAAGCATCATTTGAATTCGTTCAACAATTTTGAGTCAGTTCAGGCTAGCGGTCTAGCTTCGACCATTTGTAGTCTTTAGCGGCCCATTCATAGACCGATAAGCTCCATTTGACTTCAGTCAATATTTTAGGTCTGTTCGTGTTGGTGTCCTCAGCACGTCCAATCGCGGCGAACCTTGACGTGGGCGCGGGTGGGGAGGTCCCGGGGGCCCCCGAGGGAGGGGAGGGGCCGCCGCTTTGCTTCTCGCAACTTAGTTGTCTTCTAACTGGAAGTATATGTATGGGAGTACATAACAAGTAACAAATTACCATGGTAGAAACCAGGGAAATAGATGAACAAGCTTGTGCCGAAGACTCTGTAAGTTACGTTCAACATCCTGTAGCTCTGTCAATAGCAAATATGGTAAGATATATGCTCGTGATGCATCCAGTTTACCTATCGTCTGTTCCCATGTTACTTACTGTCTGCTGTGTTGACATTCTATACAGACCTTAAACATGTACATAGGCTGGCATTTGTTGTCACATGTAAGCCTTTAGATTCACATTAATTGATCATGTATGCTGTGCTTTTCTGTTTTGAAAACACTGTTACAATGCCTATTTTTCTATGGTGTGATGTCATAGTCACAGTAGTTTAACAGATTAAACCATTTCATAGACTTACAAATGTGAATTCGATGGATGACATGTTTGATGTGTCTTCATGAAATGGAATCATAAAATTTGAGGTAAAACTGATCATTTGTCATACTTGACACTAAATGGAACTTGTGACCCACTAACTCTAAGTTTAAGGTTCTGGTTGTATTTGACTGTGTCATTGCATCCTTGCTAACGCTCTGCAACAAAGAACAAGAAGAAATGGAAGTCTAGCAATTTCACATAGCATCTGTATAGTTATTTTGTGAATGTCTTTTACGTGACTGGTAGGAATGTTTACAGTGGACACTGTTCTTGTATTATCATGCGCCATGAATGTTAATGCATCATTTCCATGTCTGCACTATATAAACTATTATATTTTCTCTTGTTATAGCTTATGTACAAGTTCTATATAGAAATCATTTGTGAAGTGCAATCGTTTGTATTCCAGCAACCATGCACTTCAATTCATTTGTCCCCCTTCTTTATTTTTTTCCCCTTCGCAGCTTGACATCAAGAACCATCAAGTTAACTTAATCCTTATATTTGCTTGGAAAGCTTCAACTCTGCCACTTAAAAGAACGAAGGGAAGAAAGGAGGTAGTAGAGAATCATCACATCATGTGATGCTATTATTCTATCTTGAACTAGACATTGAGCTTGATTCCTGCTTGGGAACATCAAGACATCATCTCACTCAATTCTTTCCTTTATTCTGACATGTTTAGGTTGAGTGGTTTCTGGATGGATCGGTTTGGTTGATTTCTTTTATATCTAAGCTCATGAAAGTGACATTACTAATAACACTTATAGCGCGGTTCTCTGTATGATTTTTGTGTAGTCATTCAATAAATAAATATATACATGGCACAAAAGTCATTTGTTTTTCACATTGGAGGATATCAATTCTTGAAACTGACAAAAGTCAAGTTGTGCCCCTGTATAACTTTTATGGCAGGCTTATAGTTGATGGACTGGTTTTCTTGTGGGTGATTACTCCTCCATACGTCTCATTATGCAGCCCAGAAACAAAAGTTCTTTGCTTTTGATGTCAAGTGCTTTCTTCTTCTTTAGCTATGGCCAAGTCTCATGAGGTCACTGTATTGATATTGAATACTTTTGCTCTGCAGTTGGTCAGACACATGCAAAGTCAGGATGGAGATATAGGAGGAGATGTTCCTACAACACTAAAGAAAATATTCAGATATTGAACCAGGTTATCTCTGACAGATGACACACTTCTTATTTTTATATTTAATAATATATCCTTCTGCCAACACCAATATGATTGGTCACCAAAGTTAGTTTGGTCCTATTTGTTCATGCCTCTGTTATTATGAATGTTAAATTTCATTGGTTGCCTGTTAATCTAGATTATGCCGTTGTGCAAGGACACATTATCTCTAATGTGAAACTTTTAGCTTTAATATGCTTATAGTTTCACTGATCTTAATGGTTTTGGTTCTCTCGTCCATCATATGGCTGAAACAAAACAAGAAAATATTGCCTTTAAATATTTTCCTTTTTAGTTGTGATCTTCTATACAGGATTTTGAGTTTTTTGTCAGTAGTCAATGATTTTGGTTCCCATGTTCATCATATGGCTGAAGCAAAGCAAGATGTTTTAACCTTCAGATATTTCCATTTTTAGTTGCAATGTTCCATATGTAAGTGTCATCACTTTTGGTCAGCTTTGTACCGTTGTGTTTGGATTGCTTACCATTTTTCTTTCTTTTGCTATCTTAGACTATTGAGGCTTTGTCGGTTCTTCCCTCTCCAGAGCTTGCTACTAGGTTATATTTGCAATGTGTAGAGGAATTTTGTGGCCTATGTTAGGTCACTGTTAAGGCTGCTCTCACCAACTGTTTGTTCACATTAATTTTCTTCTGTGCAAGAACATTTTTTACAGTGAAAGAATTGCCTTATCCTTGTCAGGCCGCAAATGATTGTGATATAAAACCAGTTACATACGAGTTTTTACTCAAGCATTTATCTTATATGATGAAGTTGCAGAAGTCATGGGATTTTTGGAACAATCTCTTGGACTCGTTATTTATTGCAAACATGGTGCTTCTTGAACATAAAATTTGAATGACAAATTTGTTCCCTTCTTTCTATTATGTTCCGATTTTCTCCTCTCCCCTTTATGAAGTTGAAATTTTGCGTCTTTCAGGACTTGAAGGCACATATTACTGCAATACACTTGATAATTGGAACTCTCCAGAGAATGAATATTTTTGGTGCTGAAAATAGGGACACATTGATCCACAAGGCCACAGAGGAAACACTGTTTTCATCTATCATAAAGCTTTCTGCAGATGCAGGGACAACCAAAGCAGATACATTACTAGGACTTTCAGTCACCTCAGCACCCACGGTGATGTACGTGATCTACTGATCTTGGCGGCGGGGTAGCAGAGGTTGGGCTGCACTCGGAAGACGTCCTGATCTGCGACGGCGACAACTGCAGATTGCAACACGGGGCGGGGCAGGAGCAGAAACCACCACCCCAACACCATGGGCCTCTGTTCCGCCTGTTCACTGACCGGTCATGTTATGCTGCTACCGGATAAATGCAATGTGATGCTTTGCATGTAGATCCAAAAATTCAGACGTGGATTCAACAGTTTGCATATGAGCTTTAGGTGCAACATGGTGTTTAGAACATGATCCGAAAATTCGGATCCGAATTCAATACCAACAAATTTGGATTCTCTTAATCATTACCTATTACAGATTTACATAATAAGTTTTCGGGTTAGATCCGAATCTGCATTTTTAAATTCGGATTCGGATCAGATCCGAATTTAAAATAATGTCTCACTTGGGCGTTACACCCTGCCCCATTTAAAAGAATTTGATCCCCAAATTCAATACATGGATTTATGGAGAGTGTACTTATAGTTGAATAATTCGAGAAATCTCCTGTGCATGGCTCCTTGTATTTCCCATGTCGCTTCATATGGCCATGATTTACTCCATTGGACTTTGACCATGGGAATAACTTTATTCCGTGATTGACGTGCTTCTTGTTTAATTATTTTGATCGACTTTTGCTCGTACGTCATATCTTTTTGAATCTCCAGACTATCATAAGTGATAACATGGTATGGATCATAAACATACTTCTTTAACATGGAAACATGGAATACATCGTGAACTCCTACCAGCTGTGGAGGTAATGCTAGACAATACGCCACTTCTCCCACTCTTTCAAGTATTTCAAAAGGCCCAATGAATCTTAGTGTAAGCATGCCTTTAATATCAAATCTGTGAATACCACGATTAGGGAAAACCTTAAGAAATACATGATGTCCTACCTGAAATTTCAGGTCTCGTCTTCAGTTATCGGCATAGGACCTTTGTCAATCTTGGGCCATTTTGAGTGTTTCTCTTATGACCTTCACTTTGTCAGTTGTATCTCGAACAAGATCAGGGCCTAGAATTTATTTTTCACCAATCTTATCCCAGCATATAGGTGTACGACAACTTCTTCCATATAATATCTAGAATGGTGCCATTTGAATGCTAGCCTGATAGCTATTGTTATAGGCAAATTCCACCAGAGGTAGATGGTCGTGCCAACTTCCACCAAAATCTATTACATAGGCTCTTAGCACATCTTCCACCACTTGATTGGTTCTTTCAGTTTGTCCATCAGTTTGTGGATGGAATGTCGTGCTAAAATTCAATCAGGTTCCTAGGGAATATTATAATCCTTTCCAAAATTGTGAAGTGAATCGAGGGTCTCGATCCGAAATAAGAGTGATAGGGACACCATGTAATTTAACAATCTCCTTTATATATATCGTAGCCAAGACATCCACTGCCCATCGACTTTTAATGGGTAGAAAATGAGCTGACTTTGTTAAACAATCAATAATTACCTATACTCCATCATGTCCACCTCTTGATTTAGGCAGTCCCATGATAAAATTCATCCTGCCTTGTGGACAGTTTAAGTCCGTGCACATTTGTTCTAGTGCTCTATCAAGTCTATGTAATTCTTATATTTGTCTGACTATCTTATGCTGACTAAATGTTTGACATATTGACAGGACAATTGTTTGTGAACTTTAAGAAGGGCATGTGATCCGAGGCAGAAAGAAAGTTGATGCTCGTGACACATGGAAAGCCATCAAGCTCAAATGCTGCCACGTGGCCAATGGAGATCAGATCTGGACGAAAGTTTGGGCGAGAAACGTGGCTTCCACACGCCCATCTCTTTGGTGCCTATAAGTAGAGGAAGATTCGGAGAGAGAATAAGTTGATCGTAACAGAGAACAGGAGGAAGCTCCATCTAGAAAGTGCAAGTGCGATCCATCTGAGTTAGAGCTAGCAAGACATGAGAGAGCTGTGAGAGCTTGGTGAGAAGAACATTTGATTGTTTGTGTTCGGTCTCTTGGTTTAGAACCAGAGCCGATTTGCTCTTTGCTTAGAGCTACATTTGTGTTTCGATTTTCTATTTTCTTCTGTTTGTTTGAAACCTTATTTTCAAGTTGTGTGTCAGCGGGAAGGTTAAGCTGTAAACCTCAACGGCAGAGGAGGATTCCTCTAGTAGCATAAGATGTAGGGCTCAACGGTTGTAGGGAAGTGTTTCCCCGAAGCTGTGGATCAGTGGAGTTGAAGCTGTGAATCAGTAGTGAAGCCACACTTGATTTAAGTGTGGGGTGGACGTAGATCTCTGTAGGAGATTGAACCACCTAAAAACTCCTATCTCTCGTGTGATTGTTTTCTGGCTTGTGTCCATCACAGTTTTCTCCTTACTTCTCGTTAGATGGATGTGTAGGACCGATTGAGAATTGATTTACTTCAATCGCTCAATTCTGTTTATCTATTTGAATTTCCTGACTGTCACATAGCAGTTCCTTCTAATTCCACACCAGTTTAGCTACTGTAGAAATTTTTAAATAGGTGATTCATCTATTCACCCCCCTCTAGATCCACATCATTGTTGATTTGTCCACATCCACTTTCTTATCTAAATTCTATGGCATGTCTTTCCTAATTCTGAAATGGCATTGCATACCTTCAGGGGAGTCTGTCACAAGATTCTATTTCTGGTGGCCCCCAGCCTCCACCATCCCCAGCTCGAGCCGCTGCCATGCCTGGCTCCCCCCAGATGCCGCCAGTCCCACAACCTCCTTCGCCGCCCCCAGCTCGAGCCACCGTCGTCCCTGGCTCCCTCCAACTGCCGCCGTCCCCACCACTGCCTCCACCAAGCCACCAGCAACCAGGTGTGGCATACCGCGTGTGTGCCACATGCCGATCGAGGCCTAGTACGATCCGATACACCCTGTACCGCACATATAGTGGGGGTGAGAAATGGGGGATGGAAGCCCAAGGAGGAGAAGCACCCCAAGGAACCTATCCGGAACGGATAGGTCCCTTTGGCCTATAAATACCGCCGTAGGGATGAGATGTGGGAGATGGAAGCCCAAGGAGGAGAAGTAATCTTTGGAGATGTCTTGTGCCTCGTGTACCTCCACCGAGGATGGTGTCCCTTGTGTTCTTTTTGGAGCCCACAAGAGTATGTTGCATATATGCACTTGTGTTTGCATATATGCCACTGCGATTGTGTCTTTGTGTAATTTCTTGGAGGGCTAATACTGTAATTTTCTGAAACAATCAAAAATTACATAAAAACCCTTGTACAGTCTAAATATTACAAAAAGGCCCTAGTCTGTCCAAAAATTACCAAAATTCTCTTGGTCTATCAAAAAATTATCAAAATGCCCCATTGTCTGCCCCGAGGCTACAAAAATATCCCTGACCTATCCAAAAATTGCAAACAAACCCTGACATGTCCAGAAATTGCATACATGCCACTGATCTGGCTAAAGTTACATAAAAGCCCTTGCCCAATCCAGAAATTGCACAAAGTTTCTGTTTTGTCCCAAAATTAGCAAAGTACCCTTATTCAAGTTCACCATTCTGTACGTCTCGGTGGAGTGCACTCTCCTGAACTTTACTTAAGGTTAGCCATCCAAATCCATGTGCCTTTTTGAGAAAAACATGTATGGACTTGAGCACTCAGAAACATGTACGAACTTTACAACAAGAGAAAAATATGTATGGACTTGAGCACTCAGAAACATGTATGGACTTTGCAAACAAGAGAAAAATATGTATGGACTTGAGCACTCAGAAACATGTATGGACTTTGCAAACAAGAGAGCCCCCCTTCTTGTAATGCTAATTATTTCATCTTTGCAAATGCAGGAAAATCAAATTTCAACTTCGAGGATGGCGGTCTCCTTTGACCCGCAAGTCATGGAGAGCCACATCCGGGAAGACTATCTCACCGTCCCACTCTACTTCGGGAGCTTCCCTCTGGTTGTGGGCTTCCCTAACTTCCTGGGGGCAGCCTTCGTTAACATCCTGGATGTGGAGGCGTTCGATGAGCCTTAGCCCAACACTCCCACGTAGGGAGTCACTGAAGGTGCCACTGGCCGAGCTATGGCCGAGCTGTGACCGAGAACAACAACAGCGTCCCGCCGAGGACGTTGGGCTGCAATGTGCACCATGTGCACCAGACTGCCGGACCATCGCACCAGGGGTCGGCATCCCATCAGAGGAGGCTCCGAAGGAACTATGCTGGCGCTACCACGGGGCGTCGAATCTCTAGCTCCGGCAAGTCCATGACTGTCGGAACCATCCGAGTCCATCTTAATGGACAGAGGTCCGAAGTAATCCTGGACCATATCTTGCCAACCATTCTAGTCTGCAACTCCTTCCAAGGACTGGAGTAGAAGAAAGAAAGGTTGGCACCTACCGTTCCGACTGCAGCGCCGAAAGACACATCAACTAACAAGTCGACAAAGCTGAAGCAAGTTTGGGTTCCCAATGAAGCCCAACTCACAGCACATGCCCAGGCGGGGCCCAGCTATGCCCGCCACAGAAAGGGGCGAAGAGATGAAAGGGTCAAGGTGACGGCCATGACCCAACAACCGACAGCTACTGCACCAGCGCTGCCCGAAAATGCCCGCCGCCAACGTCGTAGGCATCGTCACCATGCTGACAGCCCAGCATTCGCAACTTATGCCTATCTTGCTGTCACCACCGACATACAACCACCGGCCACTCTCCTTGACCAGGATTGGGAAGGGATAGAGCAGGCCATGAGAAACTACCTCGGCGGCCCGGGTAGCACCCCTATGGGTCGTCAGAGACTACTAGGGGCAGTGGCCTCTACCTTTCGAGAGGAAGAAGAAATCCAACCTGTGCCCAGCGCATAATCAAGGAACCGGTTGTGCCAAATATGTCTCCTATGTGTGGGCTTTTGGACTTCCATTATAAGGTCCTTGGCATCATTGATCACTATATCTCCCTCCTCCCTATTAGAGGCAATCCTCTCCCAAGCTATGTCATGCCAACCCCTACATCTCTCTTCACGACCATGTCAAAAGAACTTGCTCTGGATAGAGTCAATCTTCTTTGCCACCGTCTTTAGGACCCGGAACATAGAGGGGAAATAAATGGGGAGACTATCTAACACTGATCTGCACAAAACTATTCTACCTTCGTAAGATAACACTCTAGCCTTCTAACCAGTCAGCTTGGACTCGTATCTCTGGATAATAGGAAGCCAATCTGCACGATGAAAAGATCCTGGGGTAAGCGGGAGACCCAACTACGAAATAGGGAACTCTCCAATCTTACACCCCAACATGCAGGCCGCCCTCTGGAGATGGCAATCCTCCACATTAACCCTTACTAGCAAACTCTTATTGAAGTTTCACTTTAAGACTAGTGACCTCTTCCAACAATTCCAACAAGAGCCTGATTACAAAAAATTGCTGCTCATCCTTGGCCAAAAACAAGCTGGTGTCATTTGCATATCGCAAGTGAGTATGTGAAGGACCCTCTCTGTCCACCTAGAAGCCCCTAATCAGCCTAGCAGCCTCAGTTCTCAGCCACACCCTGCTCAGAACACTAGCCACAAGCACAAAGAGGAGAGGAGACATAAGGTCTCCCTGACGGAGCCCCTTACCACTGTGGCACCACGGGGACGGCTTCTCGTTAATGAGAACCACAAAGGAAGCCGAAGAAATGCAAGCACTGACCCAACCAATTTGCCTCTCTCTCAAGCCCATCTTATCCAACACATCAAACAAGCACTGCCAATTCACCTTGTCATAGGCCTTCTCGAAATCCAGCTTCAGGATCACTCCTCTCTTCCTCTGAGACTTCATAGCAAATAAACACCCATGGGTCACCAAGAAGTTATCCCGGATATATCTCCCCCTAATGAAGGCCTCTTGAAAGCTACTGACCAGTCTATCCATAACACTGACCAATCTCCCTGCTAGTTACTTGGTGATGATCTTCTAGAAACAATTCAGCAAGCTAATGGGTCTAAACTTTCGAAAATCTTGAGCTCATGACTTGTTAGGGATAAGGACTAGGAGACAACAAAATGACCCAAAACATGAAGAGAGAGAATCCATTTACTACTCTTGCAAATCAGACAATTAAAATAGAAAGGAGAGAAGAAGAGCAGAAGAAAAGAAAGGCCTTAAAACAATCAGAAGAAGTGGGCCCTTTATATCCTTCAATGGTACACACTCAATCTCCTCCCCGGTACACCTCCAAGTTCACCCCCCTCGCCGGTGCACTCTTCTTCCCCTTTACCGGTACATCCTCCTCCGCCGGCATGCCTTGTTCATTCCCTCGTCGGCACACTCGTCAAACCTCTTCACCGGTGCACACGCTAGCATCCTTGCCCGGTGCACCTCCCAGGCTTCCATCGGTACACTCCCTTGGAGCTCAGCCCCTCAACCCCCTTCGCTGGCACACCCTTAAAAGCTCTTCCCCGGTACAGCCCCATAACCCCTTTCGCCGGTATAGCCCCTCAACCCCTTCGCCAGCATGCCCCCTAAAGGCCTTCGCCAGTACACCCTTGAAGAAGCTTCAGCGGTACACCCTTTGCTTCCTCCAACTCCGAACAGCCCATGCTTGGGTTTTCTTCTTCAACCCCGAGCGGCTAATGCTCGGACGTGCTCTTCCCCAAACAAACAAAAGGTGCTCGGACTTCCTTCTTCAACCCCGAGCAGCCTGTGTATAAGCTTACTTCCTTGCAAAAGGTGCTCGGACTTCCTTCTTCAACCTCGAGCAGCCCGTGCATGAATTTTCCCTTTCTCCATAGAAATCTGCTCGGACTTCGTTATGAACCTTAAACATTTGCTCGGACTCTGTTCTAGGCCTTGAACATCTGCTCGGACTTTGTTCTGAGCCTTGAACATCTGCTCGGACTCTGTTCTGAGCCTTGAACATTTGTTCGGACTTCGTTCCTGGCCTTGAAAACTCGCTCGGACTCAAAACATGCTTGGACTCTGTTTTGGCCTTGAACAAAGCCTGCTCGAACTCTCTCTTTCCCTCTGTCTTTCTCACTCACTCTCTCTCTCTCTCTCCATCTCCATCTCTCTCACCATCTCTCCCTCCGTCTCATCTCTCTCTCCCACCATCTCTCTCTCCCACCGTCTCTCCCTCCGTCTCAAAACTCAGGATAGTTAAGGAAACGCATAAATCGAGAAACTCGTGCTAGCATTGGTGACCTCGGTCAAGTGCCTCCGGCCTTACTTCCAAGGGCACTCCATCATCGTGCTGACCAACGAGCCCCTGAAGAAGATCCTCACGCACCCTGAAGCTGTGGGTCACCTCAGTGGGCCATAATGCTCAGGGCGTACGACATCTCTTATCACCCCCGTTCCGTCATCAAGGGACAGGCACTCACAGACTTCATCGCAGAGAGCACCGTTCCAACTGGGGAGGCCCCTCCACTGACGCCCGAGCCCACCTGGGACTTTTTTGTTGACGGGTCCTCCAACTCGACCGGCAGTGGCGCCGGTGTCCTCCTTAGGTCTCCAGAAGGAGCAAAATTGTAGTAAGCCTTGAAGTTCAACTTACAGGCATCCAACAACGTCTCCAAGTATAAGGCTCTCATCTCGGGAGCCAGGATGGCGCGACGATTTATGGGACCGAGCGAGTCAGGATCCATACTGACTCCTAGCTGGTCGCCAGCCAAGTCAACGGTGATTACAAAGCTCGGGAAGCACCGATGATTAAATACCTTCAACTGGTAAGAGGAATAGCCTCACTTTTCGAGAGTTTTCAGGTCGTCTGAATAGCTCAAGAGGAAAACTCCTGGGCAGACACCCTCTCTCGACTGGCCTCCTCCATTAGCCTAGAAGGTACCCGATCGGTCTTCCTCGAAGAGCTAGAATGACAGAGCATAGAAGCAGAGCTCATGACCGTTGACCAGGCATTACCGAGCAACTGGCGGACCCCCTATATATCTTGGCTCTGAGACTCTCAGGAGCCCCCCGACCCTCAAGAAGCTCGGAGACTGAAGTATCAAGCTCGACATTTTGTCATCTTGGATGGAGCCTTGTACCGAAGATCTTTCTCCGGCCCCCTCCTTAAATGCCTCGATACTGATGAAGCCAGTCGAGAAATTCAAGAGGTCCATGAAGGTATTTGCGGCATGCATCAAGGAGGAAGATCACTCGCCAGGATCTTGCTGCGACAAGGCTACTGGTGGCCCACTCTCCAACGTGACTGCTCAGCCTATGTTCAAAAGTGTGACCGATGCCAGCGTTTCGACCATCTGGTCTATCAGCCTGCTTCGGAGCTCGTCACCCTCGTATTGGCCCAATACGGCGACGCCAAGAGGGAATGCACGGTCTACTATTTGTCCAAATTGTTCAATGAAGCTGAGCAGAGATATACTGCCATGGAAAGGACTTGCGTGGCCACCGTTTGGGTCGCCCAGAAGCTAAAACATTATTTCCTCGCACATGAAGTAAGGCTCTTAGTGTGAATGGACCCAATTAAATAATTTTTAGAAAAGCCCACATTAACTGATCGTTTAGTGAGATGGAAAAGTTTTCTCAACCAATTTGACATCACCTACGTTAGTCAAAAGGCGGTCAAGGGGCACGCCATTGCTGAGCACCTTGCCCATCATCCATTCCCTATGTTCTCCCATGTTAATGAGAGTTTCCCAGATGAAGAGTTAGGAGCCATCATAGATGGTGAACCTTCGTGGATTCTCTACTTCGACAGTGCATTTAATTCCAAGGGATGTAGAGTTGGAGTCATTCTCCAATCTCTGGAAGGCATTATTATTCCTTGTGCTTGTCAGTTAACCTTCTCCACCACAAATAACATGGCAGAATACGAGGCACTCCTCATGAGCTTAAAAATGGCGTTGACACTCAAAGTTAAGGAGCTCCAGATCATCGGAGATTCCCAGCTTATACTTCGATAATCCCTCAGCAAGTATCAAACCCGGGACCCAAAACTAAAGCCTTACCAAGACTTGGTTGGCAGGGTGGTCCGATAGTTTAGGAAGCTCATCCTAGTGCACACCCCTAGGGCTCAGAACATTCTAGCTGATGCCTTGGCATCTCTAGCATCTTCTCTCCCAATTCTTGGTGAAAAGCCGTCAGCCACTGTCATTGTGCAGAGCATGCACATTCCTTCACATTCAGATCCTTGGTTCCAACAGTTCTCTAAGTCCTCTATCCAAGTCCATGCCATTTCTCACGAGCCTGAAATCAACCTCGAGGACGGCAATCCCTAGTTCTTCGACATCGAGAATTATCTCCGGGATGGCTCCTTTCCCGATTATGCTACCGCCCCCGACCGGTGGGCCATTCGCTGAGCCACGGAGTGCTTTGCCATCGTAGGAGGTCTCTTACATCACAAATCCCTTAGTGGAGTTTATCTCCATTGCCTCGATGAGACTGAATCCCATGGTTGCTCTGTCCACTGCAGAGGCAGAGTATGTTGCTGCAGGTAATTGTGCTGCCCAAGTACTATGGATCAAGCACCAACTCTCAGATTATCAAATAAATCTGGGATGCATTCCACTGTTATGTGATAACACTAGTGCAATCTGCCTCACTAAAAATCCTGTTCACCACTCTAGGACTAAGCACATAGAGATTAAACACCACTTTCTTAGAGATGTAGTGAGCAAAAATGAAATTGAACTTGTTTTTGTTGAAACTGAAAAATAAATTGCTGACATATTTACTAAGCCCCTTGGAAATGAACGGTTTAAATACTTAAGAAGAGAACTGGGGCTGTGTAAATTTCAGCAGGAAAATAATGATTGATTTTAGTTTTGAATAATCTGTTGTTGTGTTTGAATCTTGTGCCAGCCTATCTTTAGAATTTTGAATAAGAATGTTTTAATGCTTTGATGGTTAAATAAATTATTTTGCATGGAGTATGTTTGCTGATTTCATGAGTTGCACAGACTTTTTATGATGTTAATGCATGGGTTGCACAGAGTCTCATTGTTACATGGTTTACATTCTGTCGATGCATTGCACGACTGCACCTTGCATTACTCACGCATGACTAGCTCGATCATTTTGCAAATTGATTACATCTAGTGACATCAATTGCTCTT
The DNA here is from genome assembly GCA_024336825.1 of Amorphophallus titanum. NCBI lineage: Eukaryota > Viridiplantae > Streptophyta > Magnoliopsida > Alismatales > Araceae > Amorphophallus > Amorphophallus titanum. The sequence goes on along the minus strand of JANBPO010006998.1, from coordinate 74,029 downwards.
GATCCTTCTTGACTATCTTCGTCACCTTGACTAAATAAAAGACTTGCTTCTAGTTCATTACATTGGGCTATAATTATTACAACTTTTCATTTGTAAGAATCACGGCTGCTAATTGAAATGAATTGAAGGTTTAATTTTTATAGACTGTAGAGTTCAGTGTTTATTCCTCAGGAAATAAGGAAATAGAAACTGTTTATAGCTCTTAACCTCTGTCTCATGGTAGAATAGAAAAAGTCTACACTGTACCTAAACATGTCAGACTTAGTGTAGTCTAGATTTGGAGAATAGAGTGTGTATTATTTTTAAATAGTCACTCTAAAAGTAATAAGGGCAGCAGATAAATAAGAACATCAAATAAAAAGAATTGAACAAAATGACAGAGCAATGACTGAATTGCACTGAGAAATTGAGGCCTCCATCAAAGAAATGGGGAATACCTTAAGTCATGAGGTACTTCAGGTTATCTCTGTTCATAGGGTCAAATCTATAGGGGGAGTTTCACTGAGTAACTGGGAGTACTGACCTCTAATCAAGGTGTACCCTCAACGTCAATGGTGCAAACTGTCTTTGTAGTTTTTGATCTGAAACAGATTTAGTAGTTTATGCTTAGTAACTGGGGGTACCTGCCTCTAATCAATGTGTACACCTAATGTCAACGGTATAAATGCCACTGGTCTGTTCACTGAGTTCAGTATCTGAAAAATTAAAAGTGAAAAAGAAACTGCTGTAACCCTTGAAAAACAAAAGTCCACGAGTGCTATCTGTTTAACCTCAATACAAATTCAGGTTACTTTCCTTGATTTTCACTATTTCTGGAAGTAGTAGGGTATTGTCCTGACTTAGTCTATTAAGGCTATGTGACTTAGGTTCATTGCTATAAATAGAGTCTATAGCCCTATTTCAGGTAGTCAGCTGTTTTACTTTACTTTCTATCACTGTTAAACCTGATTTCTTTCAAGATTGCACATTGGTAATTCTTATACCTTAAGAGTTGTTTATAATATGCTCGTTTCCTGAACCATTGCATAGTCTGGCATGTAGTCTCCTTCATTCTCTTTGCTCTCCATATTTCCATTCTCCTACCATCTTCTTTGATTCTTCCTTCTGTCTCATCTTTTTGCTGATGGCAAAGGGGGAGAGTGATTAGTGAATTGTTGAGATGATAGAATAGGGGGAGAAAATTTGTTGATTTACATTGATGGAAAGGGGATGTCTTATCTCTTGTCCAAGGGGGAGAGGCTAAGGGGGTATGTATATTTTCAGGGGGAGTAGTTTAATGGATGCATGCATGTGTTTATCATGTTTCAGTGCATTTGTTTCTTGGCTTGCCATCGGGTTGCCATCATCAAGTTGCATTGAGTTGCCATCATTAAAAATGGGGAGATTGTTGGGACTCCTCTGACTCGACCAGTAGCAGACTTGTGCTGATTGGTTTTGATGATTGGCAAATGGTTTATTGATTGGTAACAGATGATTGGCAACATTAGTTTTGATGATTGGCAACTATGTATTCCAGTCCATGCATATCACTTATTAAGGGCAGAAAGCAATGTTCATGCATGTTTTAGATTTGGTTTAAAGCATAAGTCCATGCATAAAAGGCCCGTGCTCTCAAGCATCTATAATACAAAGTCCATGCATGTGTTGGACAGGATGAAAAACATAAGTCTGTGCATGTTCTGGCCTTGATGAAAAACTCAAGTCTGCACAAATTTTGGACTTAGAAAAATTTTGCACGATGTATAGCTGTTGGGTTGCATTTAGGAGTCTGTGCATACTTCATCTTGTTACAAATAAGTCCGTGCACATTTTAGTTTTCCAGAAAACAAAAGTCCAGGCATCCCTTGAGTCCGTGCACTTTTTCAAAGCCCGTGCATGTTTTTCCTTCATGCATATTCAAGTCCGTGCACGTCTTATTTCTGCAAGTCCAAAGTTCGTGCACACATAGTCTATGCACTTCGTGTGCCTCACAGCATTCTAAGTCCATGCACATACAGTCCGTGCACATTGTCCATACAAAGTCCTTGCATGGTTCTTATGTTCCTTAAGAAGTCCGTGCACATTTCATTTCTGCAATACAAGGTCCGTGCATGTTTTGGTTTGAGCACCAAAGTCTGTGCACGTTTATATATTAGCAAAGTCCGTGCATTATTTAGACCCATTGCATATAAAGCCTGTGCATGTCTTTGCTTTAAACACATAAAGTCCGTGCAGGTTTTTGTATTTGTGAGTAATGAAGTCCATGCACGTTTATATGCCAGGTGCATACAGTGAGTCCGTACAGGTCCAAGTTCGTGCATGTTTTTGTGTATGTTGAATTCTCTAAGTCTGTGCACTATGAGTCCATGCACATGTCTCATACATGCAAACGAAGTCCTTGCATGATTCACCAACCCATTCTAAGTCCGTGCACATTTTGGTTTGACCACCAAAGTTCGTGCATGTGTTTTGGTATAAATATCAAGTCCGTGCATGTTTCTTCATTCATGCATATATGAGTCCGTGCACATTTTCTTAAACCAAGTCCGTGCACATTTCCTTTAACCAAGGTCCATGCACATTTCTCAATCAAAATCCGTGCACGTTTCCTCTCGATCAAAGTCCGTGCACACTTTCTAAACAAAGTTTGTGCACATTTTTCAACCAAAGTCCTGCTGGACACCCCCTCTCATCTCTCCAACCACCCATCCAAATCTGGAGGGAAACCCCTCTCCACCCATAACCCTTGTGCGCCCCCCCTTCTTCCCCATTCCACCATCTCTCTTTCGCACTCCCAACCGCCACCCTGCCATCTCCAGCGACTCTAGCAGAGCCCCACCCCTCCAAAGCCCATCAACTTCCCAGGGAGACCTCCATAAGCTCCCCTCCCCTCCCCATAGCCATCAGCCTCCCCATCCACCTTCCACTCCAACACCCATTCCCACCTCCATACCCCATCCACCAACAGACAATGTCCAGGGTCGTAGGCAGCAGAGCATCATCAGCTTGCAGTGGTAGCTACGATCTCCACCCAGGGATTTTGGTGGCATATCTTATACCGGTGGAAACCTCGTCGAGTCAGCTTTGCAACAAAGGTGGTCTCGCCTGAATCCAAGCTCGGAGCTGATCAGGCAAGTAAATCTCGCCAGACTGCGCAACGCATCCCTTGGTGGTGACCTGAGGCTGAGTGAAGAGGCCCCCACGACCAGTTCGAAGAGGCCCTGGGTGCGATCTTTGGAGGGAAGGAAGTACGTCCAGTCCTCTTTTAGTACCATAAAGGAGGAGGCTAATTGCCTACCGGAGCACCCAATTCCAGCCACTTTCATCGGAGTGCGCAGTCTGGTCCTGTCTATTCCAGGTTGGACCAACCCCCACTCTTCTGCTCGTAACTCTCTTCTCCGACCTCTGTTTGGGGGGCTGTCAGATGTCATTTGAAGCTACTTCGTCCATGGTCGCGTTGCCACCAATTTCACCTCAATCGGAGTTCGGTAGTGCCCGAGGCAGCTTTGGCATCAGTACCCTTTGATTCTGTAACAGTCAGAGCTCAGTTGGACCAGCTATGTACCCTGAGCTACAGCGACCGCCATCGTCCACCAAGCGGTGCCAGACACATACGGTCTGTTCCCTGGTCGGTCCTGATCGTCTCAGCACTGATCCCGCCTCCGGCAACCTTCGGATGAGCTCGTGGCTACCCCGACACTGACACCCTATCCTGCAGTCCCAGACTGGGCAGAACAGAGCAACTTGTGAAGATGACAGCGCAGCACCTCAGCTCGGCCTCCAGATGACATAAGAGTTGGGGGACAACTCTCCAGGACGACGCCCGTAATGGTGGAGGACGGACGCTATGAAAGGATGTGCAGGCATGCGAAAACCCGCCTGGAAGGACGCTACTGGGACCATAAACCCGCCTGGGGGGAGGCTCAACGCATCGTCATCGATAGTCGAGAAGATGATGTCCAAATTGGGCAGAATCTGGAAGGCTTCTTGCAACCCTCGGACCACCCTATATGCCACTAATGGTGGGGAAGGGGGATGACTAGCGTGGGCACCGGAAGTGCTCGCAGTGCCACCGCGGCTAGGGACCACCTCTTCGACAAAAGAGGTAGGACTGATACGGAGGGCTCTCCTATGAGGAGGCATGGCTACGGAAGATTGAGAGCGTAAGGAAGAAGATGCCTACGATGAAGCTCGGTAGCCAGTAAGACAAGTGTCAGGTCTCTGAAGCAAGGCCCACCACGATCCTTATAACCACCCATGACAGACTGACATTTCCAAGACGTACGACGGGCCAAAAGGCGCCTGTCGTTGCGGCGATACGATTACCAACGACGAGCGACCGTTCGAAGCCCGCGCTCCCAGACAAAACAGGACACATGTCATGATTACTGATGTGGCGTCTGCCCCATCAGAGGCGTCTTGAGCGCCAAGCAAGTCGCCGGAACCCCCGTCGCCTGCAGTACGAGAAGGTTGACTCCAGAAAGCCCTCTTCTGATCGACTCTCAGCCCCCAGCAGAGTGTTCAGTGACTGAGAGTAGGGGGGAAGTGAGGAGGGTAAAACTGGTTGTGCTCAATTACGACCCAATAACAGCGGGTCCGCGCCAGAGTGACGAACCCAGGAGGTCCCCGATGCGCGCGACCCACCAAAGTGCAGCCCAACCCAAGTTAACATCGGATTCTACAACGGATAACCACTATGGCCCAAGCGCTGTTATCGCCGGAGGACTCTCCGACGACCGACCGTTACCCCCATGACGTCGACCTTGACCCCATAATGGGCGAACACGTCCCATGAGTGCCGTAAGACTCACCCCGGGACCAGTCGACGCCGGGGTAATCGCCCTCCAACGGGAAACTCCCGCCAATATAGCGGGAAAACGTTACTCTACTTCTTACGCCCTTCCCTGCTAATACAATGACTACACTCCACGCAGGGAGGGGGATCACGGGGGTGGGAGCAATCCAATACATGCACTACCCTCGGGCAGGAGGGGGGAACGAGGGGAGGGGAAACCAAGCTGTCGACCGTACGCCTAGCTCAGACGTCCGATCGAGGTGCTGCCAATGACTGGTCAAAGCCTGAGGGATGCCGAAGGATGCCTGAAGGTCCGACATCGAGCCGATGTCACTGGAAGGAGGCGGTGGTCGCAGCTGTAGGCTTGCACAGTTCTGTCGCTCAGGACTGGATGTCGTAGTCGTGGTGCGTCGACCGGCACGCTCACTGTGGAACTCCAAAAGTGACGGGACCAACTCGTGGATGTAACATACAGGGGGTAATACAAACCCTCAAAAGTTGGCGGCCATCAGATCATCTCACAGGTCGGGGTCACCCAGACAGTCGCCGTCAGGTTCCTGGGCGAACAGCAGGACAGGCCAAGAACGGCCCTAGTGGAATTTTTGGTGCCGATGTCAGAACGGGGCGAGACCACCAGGGATGGTTTCGCGTCGCCGATTGCTGCAACTTTGGTGAAGACATCTCAGGCCAAAAACTAGCAGAGAGAGGCGTGTCGATGCTGTCGAGGCTGCTGCAGGTTCTGGGTGGACTGGGTTGCACCAGTCTGGCGCAGCCGTGGGAGAATGGACGCCCCGGGCTGTGCTATCGACAAAAATGGACGGGACCACCTCGGGGTCAAAGGAGACTCGAGGGGAAAGAACTCTCGTGAAGAGGGCCGGCAGATCTGCACAGGATAAGTCAGTGGTGGCATTGCCAAGGGGTGCTCAGAAACAGGCATAGTCCAGGTGCAGTTGCACGGAAATGCCTGTAGTGGTTGATGCCGTTGACGAAACGTGACGAAACCACATCTTATGCGAAGAGGACTCGGAGTAGAACGATCCCACAGAAGGGGGCTCAGGCTGATTCATGCATTAGGCAGAGGTGTGGACACTGCAAGCTCTAACAATGGTTCTGCTACCAGTCTGGGCACAGCAGAACAAGGGGAACTTCAACATCGACGACGGGGATGAGGCCGAGGGAGGCCAGGCTGCCGTGGATGTACCTGGAGGGGGATGGGGCGTGGGTTGCAGGGTAATCAATACTAAAACTCTCTTCATCGGTCGACCGATTTGGAGAGGAAGAAAGGGCTTACAATCTCTCCGCTTTCATCACACGGTATTTTGTGATCACCCTTTTTTTATTTTGAGGTGACCCCTCTGGCGATCACATCTCCATGGTAGCATCTCATGCTTAGTTTCCTTCTCCTCACATCTTATTATCATTATTATTATTTTTTCTTGGTATTTTAATATCATTTGATTGAGTGACATTGTTCACAAATTGGCGATCATGGTGGGACATACTTTTATTTTAGTTTCGATTACCCCTTTCCTTTGGCGCCCTCGAGTGCCCCTCCTTTGGCACCCACTTGTGCCCCTCCTTGGTGGTCCACGTAGCACACTCCTCTTGTGCACCACGTGCACAGTTTTCTCATATGATTGGCCGATTTGGAACACTGTCCTCAGCATCTGGAGATTGTTTTCTGTTCTCAGGATAAACGGCGGCTTTTCTTAAGTCGTTGTTTCATTATTTGGCGCCCGCCTAGACAGGCGTTGTTTTTGTTTATTTGTCACATTTTTGGAATTTTTACTACTGACGCCTCCAACAAAGGCGCTGCTTCTGGATTGGACGCCTAATACCAAGGCGTCATTTGGAGTTGCTCCTAGCACTGTTCACCAGTTTCGACGCCCCTCACAGAGGCATCAGTTATTTGATCCACGCCTGATTGCAAGGCGTAATTTATATTCATCATCACTGTTCCCAGTGTTTGACGACTGTCCCACGGTTGCTGTTTCCTGACTCAGCGCCTTCTTTAAAGGCATCATTTATAGCATTGCTGCGTTTGCTCACTGTTTACTATTATTTCACGCCTTCTGGAAAGGCGTCACTCTGATATTTGACGACTAACACCAAGTCGTTGTTTAGAGCATAACTCCACTTTATATCACTGTTCCCAGTGATTGACGACTGTCTCACACTCGTCTATTCCTTATTTAACGCCTTTCTATAGGGCGTCTTTTCAGTCTGTTACACTGCCTTCCTGCTATTATTTCATTCACTTGGCTGCACTATATATTGATTGGATTATTATTGCTTGATCTTGCCTACATCAGAGTTGCATCTAGGGCATTTGGTTGAGAGACCTCGGATATTATGTAATTTGGATAGTTATGATGGAATAAAGTGAGAATTTGGTTAATTACTTGTGCAATTACTTTTATGTGATTATCTTGCGCTCTGATTTTCTTGCTTGCGAGAGGCTTACCATGCCGGCTGTTCACGTTCCCGATATTCCTTCCGCTGTATTAAAAGCTCAGGGCGTGACATTTCATATACCAGATAAAGGGTTGAGGTTGAACACCTTGGACAGACTTAGACCGTGCTTTGGTGACTACCCTAGACTCAACTTTACTCTGATACCAATTTGATGCGGGACGGGATGTGACTTGGTACCGATTGGATGCGAACCTCAGACTCTAAGTGACGACGTGACCAATTTGATAACGTGACCAACAATGACACGGCCAACTCGACACCAATAGAGTTCCAAATAGGAGGATATGTCCTCAACAAGAGACATGAGCTCGCGGACGTCCCTAGGCGAGGGAAACATGTGGATCCGCGCGGTTGAGAAACTGGCGTAGAGTCAAGGGTGGTCAGCTCTTTCACGTGCTCGGATCGAGTCACGGGACGGTCACACACTCTCTCTCACAGTGGTGATTGAAGTAATATGATAGCGAGCTAGATATCCTATCACACGCTAGCAGCGGCATACAAACATATACGAGATAAGCATCGCGACAAAGAGAGGAGCGAGAACGTACCTCCACGCTCCGAGTGTAGGGAAGACAATCTCGGCCAAGACCCGTACTCCCGGTACAATAATATTATTAATTACAGCACATAAATTATACACACTCCACGCCGGGAGGTAACAGGTAACACGTGGGACCCGGGAATATCGAGCTCGAGTTGACGGACAGCATTTTGGGTAGCTCCGGTGGTGCCGACATGTTGTTCGGTGCTGGTCAGACGGCATATGCTGACAATCGTGGGGACTACTGTGACGTCCCGACTCGCAAACCTGGTCCAGTCGTAAAGACTCACGTCGGATTTCGATCGAAACGTGACAATGGGACAACCCAAATGGTACAATTACGGTAGAGAATTTTCACATAAATATTGAGATATTATTGTAGTAAAAATAAATTTTCTCGATCAATTAGCTTATAGTCAAATGTCTTCATCGAAATAAAGGTAACACACTGACGTCTTACACTGCGTCTCAAGCACCTCGCAGTCAAGCTCGTGACAAGCGAGTGACACAATAGTACCGCACCAAGTGACTAATCAGAGTAACAGTCGTTAGCATCAGTCCAAACCTCTGACCGCATGTGCACACACTGACTCATCGCCTTGAGCCAGGCCTCTAGCTAGTTTTCCCTCCCAGTAGGACACTACTGACTATGAGAGAGGGCCCACGAAAACTAGCTTATAAATCGTACAACGGGAATACCCCGCCACCTCTCCTAGGTGGGCCGACACAGACGTCGTCAGGCTATGACTAGTGGTTCCATCACAAGGAAAGAGTAAGCTACTCTTTTGGGATGTAAAATAATGCCACAGTGTACAAAATACTTTAAACATGACGTGTATGGAACATGAAATGTATTAGAAATTACATATACATGCTTTTGAAATCTCCAGGTATATAACAGACTAAGACTACCCCGTTACATACCATAACGGACCAAGGCAGGCTGCTATGCTTGACAGAACTCATACTAATCCTTAGTTAAATAGGACTATAATGCACCAGGGTAGGCGCGCTATAGGACTATAATGCATGGGAGCAGGGGCGTTAAAGTCAACAGGCACAGAACACAACTGATAAGGGATATAATGCACTAAGAGTGGGGCATTATAGTGTACATAACGTACCTCCCATGGGCCGTTATGCCCACTCGAACGATCTGACTCCACAGGTAAACACGGAATATAATGGACCTAACTAGGGACGTCATATGAACGTAACGCACAGGGACATGGGCATTAAAGGTAACAAACCTTCAACTCAGCATGTAGGGACTATAACGCACCAGGTGAGGCACGTTAAAGCCACGTGAACGCGAAAATCTATAGAAAACTCTCAGTTCATAGACGATATAATGCACCTCTAGGGGTGCGCCAAATGACTATAACGCACCGGGGGTGGCACGTTATGTCACCTGGGTTTCATGACTCCGACGGTCGGAACTGAAACCCCCTCTTGATCGATCAAAATCGATGAGGGACGGGGGAAAACACTAAACCAAACCAACCTGCTAAGCCATACCAACATTTCAAACCTAAGCATGCCACTAGAATTAAAATACGATGCCAGGTGTTCGTAGATCTACGAAAGAGCTTCGCAACGGCGCTGATTTCGCGTCGATCCGACATCGGATCTGATCGCAGTAATTATTTCCACCGAGTAGCGCAGTTCTGAATCTGCAGAACAGGTTCGGGACAGCAAGCAACAACATCCAACAGTCGGACCACCTCGCCATCCACAAGGCGATCCAACGCGATCCCCTCTAAGGGATTGTCCCCCCAGGAGTCCTCTTCGCAACGGTACCACTCCCAGCCCGATCGACCCTCCAACCGGAGCATGATCCTACCGATCGCCAGCACGCACAGTCCGACCAGCACCGAGTAGCAACGCGTCGGCATCGTCGAAGCTGCCCAAAACGCCGCCCGTCAACCCAAGTTCAATACTCTCAATCCCCACGTGTTACCTATTACCTCCCTGCGTGGAGTGGGTATATTTTCTGTAAATTACTGATAATTATAATACCGGGAGTACGGGTCTTGACCGGGGTTGTCTTCCCCACGCCCGGAGCATGGAGGTATCGATCTCTCTCTCTCGACATTTGCTTACTTAGTATGTGTTTGTATGCCGTTGCTAGTGAGTGACAGGATCTAGCTCATTCTAATTTCATAACCGCTGCGAGTGAGTGAGTATGACCCGTCCCGTGACTCGATCCGAGCACGAAAGTGAGTTTGACCACCCTTGACTCTGTCGGTTTCTCAACCGCGCAGATCTGCACGTTCCCTCGCTTGGGACGACTCGTGAGATTGCTTTTTCTGTTAAAGGCATACACCTCGTAGGAGCTCTTAGTGTCAAGCTGAGGTAGCTCTATTGTTCACGTAGTCACTGGTCACGTTGTCCATTTGGTCGCGTCGTCACCTAGAGTCCCAGGTTCGCACTATTTGGCATCGAGTCTCTCATTTGTCCCGCATCAAATTGGTATCAGAGTATGGTTGAGTCTAGGGTAGTTTTTACCTTTTAAAAAAAAAAATCTTGAGTCTAAGGTCGTCTTGTCTTAGGTGTGCATTTCATCCCAATACCCGGTATATCAAAAGTTGTTCCCGGAACGATAGGTTACGCCTATTGAGAAGGTAGCACACTTGCGTGAGAGGATCTTTCGATCCCTATCTCCGCCACGTACCGGATACCCCGCACACTGCGTCGATGTCGCTTCCCCTATTAACAATACAAGCACTACTCCCCGCACAGGGGGGTTGGACTAAGTGATGAAAATTTAAGGTTACACCAAAATACTACCTCCGCGCAGGGAGGGGTGTTAAGCCGGCCAGGCGGGGTGGGGAAGAAGACCGCAAGATTGCCGAAGAAATCACTTGGCCGATTGTGTCAACTTTAGGAACGGGCTAACCACCGGTCGTTGTTGATGGCCCCACGGTCTGTGGCGAACTCGGATGACGTCGAAACCAGCGCCAATGCATCGCTAACTGGTTCAGGAGATCACCAGAATTTTTGGGGATCAGCCCGGGGACGTCGCTGGTCGTGGCTGACTCTGTGGCAGGGTGGCTCTGCTCTGGCTGGTTCTGTCCTCAGGGCGCAGCCGCAGGAAGTTGGCACCGTCACGAATGCTCCCGGAGGCGAAATGAGGCGGGACCAAAGCCCACGCGTCCGTCTACGAGTCTCCTTCAATCTCCGACCAGGAAGGCCTCTAGGAGAGGTCTGAGCAGAGAGAAAAGGGGTACACAGTAGCAGGGTATCAGGTATGGATTTCTGTGGACTGACCTGCGCACCCTGGCGAGAAAATTCGGGATGAGCAGTCCTGACCTCCGAATGTAGTTCCGTCAACTGGGTTGGAAGGAGGACAGGTAGAAGAACGCTCCGGCCAAGCAGCGCACCGAGGGGAGCAGGGATGGGGCCGCAGCAGCTTCTGCACTGGCGCTCTGGTCTTCCCATAGGTGCCAGTCGCGCGCTCCGGCGAGAACGAACCTCTCGGACAGCCACGAACTCGGATGAAGGCGGGACCACCTCGTGGACGAAGCCGACTGGAAGAGCGTTCCAACAGTATAGGGTGATCCCTCTGGAACTCCGATCTGCAGTGGAGTTCGGTGCTGTAGCTGGATGGGACTCTGCTGGGCAGCATTAGGGCGTAGCAAACTGTGGAGAAGTGTCAGAAAGTGGGGTTTTCTATAGTGGAGGGCCCTTGAATCCGTAGTGGAGGTGGATGGGGGATGGGATGAGATTGGAGGAAGGGGAGATGGAGTGGGGAAAATGGGGAGGGTGGTCTGGTGCGGGAGAAGGTGCTAATGGTGCCGCGGTGGTTGACGATTACATAGGCTCCGCCCTCGTAGACTTTTTGGACTACATAGGGTCCGAGCCAATTTTCATTTAGCTTGCCTTTGGGGTTGGTGGCCATGAGATCTCTTGTCTTAACCATGATGAGGTCACCTTTCTTAAATTCGCGCTCCCTGACGAGCTTGTCGAAGGTGCGCACTATTTGGGCTTGATAGACCTGAATATTCTGCTGGGCTCAGAGCCGCTTTCTCTTCAGACTGCAGAGTTCTTCGAGTCTTCGCTCGACATTTATCTGTCCTTCAGGTACTAGCTCGTGCTGGATGGAGACCCTGAGAGAAGGTATCTCCAGCTTGATAGGGACAATCGCTTCCGAGCCGTACACCAGGCAGAAAGGCGAGCAGCCCGTTGGGGTCTTGTATATTGTCCGGTATGCCCATAGCGCCTCGTACATTTTCTCCACCCAGTACTTCTTGTTGGAGCTAACAATCTTGGCCATGAGAGTGCAGAGAGTTTTGTTGAAGGCTTCAGCCAGACCGTTGGCCTGTGGATTGTAGGGAGTTGACATCCTCTAGTCAATCTTGTATTTTTTTGCCAGTCGGTAGACCTTCTGGTTGCAGAAGTGGCTGCCATTATCTGAGATGATTCGGTCGGAGGTGCTGAACCGGAATATGATATTACTGTGGACAAATCTGGCGACAATCTTCCCGGTGACCTCCCTTAAGGCGACAGCCTCTGCCCAGCGGGAGAAATAGTCAGTTGCCGCCAAGATGTACTTGCAACCTGTGAATGAGGTGGGCAATGGGCCCACGATATCTGTTCCCCATTGGGCAAAAGGCCAGCTAGGCACCATAGGATGCAGTGGCACGGGTGGCCTCCTGGGTATCGTGGCGTGCTCCTGACACCTTTGGCACGACTTAGCATACTTGCAGCAGTCGTCAAATATCGTCGGCCAATAATAGCCAAGCTTCTTTATTTCGATTTTTATTTTCGGCCCTGCTTGATGCGTACCGGCTGCTCCGGCGTGGACCTCCTTGATAACTCTCCAAGCCTCTTCAATGGACAGGCATCGGAGGAGTAGCTTTTGCTTGGCATCGGTCACAATTCGAAATAGTATCCCATTTCGAAGCTCGTAGGAGTCCTTTGTTCTAATCAGTCTAATCTTTTCTTCCCTTTGCTTGGGCAGTTGTTGGTACTTGAACCATTGCATAAGAGGGTCTCTTCAGTCAGGCAGGCTGACAGCTTCTGCTGTGACCACCTCCCATTCTTCTTCTTCTTCTTTTAGTCCTTCTTCTATCATGCTAGGCACCGGTGCTGGTTGATCACTCGGATGTCGAGTGACCCATCGGGCGGGACCACTAGCGAGCTAGCCAGCTTTGCGAGGGTGTCTGCTTGAGCATTTTCCCATCTGGCGACATGGTCTATCACAAGGAGGTAGAACTGCTCCATGAGCCTCTTTGCCTTAGTGTGGTAAGGGAGTAGCCCCGACTTTCAGACGTCAAACTGTCCCCGGACCGGCTTGACGACCAGCAATGAATCACCAAATACTTGTAGCATCTTGATCTCCATCTGCAAAGTGACCTGGAGACCGATAATCAGAGCTTCATACTCTGCTTCATTATTCATGCAGGGCTTGTTGATGCAGCAGGAAGTGTGCACTACTTCCCCATCTGGAGACTTAAGGACAATGCCAGCTCCAGCCCATATCCTGGTACGCCCATAGGACGTTGTTTCTATTCTAGAGGTCTCGTCAAAGTACAACTGCCAGACAGCCTGCTGGACTTGGTCTGGCTCTAGTACTTCATCTTCGGGTAGTTCCATAGCCAGCGGGGAGTCTTCGAGCACGGGGTGTGCCGCGAAGAAGTCCGCGACGGCTTTCCCTTTAATGGCTTTCTGTGGCACATAGGTGATATCATACTCCATCAACAACATAGCCCATTTGCCGAGACGCCCCTTCGGGACTGGCTGGGAGAGAATGTGCTTGACGGGGTCAGCCCTAGAGATCATGCTCACTTCATGGGACAGCATGTAGTGTCTCAACTTCTTGACTACGAAGACCATGGCGAGGTAGACCTTTTCGATAGGAGTGTACTTGGCCTCTGCCCCCACTAATCTTCAGCTGAGGTAGTAGAGAGCTTGCTCCTTTCCCTTATCATTGTTCTAGGCGAGCATTGCCCCCAGTGAGTATTCGGTAGTTGCTATGTAAAGAATGAGCGGCTTACCTTTGATAGGTGCCCCCAGCACAGGCAAGGTCTTCAAATAATCCTTCAGCTGGTCGAAGGCGTGCTAGCATTCATCACCCCAGCTGAATGGTGCATTCTTCATCATCAGTTTGTGGAACGGCTGGCAACGTCCTAATAGGTTAGAGATAAACCTACGGATATAAGCTAGCCGGCCTTGCAGGGACCTCAGTTCTCCTAGGTTCTTCGGGGGTGGCAGCTCCTGGATGGCTTTTATTTTGAGAGGGTCGATCTTGACCCCTCTATGCCAGACAATGAAGCCCATAAATTTTTTGCTAGAAATGCCAAAAGCACACTTCATCGGATTCATCTTCAACTCATATTGTCGGAGCCTCTGGAAAACAACCCTGAGGTCACTTAGGTGATCGCCTCTCCTTTTCGTCTTCACGACTAAGTCATCAATGTAACACTCGACCTTGCTATAGAGCAATTCGTCAAATATCTTGGTCATTGCCCATTGGTACGTGGCACTAGCATTCTTGAGGCCGAAGGGCATTCTTTTGTAATGGAAGATTCCTTTGGGTGACCTGAAAGCTGTGTGAATCTGATCGTGCTCGGCTACCCAGATCTAGTTGTAGCCAGCGAACCGTCCATGAAAGAAAGGGCCTCATGACCAGTGGTTGCATCGATCATTACTTCGATGATTGGCACCGGGAAGTCATCCTTTGGGCATGCTTTATTCAGGTCATGGAAATCCACCGAGATCCTGATTTGTCCATTCTTTTTCTTCACCGGCACGATGTTGGCCAGCCAGGTGGTGTATTGATTCTCTGCTACAAAATCGACGTCTATGAGCTTGTCGACTTCTTTGCAGACCTATTTTATCAATTTCGGTCACATGCGCCGGGGAGGCTACTTTACTGGCTCTATCTTGGGATCGATTGCCAATATATGCTGAGTCACTTCGGGGCTAAGACCGGGCATCTCTTTGTAGTTCCAAGCGAAGCAATCGTAGAACTCCTGCAAGAGTTTCACATACTCCTCTCTCTCCTTAGGAGGCATGAGGGCACTCAAGAAGGTCGGCCTAGGGTCATCCTCCGTGCCAAGGTTAATTTCGATCAGCTCGTCGACAGTAGCCTGACCGTCATCTTTAATTTTCGGCGGGGCCGGCAGTAAATCGACGAAGTCCTGATCTTCGCCCTCCTCGGCCTCGAGGATGCCGAAGGTCTCTCCTTGCTCGTCTCGACCCAGTGGCGAAGCGACATTCATCTCGCATTGCTCCAGGGCTGTAGCCAACGAGTCTGTGAGGTCTCCAGGCACGAGAGGGCACAAGGCCACCCCGGAGTCTTCCAGGTAATCATCATAGATGGCTTCGATTGGGGCCAAGGCCACTACATCTTCGGGAACCTGATGCTGGATGGATATAGTGTAGACTCCTTTCCTGGGGCCGCCTGTCATATGGGGACGTGGCGGGGCCACTACATAGTCTCCCATTCTTAGCTCATCCCTATCAATCAGGTCTTGAGCTATGTCTTTGAAGATGTAACAATCTTCAATAGGGTGACCGAGTATCTAGTGATAAGGACAGAATAGCGGGTCACCGCTTCTCCGAGCATCTTGAGGCCTCTTGGACCTCAGGAGAGAAACCTTGCCGTAGTGACAGGCCCAATCAAAGATGCCTCGGGTCTTTTCTTTCGGGAAAGAGTAGGGCTTCCGTAGCTTCTCCTGTAGTGTAAGGCCTCGCCCAGCTGGCCGTCTGACTGTAGGGCTCGCCGTGTTCCTTGCCCTCCTTGCTGACTGGATAGAGGTATCGGGGCTGGCGGTTCGGGACCAAGCCGCATCTTCACCCCATGGGCGGAGGAAACCCTGGGTCAAGTCTGCCACCAGTGCAGCTAGTTCGGCCAATTGTGCCTTCAACATCTCGATCTCCCGTTGCTGCCGATGATATAAGGTGAACAAAATGGATCATATCGGGGCGAGCCTGGGGTCCGACTCGAGCCGCTGCTTCTTGCCTAGCTGGCAGGCGGAGGTGAGGGGGCCTTGATGACGTGACCCCTCGAAGCTGATCCTTCGGAGGAGGGGCAGGTTTTTCTTGCACGTCCTCGGCGAAGGGGGTCCCAGAGGAAGATTTCTTCATCTTGCGCTTCCTCAGGCGACAACATGGGTTGCTTCTTGCGGCGGGCTTCCTGTAAGGCGGTGGCTCCGACGAAGTCCCTGCCGAGTGGAATCGAGGCCGATATTGTGTCGACCTCGTAGTAATCTTCTATTGAGAAACCCAAACCTGGATGCCTGGTGATTTGCAGGAGCCTCCGATCCAGGTTCGACGGGTTCCACATCCACTCGAACATTTCCTTCTGACTGGAGGGTTGGTAGAAGGGAATCCTCTGCTTTCTGACCACTTCGACCGCACACTTGGCCATATAGGGGAGTCCCGAGATTGGGACATGTGGGTCATGGAGGTCGTCAGGGAATTGGCAATCATCGTCCCCTCTGACGGGTTGTTCTTCGACCACATAGAAAATAGTAGGTGGCCCCTCGGTGTTTGGGACTTCAAAGGTCCGTAGCTGTTCGGCCACTTGGCAGTCAAGTTTCGCTATCGGTTTAGTAATTCCTAGCGGCACTTCGACATCTTCCAGCAAATCTTCGAGGCGGGGTGCCCCCAATGTAAGACAGATATCAAGGGGGAGCGCCTTGAACGTTCCTTCCTCCGCAACGAACGGCACATGTGGGGGAGCCACATAGCCTGGGGGTGGCGGAGGGAACCAACGCTCCGATTTCTTCTTCTTCTTCCCTTTGTCGCGGGCGGCTTGCGGAGCCTGCTTCGCCTCCTCCAGGTACAGGTTGGCGTCTGACAGATGACACTCGAACACCGCGAATGGGTAGAGGTCAGCAAAGATCCTGGCTTCTTTTCACTCGCAAGGGTATTTTATGCATTGGTGTAGGGTGGAAGGCACCACTCTGTTCTGGTGTAGCCAGGGTCGGTCGAGCATGCCTTGTAGGAGGTGTTGGAGTTGATCACGTGAAATTGGACCTTGGTGATGAAGTCGCCAAGGGCCAGATTAAATTCTGCCACTCCCATGGGCACCTCGCACTTTTGATTGAAGCCCGCGATTTTAACATTCTTGACCTCGACCAAGTGCACGTTGAAGTAGTGCTTCTGATACACCCGGTAAGGGAGTATATTGACTGTCGCTCCTGGGTCGATCAGGACCCTGTTGATGGGCTGTCCATTAAGCTATCCCTTCATGTAGAGTGGCCTGTTATGACTGCAGGTGGGTAGGAGCATGTCATCCTCAGTATAGGCCACGGCCACTTCCAGTGACATCTCCGCTAAGTAGGCTTCAAGGTGCGCCGGCGTTTGGAGTGCGGCGATGATAGACTGCCATGTCTCTTCATCCAAGGACAACATTTTCCAGACAGTGAACCAGGCCGGGATCTTCTTGAGATGTCTAACTATTCGGTCGGTCGCCCGGACCTTGAGCAGCTTCATCTCTTCGGCCTTGCCACATTTGCCCCTAGCCTGGGCCTGGGGTGTTGAGTTGGAAGATGGCTCCCCCGCCGGATCGGGTGTAGCTGCCAAAAATGGAGTACCCTACCGGGCGTCCTCTTTTTCTTGCATGAATTTGGCGAGGTTGGGGATGCCGTCAAATTCTTCCATTGGCTGGGGTGGAGTCACTGTCAGTAGAGCCGGGAGTTTGTTAACTGGTGGAGCTGGAGGGGTGCTGACTCCCTGAGCCAGACGGGGTCCCCACCAGTGTTCTTGCCTTTCTATATGGGACCGCAGAAACTCCGCGAATGAGGGAGTGCCTTGGCTCTTCACCTTCTCGAGGTAAAGACCCATTAGTGGAGGGATCTCGGCGCCTTGGACCTTGGGTTCAGGGATCCGGTATGGCTGCTCGCCTCTGAGCATAATGTTGCGGCTGTCCTAAGGAGGGCGCCTCCATTTCTTCCCTGACCGGGTAGCATGTTAGGAGGTGGATGCCTTGGCCTGATTTGCTTCCGGTAGGCTGTAAGGGGTTTCTTATTCTTCCTCATCGAGAGAGAGGGCAGTGTCGAACAGCACTGAGAGGGTGTTGCAGGCGACGGCTACCTTCTTCTTCTTCTTGTTTCTGGGTTTTCTTTTCTTCTTTTTCTTTTCCGCGACCGTCGGAGACCGCTCTTGAGGAAGTTCACCCCATAGGGGAGGCTCTTCCTCTGCTTGGGTCTCTACCTCGGGGGCTAGTTCGAGACCCTCGAACTCCTCCCAAAGAACATATTCCTTCAGCTCGACAGGCCAGATCTCGGGCTGCTCATATTCTTCGAGTCCATCAATGATGGCCTAGAGTCTTTCAACCATCGGGCTGACTTCTTTGTGGATCCGCACCGGGACGCACTCTTTCCTATTGAAGGTAGGCTGCCTCATGACCAGTCGAGGGGCCGTATCGTGCCAAACAGGGTTCACCGGCAGTGGTGCTGGCCGGGGAGTGACACCCCTAACATGAATTGTCGGGCGGGCTGAGGAGCCGACCTTCTTCTGCTCTTCATTGGTGCAATTTGCCACCCTCCTTGGTCTCGGCTAGGTGCCGAGATGAAGGCTTCACATGTGGCGCAGGTGCTGACTTCCGCCCACTCTTCAGGCAACTCCTAGTACAGAGACACCATGTTGGCCGAAGATGGCATGCTGGGCATCTCATGCGGCTGTGGGGGATCCACCTTGTGCTCCCCCATGTCCAGCTCTCCCTTCCTTATCAAGGCCTCAATGACGTCCTTGAAAACATAGCAGTCTTTGACGGTTTGCCCCAGCATCCGGTGGTAGTGGTAAAAGCGGGGGTCAGCCTTCTTCTTCACATCACCGGGTCTCTTTGGCTCTGGCAACGTGATTTTGTTATAACTAGTTGTTAAAAGATATGTTTTAGCTCTATTATATATACAAGATCACATTTTCAAGGCTTTTACACTTAGATCTTGGGTTTATAAACTTTGAACCATTAATGTAAATAATGGTCTTGAATAATTTTGCTCTAAAAAGAGAATGTTAATTTTTTTGAAATGAAAACCCTGGTATGTGAGCTCTGTTAGATGTCTTGTGATTTTTCTGCACCTCCACTTCCTCTGATATTCAGTTGCTTCAACATCTGATACATGCACCGAAAATTGGTATAAAAAAATGTGTCAACAATTGATATCACACTCAGTATCAATCCTTTTAAACAGCTCAATCTCATCTCCACGGCATGTCTATGTTCATGCTCTAGAACTCATGATTGCTGGACCTCAGCCGCCTCAATGACATTGTGTCTATGTCTTGAGTATGTGTTTTGATGATGTCAAAGAGGGAAAGTTAAGTCTTTCTGGTAAAATAAGTGTTGCATGAATAAATAGTTGTCTGTTTGCCTGATTGTGTTACATATGTTCATAAATCTACATGGTTTTTGTGTTGAGATCTATTTGATCATAAAGTTAGTCACTTGCATACATGTGCATACATGTGTCCAGTAGTTCAATAACTGGTATGTACAATAGCTGGTATCAACCCAATTGGTATCAGTCTTCATCATGCATGTAGTTAGATCGTACATTTTAAATTTCATGCATTGCAAAGAAAAAGTAAAATCTGAAAACCAAAAAAATGAGTCTACTAAATGGCTAAATAAATAGATTGCTTGTTATATCTTTTTCTTGGCTATGTACAAGCGTCAATCTGGGTGTTGTTCATGCCTATATCTGCACTCAATCTGATTGTTTGACTCTGACACAAGTTATCATGATCATGGGTTCACCCTGTGTTCACACATGCTATTTCTAGCTTTGATATCTCTGCTTCTATCTACATGCTGCCACCTCTATGTGCTTGCTTGTTTTGATCCAGAAGCCTCACTGTTTCACCCCAACTCTGCATGTCTCTTGCTTACTTAGCTCCCTACCTTCATGAATGTTCCATATATTCTCTTCATGTCTTCTGTTTTGATGATGTCAAAGGGGGAGGGATTATATGAGTCATTATTCGATTGGTTCAGGTTGTTCTAATTTAATCTATTCCACGTGTTGGGGTTCATTTTAATGGCGGTAGAACGTGCGCAATGGGGAGACATGCAGCGTACCCTTCAGCAAGTGGCCCAAGGAGGAGCAGTGCACCAAGGAGTAGGTGATCTTCACCAGAACTTTTGTGGGATGAATCCCCCATGATTTAGTGGTTCAACAGATCCGGATGAGGCCGAGCATTGGCTGAAAGAAATGGATCAGATTTTCAAAGTCATGTAATGCAGCGACCAAGAGTGCATTCTTCTGACTACTTTGCAGCTAGAGTGTGATGCAAGAACGTGGTGGTATGCTATGAAAGCCACATTAGGAGACAAGCAAGTGACATGGAAGTAGTTCGAGGAACTCTTCAATAGTATGTATTTTTCAGACTGGGTGCAAGAAAAGAAGGCGGCGGAGTTCACTACTTTAAAATAAAGGAACTTATCTGTTGCCTAGTACGAAGCTCAGTTCTCCAGGCTATCTCGTTATACGACTCATTTAGTATCTACCGAAAAGATGAAGGCCAAGTGATTTCTTAATGGTTTGAAGCTGCATTACATCAACCAGTTGGCACCTATGGATATCCAGACTTATGCCGAAATTGTAAGAAAAGCTCAACTTCTTTAAGATACCCTGGAAATGACGGAAAGGATCCGAGGGAGAAACTCTAAGAAAGAATAGACCACTAGTTCCAGGAATTTCAAACCTAGCAATGGCAAGAAGAGACCCAATAGTGGGTCTAGTTCATGGAAAGATAAGGTGTCGAAAAATGATGACAAGAAGCCTGGCCCGGTTGTACCATCCAAGGCCCTTTGCAAGTACTGTGACCGTCCAGGTCACAAGATGGAGGAATGTTGGCGCAAGTTAGGCGCTTGTCTACGCTGCGGAAGCCGGGACCATCGTATTCCTGAGTATCCCCTCCTGTCTGACCAAGCTACACCAAACAAATCGCAAGTAGGTCAGAAGCGACGGGGCAAGCTTCAAGCGCTACAGGAAGCGGAGATTGGAACCAGCGAGGAGGGTGGACTTGTTGAAGGTACACTTGTTGTTTGTGATAAGTCAGCAATTGTTCTATTTGATACCGGAGCAACGCATTCCTTTATTTCCCGGAATGGCAACCATTCTCGATGTAGTTAGTGTCAAATTGACCGTTGGGATGTCAGGATCCTAACCCCACCAGTTTCGTGTTGATCGGTTGTCATTTGGGGCCGGTAGGAGTCTAAGAACCTCGGTGACTCGTTTAGGGTCGATTCGTCAAAATCGCCCCGATCTCACGTTTTAGTGGATGCATGTGCCATTTTGAGACTCCAGATACGTTGTATGATCGAGTGGCGTTGTTTCCCCTGCGCTTCGGGGTGAAAGGGGCGTGGAACGGGCCGATTCGGCCATTCCATAATTTTACTCGCCAGATTTGCGTAACAGTCCTTCCACAGACCGTCACAAGCATAACGGTCCCTCGATAGACCGTTATACCCCATTCGTCATTTTTCATCTTTCAAGGCTTTGTTGGTGTGACGAACCAGACCTGGTCCATTACAGAGTATAACGCCCCTATCTAGGCGCGTTATGCTCGGGTGGTTTTCGAGGCCTACTGTTGTTGTTAGTCCCTCGATGACCGTGTTGTCTCGAAGACTACGTCAGTCGGTTCTCTGTAATGGATCGCTCCCTGGGCGTTATGGTTAGGTAACTCACTTGTGTAGGTCCGCTATGTGGTGTTTGACTAGCGTTTGTCTAGCTATGGCTGGTGGTGTAACGCGCCTACCCCCATACGCCACGTGGCTATGGCAGACTTAGCCTGGTCCGTTATATGCCTCTTGTCCGTGTTAGTGTTTTGGGTCTGTTGGCTTTAACACCCCTGTGTTTGTGCGTTAGGCTTGTGTAACGTGCCTATGGAGGTCCGTTATATGCCCTTCATTTGATTTTTGGTCTGTTGGCCATAACACCCCTGTCCTAGTGCGTTATGCTGAAGTGCCACGCCTGTTCTAGTGCGTTACATGGTCTGTTTTAGATTTCAGGTCTATTTGCCCTGGCGCCCCTACTCTTGTGCGTTAGAGTAGGTAACGCCCCTATGCTGGTGCGTTACAGTTCGATTGTTGGCCATGATGGTTGTCATTCTGTTTTGTGTGTTGGTCAGTCTTGGGTTGTGTTCTAGGGCGGTGTCTATTTGTCGGTAGTTTCTGGATCGGTCAGTTTAGGTGACCAGGTGTGGCCTTTTCTTTGACTATAACCTTCACTCCCCCTCCCTCTTTACACCCACTGTCACAGCCTCCCCTCCGACCGCCACTGTCACCACTGCTTCCCTCCTCTCCGGCCACCATGTCCATCTCACCGACTCTTGACTATGCCTCCGTATCCCACTGCGTCTGCCCCGGCACCCCCCTCTCTCCTAGTTATCTTCTAAACCCATACACCTCTCTCTTCCCCTCCCTCTCTCACAACTACCCAGCCACCGAGAGCTTCCCCTCATTGAGCCTCCTTCCCCCCTCGCCGGTCACCACCCTGCGCCCTCAGCACGCCGGCCTCATCTCACCACACCGCCCACTCCTCTCGCCGTGAGGGCCCTCCGGTTCCACCCCCTCTGCTCCCAGGTACCCAGCCACACTCCGCCTGACCTCACAGCGGCCGACCACCTCTCATCCTCTCTCTCTATCTCTATCATAACCTCTCCATCTTCCTCACTCTCTTCGAAACCCAGCCTCCCTCTCACAGAGGACCCCTGCACCCTCCCTCACCTACCACCGCGAGACCCACCGTCGCCTATCTCCCCCCTTCGAAGCACCACTAGGCCCCGCAACCATACCTCCCCGACTACACCCTCCACCTCCCCTTCCTTAATTGACTGCACACACCACCAACCTCTCCCCGACTCCCTCTCTCTCTCCTACAACCCACACACACCACCCAGTGGCCATCCTCCTTCCGGCTCCCCACGTCTACATGCTGCATCCCCACGTCGCCACCGACCCCCACCTCGGGTTTCCACTCCGCCACCGTCTGCACCACAGCCGGTGCCACTCCGCCCCCGACCGTGACCCAGCCGCGGCAAGCCTCTCCCTCTCTAGCCACCGCGAGCGCCCTCACCTCCTTTCCACTCTCCCTGCACTCCGTTCTCACCATCCCTCTCTCTCTGCATGGCCACGTTCCCCCCCTCGTCTCTCTCTTTCTCCCTCTAGTTGCACTCCCAACCACCGTCTGTGTCCACCACCGCGAACACCACAACCCAGCCAACCCCTCCCCCTCTATCTTCTCCCTTCTCCTACCTTACAGACTGACCACCACACCCTCCTGTGACAACTCCTCTCCTCTCCCACAACCCTCACCGTCGGCAGAGCCCATCCCCCTCTCCGAGGGAAGAAGTGGCTCGCGGCCACTAGACTCTGGACAGCCCACTAGACCTATTAAACTCAACGGTCCTTGAGTCATGAGACTCGGGTCAAGACCGCTGCATGTGCCAGCATAATGCCGTCAATCTGGTCCAATCCCTATGTCTGAAATCATGGACACATAGAAAATCTCCAGCCCCAGACTGGTTAATTGGACACACAGTCCGAGGCCATACACACGGTCCCTCCCTCGAAACTCGAAACACGCACGGGGTCACTCAGACCCTAGGGCTCACAAGCACGCTAATCGAGATAGCACGGTCCTCTCGACACCCTCAAAACACGGACACGGAACCCTTGGGGTGTCTGGGGCATTCAGGAGACCGCAAGTCGACCACTGGGTCGCGACCGGGTCGACCAGGGATTCACACCACACGAAACAAACGCGGCAAGCATGAAGACCCACTTCGGTGCAAAACGGTGCCTGGCTGTCTATCTTTGGGCAGTCCCAGCCTGTAACGGTCCAAAGATAGACTGCCACAGCCCCCTAACGGTCCAACTCAGGAGCGTTAGATGAAAAGGGCACCTCTGGCTGTGGCGCACCCACCTTGGGGCGTCACAGTCTCTAACGGACGAAGCCTAGTGCGTTAGAAGACGGAACGAAACAAGTTATGACGCACACCCCTCGGGGCATCACAACCCCTAATGGACCTACCCAGGTGCGTTAGAAGGAGGGATACGTCAACTCTGACGCACCCAAGTAAGGGCGTCACAAAGCTCAGACGGTCCACTCCTGGTGCGTCAGAGTCCTATGACCCCAATCGGTCAAAACATGGGAACGGACGTAACGGTCAAACCCAGGCGCGTCACACCCCCTGGCGATTTATCGTAAGGCCGCCAGTGCGACCAACGCCCTATCGACAAAACACGGCCCTGTGACGCTCCCCTCTTGGGGCGTCACGGCCTGTAACGCACCCGCCTTGGGACGTCACAGCCTGTGACGGTCTCTGAAATGACCGCCACACCGTTCCGAGAACGAAACGGTGGGAAAATCTCAAAAATTCTTCCCACGCCCCCATACCTCCATGGGAGAGGGGGAAAACAAGGGGGAAGCTCCCCCGACACCCCTAGCATGCATCCTGTAGCAGATTCCCTAAGTCGAAAACCAAGAGCGATATTAGCCAATTGTATGATTCAAGAATGGAAGTTATCGGAGAAATTTTTTGAGCTTGATATAAGCATGAACAAGGAGGAAAGGTGCATTACTTTGGCACATATGAGGTTGCATCCGGACTTACTTTCAGAGATCATGAAGCTTCAAGAGGAAGATCCTGTACTTATAGAAATAAAAGATAAGTTAGGCGAGAGACCCGACTTCAAGATGGCAGTGGATGGTAGATTATTATTTCATGAAAGGACATGTGTGCCGGTCAATCCGAAATTAAAGAAGAAAATTTTAGAGGAAGCTCACCGCTCTAGGTACACCATTCACCCGGGAGCGACCAAAATGTACAAGGACTTGAAAAGGACTTTTTGGTGGCCTAACATGAAGAGGGAGGTAGCGGACTTCGTATCTCGTTGTCTCACGTGCCAGCAAGTAAAGGAGAAATGCCAAAAACCCGTCGAAAAATTACATCCTTTAGATATTCCCAAGTGGAAGTGGGAAGATATTGGCATGGATTTCATCATGGGCTTGCCTAAATCTAAGGGCGGACATGATGGCATCTGGGTAATAATCGACCATCTCACGAAATCGGCACACTTCCTACCTATCAAGAGCCGTTGGTCAGTTGATGTCCTAGCCGCTCTATACATCAAGGAGATCGTGAGATTGCATGGCATTCCTGTGCCAATCGTGTCTGATCGAGACCCGCGCTTCACCTCTTTTTTCTGGAAGGGTTTACAACACTCTTTGGGGACAAAACTCAATTTTAGCACTGCTTTCCATCGCCAGACAGATGGTCAGACTGAGAGAACTAATCAAATTATTGAAGATATGTTAAGAGCATGTGTCATTGACTTCGGTGGAAGCTCACATGACCACTTGTCCCTGGCTGAGTTTACCTACAACAACAGCTACCATGCCAATATTTAGATGGCTCCATTCAAAGCACTTTATGGCAGGAGTTATCAGTCTCCAATATGTTGGGATGAAGTCGTGAAAGACCAATTCTAGGCCCAGATATGGTCAGAGATACAAATGAGAAGGTCCAACTCATCAGGGATAGACTCAAGATAGCTCAGTCCAGGCAGAAGATGGCGCCCATTGAAGGGGCGCGCTTTCCCTTTGGCCCATTTAGGTTAAGTACAAGGCCCATTAGTGTGTAGGGGTTATTGTGTATAGGGTCTAGTCCTTGGCTAATTATTTTTAACTTATTTAGGATTTCTATTCCTTCAATTTACTAGGGTTGCTACACCCTCCCCCCCTTAAAAGAATTTGGTCCCCAAATTCAATCGTATTTATAGATTTGGATGGTGCAGAGTACATACCATTTAGAATAAGTCGGGGAATCACTTCTTCATGGATTCCTCAGTTTCCCATGTGGCTTCATGTTCTGAGCATCTACTCCATTGTACTTTGACCATGGGAATCGTCTTGTTCCTTAGTACACGTACCTCGCGATCGAGGATCTTCATGGGCTTTTGTTCATAAGTGAGATCCTTTTGTGTCACTAGGTCTCCATGACCTATGACACGAGACGGATCGTGCACATATTTCTTCATCATGGATATGTGGAATACATTATGGACGTCAGACAATTGAGGAGGCAAGGCGATGTGGTAAGCAACCTTGCTAACTCTTTCTAGTACCTCAAAAGGTCCGATATATCTTGGTGTAAGCTTGCCCTTAACACCAAATCTTCTACTTCCTCGTCCTGGAGAAATCTTAAGAAAGATGTGATCTCTGACTTGGAATTTGAGATCTCTTCTTCTGGTATCGGTATAAGCCTTCTGTCTAGACTGAGCCACTTGTAGTCTTTCTCTGATCAACTGAATATTTTCAAAAGTTTCTCTAACCATGTCTGGGCATAGTAGTTGTTTCTTGCCAACTTCCTCCCAGCACAAGGGTGATCAGCAACTCATTGCGTATAAGACTTCGAAAGGTGCCATTTGTATACTTGCTTGGTAACTGTTGTTGTATGTAAATTCGACCAAAGGCAAGTGATCATGTCAGCTTCCACCAAAATCAATAATACAAGCTCTGAGCATGTCTTTTACCACCTGATTCGTTCTCTCGGTCTGACTATCCATCTGAGGATGAAAGGTAGTACTAAAGTTGAGTCTTGTCCCTAACGAATGTTGTAGACCCTTCCAAAAGTGAGAAGTGAAATGCGGGTCTCGGTCAGACACGATTGAAACAGGTACTCCATGTTCTTATAAATTTTTATTTAATAACTTAATAAATAAATCAGGATATTACAGACTTTGTTGAAAGAACCACATGCACGGATTTTGTTGAAAGAACCACATGCATGGACTTTGTTAGAAGTGTGTGCATGGACTTGGTTTGAACAAAACGTGCACGAACTTTGTTTGTAACAAGAGGGAATATGCATGGACCTCTAAATGCATCGTGCAACTACCACATACTCTAAATGTAACTCAACAGTTATACATCGATCAGAATATTTCTAAGTCTAAAACTTGCACGGACTTGAGAAATAAACAAACAACATTCATGGACTCATGATGTGCAAATACTTGACAAACGAGTAAACAAAAACATGCATGGACTTTATTCAGTTCAGACTTAAGGTTTCAACAAACCCAAGACATGCATGGACTCTAGAACTTAAACTATGCATGAGTAAATATGCACAGAGTTAAGTGATGCATGCTTTGAGAATAGGAATGCGTACTCAACTAACACTGCATTGAGTTTTATTGCATAAGAGCTTTATTGCAGAAGAACTTCATTGTAAAATTAGAAAAGGATGTGAGATAATCAAAATAAACATATTTTGACAAGTAGTGTGTGACATCATCAAAATCGTAGGAATGGAACAACCAACACCTAAATATTATCACATGATAAAGCATACGCATCACATGCATATTGACACTTAGATGGATCTTGGCGGCGTACAACTTGCAGCCTGATCAAATGGCACCTCCTATTGATGGATCATCCTCGTCCTCGCGTACACGCCTCCACTAAATCTTCAAATATATTAACATGTACAAAACTAATGGCAACTGGCCAAATATTACATTCAATGTAAAAGAAGATGCCATATGACGAGTACATGACTGAGAGGGAGGTAGAATTTACAATACGAAATTTAGAGAGAGGAGGGAGGCACGTAGGCCCCATAAAGTACATCCATCAACATAAATAAACCATTCACCATTCATCACATGAATGCATCAATCACATCTAAGCACTGTCCATATTCACCCAATCATCGCACCTGTGGCAAGCTCAAACAAAATTTTATTTTCTCAAAATAAAATAATTTTGGCCTTAAAATATGGGTTTCAATCAAAATCCCAATGGCGTGACCAGTTAAATCCCTACCAAAGCGGTGCTAACTAGGGCCCAAAACATGCTATCCGATGCTCTGGCCTCTTTAGCATCTTCCCTCCCAATTCTCGGTGAAAAGTCGTCAGCATCTATCATCATGCAAAGGCTGCACAACCCCTCCCATTCAGATCCCTAATTTCAATAATGTCTAGAAACCCCTTTTCAAGTCCATGCCATTTCTCACGAGCCAGAAGTCAGTCTCAAGGATGGCAATCCATGGTTCTTCGGCATTGAGAATTACCTCCGAGATGGGTCTTTTCCTGAGTATGCTACTGCCCCCGACCGACGAGCCCTTCGTCGGGCCGCGGAGTGCTTCGCTATCATAGGAGGTCTCCTGCACCGAAAATCGCTTAGTGGAGTGTATCTCCGCTGTCTCGATGAGATCGAATCCAGCGCAGTCATCAAAGCTGCGCATTCCAGTGAATTCTTTGGCCATGTAAATGGTCGCATGCTTGCCGAGAAGCTCCTCTGACAGTATTAGTGGCCTACCATGCACGAGGATTGTGCCCCCTATGTCTGATATTGTGCTAAATGCCAACTTCATGCGGACAAAGTGCACACTCCTTCATCTTCCCTTCACCCTCTCATCGCTCCCTGGCCATTCACCATGTGGGCGTTTGATGTAGTCGGCCCTTTGGAAGACAGAACTGGCGAAGTCCGACGAAAGTCTTTCATCCTCACTGCTACGGAATATTTCACGAAGTGGGTGGAAGCTGAAGCATTCACAGAGGTCAAGGTATCAACAATGGTCAAATTCATCAAGCGCAACATCCTTGCCAGGTTCGATGTCCCTCGAGACATCGTCACTAACAATGGACCCTGGTTCACATAACAGGAGCTCCATGACATGTGCGGTAAATATGGCATC
The DNA here is from genome assembly GCA_024336825.1 of Amorphophallus titanum. Lineage (NCBI taxonomy): Eukaryota > Viridiplantae > Streptophyta > Magnoliopsida > Alismatales > Araceae > Amorphophallus > Amorphophallus titanum. Next base: position 45,566 of record JANBPO010006998.1, on the reverse strand, counting down.
AATTTGCATCATTCATCCCCCTACTACCCACAAGGAAATGGTCAAGCTGAAGCCACAAATAAGACTCTCATAAGGATTATCAAGAAGACTTGCAAATCTCACCACTACTCTGATTGGCCAGATCGCCTCGTCGAGACCCTCTTGACTTATCACACTTCTGTCCGAACTCCCATGGGTCAACCCTATATGCATTGACTTTTGAGACAGAGGCGGTTCAAGACCGTTGCACGTGACAGCACTAAGCCGTCAATCTGGCCTAATCCCTAGGTCCAAAACCACGGTGACATACACAGGAAATCCCCAGCCCAAAGCTGGTTAACTGGGCTCGCGGCCCGAGGCCATACACACGGCCCCTCCCTCGGAACTCGAAACACACCCGGGGTCGCTCAGACCCTAGGACTCACGAGCACGCTAACCGAGGCAAGAAACAACCTTAGAAGGCCCAGACGAGCGGCTATGCTCGGCCGTCATCAATAACTTGGACTACTGTGACCTTCACGTAGCCGAGGCTGACGACGGCGAGGATTTCATTGATCTGCAGCTTGCTCCGCGAGAACTCGAAGATGGCGGACAAGCGACTGTAGATGAATTAGTCGAGCTCAACCTTGGACATGCCAATGATCCCTGACCAATTTTCATCAGTTTCCTCCTCGGTGAGAAAGAAAGGCAGGCTTACAAACAACTCCTATTGGAGTTCAAAGATTGCTTTGCCTGGACTTATAAGGAAATGTCTGGGCTAGACCCATCTGTGGCAGAGCACGAAGTGGCGATACTTTCCACCGTTAAGCCGGTCAAACAAGCTCAAAGGCACATGCGACATGAGCTCGAAGTCATGGTTAATGCTGAGGTTAATAAACTCTTCGAGGCGGACTTTATAGAGCCTTGCACTTATCCAGTCTGGCTCGCCAATATAGTCCATGTTAAAAAGAAAAATGGTCAAGTTCGAGTTTGTATTGACTATAGGGACTTAAACAAAGCTTGTCCAAAAGATGACTTTCCTGTCCCTATTACTGAAATCATGGTTGACATGACCACAGGACATGAAGTTTTATCCTTTATGGATGGATCCTCGGGCTACAATCAAATTCGAATGGCTGTATACAGCCTTTCGCTCTCCCAAAGAGATCTTTAATTACAAAAGGATGCCCTTTGGCCTGAAGAATGCCAGTGCCATGTATCAAAGGGCAATGACCAAATTTTTTGATGAAATGTTACACGACTTGGTCGAGTGCTATGTTGACGACATCGTTGTTAAAACCCGAAGGCGGGAAAATCACCTGGCTGACTTGCATCGGGTCTTTGAAAGGCTCTGACAATTTCAACTCAAGATGCAACTCTGCGACATGTTCGAGTACATCGGACATTGGGGACCCCAAGTCGGAGAGCCCCCCCCGCACTCCCAGTACCACTACGAAGAAGCCGACGACGAACTCCCGTGCACATGCACAGTCGGAAGCATCTGCCCCGCCTGCCGAACCGACAGATTCGGAGAGCGACACGGAGACACTGCCGGGAGCGAATGAGTACGCCCGGGACCTCGCGGCCTACGCGCTCGCCTCGTACGTCAACCCGCCCCCGTGGGTGGACCCCACGATGTACGACGACCTCAAGGCCGCTGAGGCGCAAGGGTTGTTCGATCAGCCCTCGGGCCCGCTCGTAGACCCGGTACACCCGACGCTTTTTAGCCAGCCGTCTCCGCCGGAGCCAACGCAGTTCGCGCAGCCGTCCCCCTCGGCGGCCAGTGCGCGGAAGGCGTGGGCGGAGACGCAACCCATGACGGACCTGGGCGCTGAGATCGCCCACCGTTTGAAGGAGATGTTCCACGGATACTCCAACCGAATGGAACGCAACCAGCAGCCAACTTTGGGGCCGTCAGAAATCGGCACTCCGTGCGATCGACGCATTGCGCTGTCGCTCCTGCGGTTCCCGACTGTCAACCCTGGTGGTGACGGTTGGGCCTCATTCGTCGGAACGTGCATCCACGCTGGCCTTGAGGAAATGCTCATGTGGGCGGATGCGGGTAGCGGTCGTTACGCGGTCGAGCAGCGCCTAGAGTTCCCAAGTCCCCACGTTCCCAAGGGAACTACGGACCTCATTGACCGCACACTACTTCTTGTCGGGGACCACAAGGGCATGGGCCAGTGGTCCCTTGACAAGCTCAAGCGGGAGGGTCCGTCAAGGACTTACCGCATACAGGCTCACACCTACGCCTACGGGGCAACGATCCGGGGTGAGGTTGTGAAACACGTGGCCATCATCGGGTGGCCGCGCGACAAGTCATCCTTGGATGACCTTTACGTGTGGACTGAGCCATACGACCCCGATTTGGCTCGGAACGCACTTAAGCGGGTGGACAAGATCGCAGACAGGGTATTGGTGGAGGGTGGCGAGCATGAAGCCTATGCGCTACCTTTCGACAACACCGACTGTCGATTCTGCCCGTTCTACATGAAGAAGGCCCGAACCTCGGAAGGGGGGCGCTGCAATGGCCGAACCTGATCGGTTGCTACCTCCGCGCGAGGTGGCGGCCCTTTTCGGCGTCGATGCGAAAACGTTGACGCGGTGGGCGAAAGATGGCAAACTTTCGTTCATACGTACCCTTGGCGGTCATCACCGCTACAGGGAGTCGGAAGTGCGTGCACTACTGAAAGAGAGCACTACGTGAGTTTTGCACAGCCCTCAGCGGGTGGAGAGAAGTTCGAACCCAAGGACTTCGGGGGGGCGCTACTGCTCATCTACCCCAAGTCGTACAACCCCAACGAAACCACGACATTCGGACCGTCTACCTCGGCGGACGTTGACGTGGTGGTCGTGGACCGGCCGGACGCCACGGGACAGCCCACGGTGAAGCGGAACGCCCGGCTGTTCGGCAACCTCGCGAACAGCGTGCGAGACAGCATCGGGGGGACCGTCCTCGGGCGTCTCGGCCAGGTGCCGACGAACAAGGGCAATCCCGCGTGGGTGCTCCAGAACTACACCGACGCGGACGTTGCCACGGCGACGCCCGTAGACGCCGCCTGGAAGGCCGGACAGTTCCAGCAGCAGGTACAGCAGCCCCGGACCCCTACGCCGCCGCAGGGAGGCGACCTGTGGGCGGGACAGCAGCAGTACCAGCCGCAGCCCCCTGCGGTTGCCACAACTCCGACGAACGTTGCTCCGCCTGCGGCGCCTGCCCCGCCCTCTGCTACGGGTGCGGGTAACCCGAACGTGGTGGCCTACACGGCCGCCCCGTCTGCCGCGACCGGTGACCCGAACGTGGCGCTCCTGATCGGGAAGGGTCTGGACCCGGCTCAGGTAGTCGCGATGGACCCGGCCACTCGCGCCGCCGTGGCCGCCACGTACCAGTGAGCGCCGAGGAGAAGGTGGGCGCCGCCCTCGGGTGCGTGTTCGCCGTCATGTGGCTCGCGTGGACCGGGCTTGTCGTCTGGGGCCTCGTTGAGCTGATTCTCTGGCTCGCCCGCTCGTAACCAGGAAGAAGACCCGTGACCGAGAAGACAACGACCCGTAAGCCGCCCGCCAAGCGGGCCCCGCGCAAGCGGACCACCACCCCCAAGCCCCCGGCGACGGACCCGTTCGCCGTGGAGACCGAGACCCCGGAAGAGGTACCCGCGATGACCGAAGAGACCCCCGAGACGACCGAGACCCCGAAGCGCGGCCGACGCCCCAACGTCGTCGGGCAGGCGAACGCCCGGTTCGTCAAGGCGAGCAAGCGACTGGAGCGGGCGGAGAAGCGCGCCGCCAAGGTCAAGGACGTGAACGATGAGCTGACGGCGGCGCGTGAGGAGTACGAGACGGCACAGCGGGAGTACCGCGAGGCGTTCGAAGCCTCCCTCTCGCTCTCCACGGACGGCGTGACCGAGGACGAGGGCTGACGCTCTCCCCGTAGACCGGGGGGCACGGTGAAGCGGAACGAAGCGGGGGGTGGCCCCCTCGTGGGGTAGTCCGATGTAGCCGTGGCTGACCGCGCGCAGCACCCCCCGACCCGAAGGGGCCCCGTCACCAACTGGGCGGGGCCCCTTTCCTCTTGCCCGTAAGGATGGATCATGAGCGAAGAACTTCCCCCCGTTGAGGGCGGCGACGACGACCCCGGAGTACATCGCCTCGCGGCCGGTCAGTCCGACCGACTCGTAGACCGTGAGGATGCGGGCGAGCGGCCCGAACTCGTCCGGCGGCGGGACCGGCGTGGGCGTGGGGGTCGGGAACGTGATGTTGACGTCGCCGCCGGTGCCCGGCGAGGCGAGGACCGCCTCACCATCCCAGACCACCTGGCCGCGCAGCACCGTGGCGGCGACGCGCGCCTTCATGCTCTTGCTGTTGGTTTCGTAGCAGTAGCGCTGCTTGCCCTTGAGCTTGGTGGTCTCGTCGGGGATGCCGCACATGTCGCGCGCGGCCTGGTCCATCTGCATCGCCATCATCGCCTTCCCCGCTTCGTCGGGTTCGCCTGGTTTGATCTTCTTCCCGTGGTAGAGGTCCGGGGCCAGCGCCACGAAACCCGCTGCGGCGAAGCGGTCGCAGACGTCCTCGATGTGATCGACGAGACCCCACCACTCCTGGATCACGATCACTCCCGGCCCACCGCCGCTCTCCGGAGTAGCCAGATAGCCTCCTGCGGTCGCCCCGTTGCTCGCGAATTCGATCATTTCACAATAATTAATTTAATAAATATTTCACGGTATTACAATCCTAGAACTCCTCCAGAGGTCTCTGTCACACCAGTCTACTTTGCTTCAATTCCTTCAGAAAATCATGGTCAACGAGGACCTTCCAGCAAGTGGTGTGATCGAAGCCGTCTTGGCCCTCACATGTGGACCGTCCGTCTCCTTTTTCGATAAGGACCTCGCTCCACCCGAGAGTAGATCTCTCCTGTTATGCCTCACTGTCACCCTCAACGGAGTCAAGATTGACTCCACCCTCATTGACACGGGAGCATCGACCAATGTTTGTCCCATGAAAACAATTCGAAAGATTAGTCTAAAGGAACAAGACCCGGAGGAAGTTTGCACTACCATTTCAGCTTATAATAACTCCAAGAGGTGTGCTAAGGGGAAGGTGACCCTGCAGCTCGGTCTAGGGCTAGTGGTCATGTCCTCAGATTTCTTTGTCCTTGAGGTTGACCCTGCATACAAGGCCATCCTGGGACGGCCTTGGATACAACAAACCCTCAGGATCCCATCTACCACCCACCAGTGCTTTAAGTTCCCTTACAATGGCAGGGTAATCAAAATCAAGAGCCTCCCTCTAGTCAAAACTCTCAATGCCATCACCTCTAAGCAGATTCCCTTCATGAACATCCCTGATAAGGGCAAAAAGCTAGTTCTGTAAAGGACAGGAGCCATAGGGCCCTCCGCCCTGTGCCCATCCAATTCTCCCACTCTTCCCCGGCAAATCACTCACTCTAATATCCCGTTCGACAAAGGATGGGAGATCATGGCCAGGATGGGCTTCACCATGGGTAGAGGCTTGGGTCAGTAGGAATAAGGTCCCACTCGCAGAGCAAGACTCAAAGTCTCCAAGGGTCATGCAAGTTTAGGTTACTCCGCTGAGGAAGCAGCTAAGACAACTCAGGCTAGGGGCCTAATCTTTGGTCACTTTGTCCAAGGTTCGATACAACTAGGAACTCAGGAAGAGCCGAGAGAGAATCTTGACAACCTCCAAGAAGAGGTTCCTCACAATCCCCCACTCGAGGAAGATTTTGTTCTCTACCCTTTGTTCAATCTCGATAAACCCCCTGATGGTGCCTCTTCAGTAGGCACCTTCCTTGCGGCCTGTGGCGCCGGTTTGCCCTCTCGGGCTGCCTTACGAGCGATCATATAATCGGCCACATCCTTGCTTTTGCCACACCACAGGCGCAGGAGGTGCTCTGGGTCGACGTCAAGAATGGGCACGGGCTGCTGGCTCAAGAATCCCCTCTCCGCCCCGTCCCAGCAGTCGATCTTGTGAGACTGATAAAAGGCTGTGCAGGCGTTCCACCACTTCACATACTCAGGTGTCACCCGAGGGACGCGACCGGGAGCTGGTACTCTGAAGGTAGCAGTGTCTGCCCAGTGGAAGAAGTCCCACCAGACTCTGGTGTTCTCTACAACTAAGCTTCCCCGAAGAGCCCGCGTCGCCAAGCTGAACTGGGCACTGTATACAGGAATGTACTAGTCGTAGCCAAAGTTTCAGCCAAAATGGAAGGGGTAATACGGCTCCAGCAGTAACGTCTCCCCTTTCTTGAATACCAGCACGCTGGGACGGATGGACAGTGCCCAGTCCATCAATTCAGGTTCCAGCAGCGGGCGAACCACGTTCGCCTGGCTAATCGAGTGGACATACTTCTCCACCTGGTCGTTTTTACACTCTCTCCTACTGTTCACCAGAGGGCTAAAGTGCGCAGCCAGTGCCCAGAAATGAATGGTCCCGGTAGCATCTTGGGGGACTATGGTCAATTGGCCCCGGATATCGTACAACCGCAGAGAAGTAGGCCCCGGCTCAGCACTAGCAAATTCAAGCATCCGCGGCACGAGCCCCCAGTCTTGAATGGCACGTGGGGTAAACTCCGGGAACAGAGAACAAACCCACGCATTTAAGAAATGCAGCGGGCACACATACTAGGCCTACTACGGGAACTGATGAGCGCTGACATCCCCCAAAACCTTGTATATTAGGCAGAGGGTACCTAGACAGAGAGACAGCTTAATCCCCCATGCCATCTGGCACGCCGGGTAAATTCCATCTGGCCGGATCACCGTCTCATCCCCATACGGTATCGCAAACGAACATAGCCAGTAAGTCAAATATGTCGCACAGTGCGTCAGTGGGTCGACCGCCATCGGGTTGGGCCCGCTCTATCGCCCCTTAGAGGGGATCTTCGCATCCGTCTTGGGCTTTGCATGTTTCGGTTGGATCCCCTAGGAATGGTCATGCAACGATATTTTTTTTTCTTTTATGAAAAACTAATGTAAATACCTAGACATTCTAGACTCAAGACCCTTAGACGTAAGACAAGACTAATGCAAGGACTACCCTAAACTCAACTGGTGCTCTGATACCAATTTGATGCGGGACGGACACACGACCTGGGACTCTAGCTCGCGGGTGTCCCTAGCGAGGGATGCGTGGGACCGTGCGCGGTTGAGAAACTGGCAATGAGTCGGGTAGTCGGCTCTTCTGTGCTTGGATCGAGTCACGAGATGGGTCTCGCTCTCTCTCTCTCGCAGTGGTGATAATATATGATATCGAGATAATAATCCTATCACATGCTCTCTAGCAGCGGCATACGAAAATATACGAAATAAAACAAATGCCAAGAGAGGAGTGGACACGATACCTCTACGTTCCGGGCGTGGGGAAGACAATCCCGGCCAAGTGTGGTAACTCCCGGTAACAAAATATTACAATAATTACAGAAGTTAATTTTGTTGCCCCCTCCACGCATGGAGGTAAAGGGGTACACAAGTGGGCCCGGAAGGGCCGATCTTGGGTTGACGGGTAGCACTTTGATCACCCTGTCGGTGCGGTTCGGAAGGCGAAAGCTATTGGTTGTGGGGCCCATGTGCTGGTCAGCGGGTCTGAGTGAGCCCGGAGTGGTACCGCTATGACGGTGGCTCCTGGAGAGGCGCTCCCTGGGATGGTAGCATGCTAGTTCACCTCGTGGAAGGCGAGGCAGTGGCCAGGCGGTCGTTGCGGCTTGTTGTCTACAGATCTACAGATCTGTTTTGCAGTGCGTGACCCGCCGAAAATACTTGCTGCGACCAACTACGATGTCGGATCGGCACAAAACTAGCGCTGTTGGAAAGCTCTCTCAGAGATCTTCGACCAAGAATCGAAGCAGGAAATTTGAGAGCACTATATTTTTCGTGGAGGATTTTACAAGGGATGGACTGACAGACTCAGAAAACTCAGGACAGATCAGAGTTTTCCTGATAACATGCATTGACCGACACTCAAACCTTAGATCTGGAAGTTGATCTCTTCACAAAAGTTGTAGAGTGATGAGTAAGAAAGACGATGGTTTCTACCACAACACCATTGGCCTCGAGCCAATCCATTCCCAAAATCACATCAAAGTCTCTAAGCTACAGAGCATAAAGCCTAGCTAACAAATTCTTCCCCTTAATCCACGCTGGCACCTTCTCAAGGCAATATGGGGTAAACATGAAATCACTAGTGGGCAACTCTACTGCCAAATCATAAGACATCTCGGTAGCGGATTCTTCGGCACCATGAACGAAATCTTTGGATATAAAAGAATGCGAAGCACTAGAATCAAACAAAGCTCAAGTTGTACAACCCAAAATCATGGCTGTACCTTCCACAAACTATGATGCCTCTGCCTCAGATTGGGTCATGTGCATCACTCTACCTCAGGACCTCTACCTCCCTACATTGGCCAACAGTGGCTGTGGTGGAAACTGACCTTGCTGCTGAGGTCGCTGTTGCTTTGGAGGTGGTGCCTACTAGGGCTACAATTGTTGCTGTTGGAACTGGTGTAACTGGAGCGACCTCTAAGGATGGTCACGTGTCATGTGCCCCACCTGGTCACACCTGAAGCAGGTCATGGGCACATAGCACAGTCTACATGGGTGAAAGTTGCCACACCAGGGACACGCCCCCTGCTGACCACCGACTGAACCCTGGCATTCGAGTGGTGAAGGATGCTGCACACTACCCACTGATGCCTGTCTCTGCTCCCTACGCTCCTAGCCCCTCCTACCAAGGCCGGCCCTCCTAAACATCTTGTTGAGCCTCGATCCAAAAGTTGTACAACTGACGGTCGATGATGGTGATGGGGATGCTCCTGTGCACCCTGAGGAGTGCTGGAAGGCACTCTGCTGCTACACAAATGACTATTGACCACGGCCCGACTACGACTACCCAACGTCGATCTGCTACCGAGTCCTCTATAAATCCTCTAAATCTGCTACTGCTTGATATGCTGCCTCCAAGTCGATCACATGGGTCCCGATCACGACATGCCTGGTGTGACGACCCAGATCCCGGACACCGGATATACCCGATCGGACTACCGAGTAGACCCGATACCACTTGGAACGTGTGAAGCCTCCCAAGAGCTGTAAAGCTCCAAAGGGAAAAAGGATTGTCGTGTAGTACATTGAAGCCCTAGATATAACTCGTGAACCTCCACTAGTTGTAGCATGATGACTCGTGTTGATGTGTCGGCCCACCTGGGAGTGGTGGCGAGGTAGTTCCTGATATACGATTTATAAGCTAGTTTTCGTGGGCTCCCTTGCTTTGCAGTCGCGTCCGCTGGGGGAGAAAACTAGCTAGAGGCCTGGCTCAGGAAAATGAGCCAGTGTGTGCACACATGGTCAGGGGCTTGGACTGAAGCTGACGGGCATTACCCTATCTAGTTACTTGTGATGGTAGTACTACTCTGGTTCTGACAATGTCTTGGTCTCCATCGTGCTTTTTGGACGACAGGTAGAGGAGCCACTTGTAGGCATAGCATAAGACGTCAGGGGACGCGGCTGGCTGTTCTTCTAGTGAGGGGTACTCTAGTCACGTGACACATGACTTCCGCGTGACTCTCGTGTTTCTCGAGTGTCGTGACCTTTCCAGGTTAGCCTTCTCGTGGCTTTGCCCGAGGTCAGTGTTATGTTGTGTGCATGACATTTTAGTCATGTTGGGTCTATCTAGATCTCTTCTAGGCTTTTTTTCTATCTTGTTGGTGTCTTTCAACGTCAACGGATCGGTAACTTCTGACTTCGCCAGTTCAGAGTTTACCGTTCTGTTGTTGTTAGGAGTAGCTTGGGAGTGGAGGTTAGTTCGGTAGAGTAGCTTGGGAGTCAAGGTTAGTTCGGTAGAGTAGCTTGGGAGCTGAGGTTAGTTCGGTAGCTGCGCTCATTCGGTACAGCTTTTCCCTTTTCTTTTAGCTTCCCTATCCCTTGCCTGTTCCCTACTCCTGCTTCCTCTTCTTTGTAACTTTGTAGTGTAGTTTTCTTGCTTTGCTTCACCTGTTGTTTTCTGTTTCGTGTTACTACGTGTTTTTTGGTGGGAATCTGCGTGACCCCTACTGAGCTAGTGACACGAGACTCACCCCTGCTTTTCAGGTGGGTGGCATCGTTCACCTTCCTCCTGGTGTGACGTGTCCGTAGCTGCCGGCTGTACCTGCATCGGGCTTCCCCCTACCTCAGTGTATGTTTTTCTTTTCTATCAACTGTACTTGGACTACACTGCTCGTCTTTCCTTTGGACTAGATTCTGGTATAATTGTTAAATTGAAACTTTTATTTGGAATGCCTCCTGAGAAACAGCAGCAGCAATTAGATCGGCCTGAATTCAATTTCCTCAATTTTCATATAATCTTCCATGCTAGTACAAATTAGCCGTAAAATCATGAAATTGTCTCCATGAGCATTGTCTTTTTATTTTAATGGCATGTTTAGTTATGGAATGCTGTTATGGCTTGGTAGGATAGCTTGAAAACCAGTTTCCCCGCGATTTCCCGTCGATTTCGGTCGATCGGGAGGGGGTTTTGATTCTGAACTCCGGAGTCTCGAAACCCAGGTGACATAACGTGCCTGCCCCAGTGCGTTATAGTCATTTGACGCGCCTATAGAGGTGCGTTATATCCCCTTGTGGCAGACTCCTCTAGGTCCGTTATTGTCCGTTAACGCCCCAATATGGGTGCGTTATGTTAGGCATGAACATGTGAGTTTTCTATGCATTTTCGAGTTCGGGTGACTTTAGCGCCCCTGGTCCGGTGCGTTATAGGCCCTGCCTGTTGTGTTGAAGGTCTGTATCCTTTAACGCCCCTGTCCCTATGCGTTAAATCCCATGTTTAACTGTGGATTCTGATCGTTCTGATGGGCATAACGGTCCATGGGAGGTGCGTTATGTTGACTATAACGCCCCGCCCTTGGTGCGTAATAGCCCTTGCCTATTATGTGGTATGTTTGTTGACTTTAACGCCCCTGCTCCCGTGCATTATAGTCCTATAGTGCGCCTGCCATGGTGCGTTATAGTCTCATTTAACTGTGGATTTGTATGAGTTCCGTCAAGCATAACGGTCCCATCTTGGTCCGTTATGGTATGTAACGGAGTGGTCTTGGTCTGTCATATACCTGAAGATTTTAAAAGCATGTGTATGTAATTTCTAGTGTAATTTATGTTCCATATACATCATGTTTAAAATATTTTGTACACTTTTGCATTATTTTACATCTCAAGAGAGCACATTTCTCTTTCCTTGTGATGGAACCACTAGTCGTAGCCCGACGACGTCCGTGTCGGCCTACCTAGGAGAGGTGGCGAGGTGTTCCCGATGTGCGGTTTGTAAGCTAGTTTCCGTGGGCCCTCTCGCATAGTCAGTAGCGTCCTACTGGGAGGGAAAACTAGCTAGAGGCCTAACCCTCCGGTGGTCCGTCATCTCGAACCACTCAAAATATCGGTCCATGCTGGCCTCCCAATCAAGATAGATCTTAGGTTCCAAAGATTTGGACCCATCAAATGTGGGAGGGTCCGCACGAACGATCTTGAGGATCCGCTCGTCCTTATCATCCCTTTGTGGTCGGTGGCCATTTCCCTCGTACTCGTTGTCGGACTCGTTGTCCTCAAAATGGAGGGCACGTGGCCCTTGCCCCTCAGCCCTAGGTGGTGCGAGCTGGGCAGCAGGCGCGGGTTGGGTAGCAGGCGCCTGAGGGACTGGAAGAATGTCGGGTAGGTCCCGGTGAGGGGTTCTCTCAACACTCTCTATCCTTCCAACTAGACCTTGGACGGATCAGTCGAAAGCCTTGGCGTGGTCCTCCATGGCCTTGAATCAGCTCTCCATATGCTCGGTATGCTCCCTAAGAGTTTGTTGGGACCTATCCATGCACTCCATGAGTTGGAGCATCAAGTCCTCTAGAGAGCGGCCTCCCGTGCTGGCACCTCGGGGTTCACCCATAGTGTTGGGGCGATGGTACTGGGCACCTCCACGAGTGGTCATACAAGGGGTCTAAAGGGAGCTAAGGGGTGACCCTCTAGACCTATATGGATGGACCAATGTAATTTTAAAATACTTTTTTTAAATGGCTACCCTAGACTCAAACCGGCTCTGATACCATTTTGATGCGGGACGACTACGAGACTCGACACGGACGGGTTGTGACCTTGGACTCTAAAGATTGATGCGGCTAGCAAGACAACGCGACCAGCAACGACACTGCAACATGGCACCAAACGAGCTCCAGAAGAGGCGATATGCCTCAAACAAGGAGCACTAACTCACAGTCGTCCCCATCGAGGGAAGCGCGACGATCTGCACTGTTGAGTAACTGGCATTGAGTCTTGGGTGATCGGCTCACTCTCGCGCTCGGAATGAGTCGCGGGACGGGTCTTGCACTCACAACTCACAGAGGTGATGTATCGCGAGCTAGCTAAGAAAGTAACCTACTCACAAGCAGCAGCATCAAGAGTGTATACTAACTAAGCAAAGCGACAAAAAGGGGGAGGCGAGTGTACCTCCACGCTCGGGGCGTGGGGAATTTATTATGTGTGAGAAAAAGTGAGTATCCATCACACTCTTCACCTGACGGTCACCTGACAATTCAAATACCAAAGAGGACCTTACATGTAACTGCTTGGGCAATGGCCCCCGATAAGAACGTTAGGCGGTGACAACATCGCGACACATTTCCGTTCGTCGAAAAAAATAATGAAATTTAACGTAAGTAGAAAAAGGGAAGAAAATTATTGGTCCGGTGCTTACCCCACGGTCCCACACTGCGTCTGTCTTCTCTCTCCTCCCTATAAAGGAAATGCCACTCTCCTTCTTCTCCCCCACAATCCACTGAGTCACAGACACACTGCAAGGAGAGAGAAGAGGGGAGCGGGTAGCGAGAGGAAGAAACCAGAGGGGGAACAGCGATGGCGGAGGCGAAGGAGGAGGATGTGAGGTTGGGGGCGAACAAGTTCCCGGAGAGGCAGCCGATCGGGACGGCGGCGCAGGGGGACAAGGACTACGTGGAGCCGCCGCCGGCGCCGCTGTTCGAGCCCGGGGAGCTGAAGTCGTGGTCCTTCTACCGGGCGGGGATCGCCGAGTTCATGGCCACCTTCCTCTTTCTGTACATCACCATCCTCACCGTCATGGGGGTGAAGAGGGCGCCGTCCATGTGCGCCAGCGTCGGCGTCCAGGGCATTGCCTGGGCCTTTGGGGGCATGATCTTTGCCCTCGTCTACTGCACCGCCGGCATCTCCGGTACGCCACTTAAACCCTCTTCTTCTTCTGCTGCTGCTGCTGCTGCTGCAGTGTGACGGACGAGTTGGCTTGTCCCTTCTCCCTTGTCGACTTTTCCGTCACGTTTATCTTGTAATCTAATAATCTAATATCTTGCGATTTACTTGCCTTGAGCTCTTTGTTGCAATAACATGGCTAACACTCTAAATATCTTGCGATTTGTGTTAATCCTTTTATAATCTTCATGTGTTGGTTGAGAAAATTGTGTTTTGTTGCTTCATTTGGGGGTTCGGTCTTTGTTTTATTGTGGAATTTACCCTTTGTTTCACGGGTTCTTCTACTTTCTCGGGGATTTCTTTTCCTTCTTTTTTTTTTCAGTATGAGAAGAGTAGTTGCATGCCTGTCTGCATGTTTGTAAGGTTTATAATACATGTAGTAAATACATGTATTTTACACACATACATACTAAATATAATCATGTTAATAGTTGTCCATGCTTTTGACGATCCTCGTCAAACCCCTCCACTTGGAAGAGGTTCGACCTCGAACCTAAGACCATTGCTCAGAGAAGTAGCGGCATCGGTGGAGACGTACGATGAAGATGGACGGCAAAAAAGGACGGATCTGGAGCTTCGAATAGGGTCTCGCACCCATCCTCATCTCAAGGACGATGCATCCGAAATTTCAAACTCTTTCAATCTTCATCATATCATATCAAAATAACACACCCTAGTCCCCTTTATATAAGAGGAGGCTATAACAACCATACCCAAAAACTTTTCCTAATTGTATATATGTCCTAGCCTAATAAAACAAGACTCACCAACCCACCATTTGACTTGTGACTTTAATAAAAATAAAATACACATATGGACTCGCTAATGTGACCAATTAACATAAAACACTTAAAACACTTAAAACATGTATAATTTGATATTTGCCCATGTTACTTGATGATCCTCATCAGACTGTATTCTTTAAGATTTGAACAAATCTTGAGAGAGAAAACTTACGTAGTTATTTTTGGTATAGTGGATTGTTGTCGGTTTGTCTCGTAATTTTTTCTTTCTATGTCGTGGAGGATTTTTCACGTTAAAATATTGTGTATCTTGTATAGTTGTGCTTCTTATTTGACTTGGCTATTTTATTCGACTCGGATACTTACGGGTGGATGCCATAGACAAATATTGTGATTATACAAGAGCGTCAAAGTTATACGGATAGTTTCATTTCCGTGATGATTCTATGACTGCACATATATTTGTGCCTGGATTTCATTTTACAGTTCCCCAACAACATTGAGTTATTAGATGTTAAGGGGCATAAGTGCCACAACATCGAGCTCCCTTGAGTTGAGGCCGTTAGACGAAATTACAACAACTGCTCCAAGAAGAAAATATTCCATACGTTTCGTATGTTACAACACTTATATTTATATTCCTGGGAATTAAGTTACATCTTCTGTTAAGATGAGATTACAAAGTTTGAGAACGAGAGAGAGAGAGCCAGGATATGGAGAGTGAGAAAGACTTGTGAAGATCCCCATTTACCTCATTCCCTACCTCCCCTCTTCAACCTGCAGTTCTTAGTTCGCTAGCAGCAGAGAAGGCACGAGTTGTAGAGCCTTCCCCGGAGACTTCCGGCATCTTCAGGTGGTGTGCCATACATCGCCGGAAAGCTCATCAAGACAGCTTCGCAGCCGTGGTGGTCCTGCTGGCATCCGACATTCCTGCTGCCCGGAGGACCCGTTCTTCCCCGACTACGCAGATCAGGCCCAGCCAGTGACCTGAGGCGACTTCCTAGAGCTCCCACGGCCACATACCACGGCTTCTAGAGGCGCCGCTTGGCCGAGAGCTTTTACAACTAGTCGACGTCCATCAACAAAAAGTGGCGTCCCGTTCGGCATCCGCAGGAGCATCTTCTAAGTTTTCTCCCTCAGGTGCTCTGTTCTGTCCATTCCTGGACTGAACAGACACCTACTCACCTCTCAGACTGCCCCGGACTGCTTCGACCTCCACCGACGTCCCCACGGGTGCCGTTTCAAAGAAGACTCATCAAAGGTTCCAAAGACTCCAGCCCCGCTTGATTCCAAGTTCAGGAACGCTTGGGGCAGCCACTTCTTCCTGATGCTGAGGTACTCATGCGGACTGAACCAGAAACCTAGGGCCCTGCTTGTGGCCAGCCCCAGATCGGATCCAGCAACCAGTGAATTCTGCAAAAATCAGACTTCATCCTGATCTAGTTAATAAGGCGCTCCCACTAGTTTGATCACCGGAAAAAATCATGAGTGGCTGCAGCAGTGACAACACCGCCTGTCTGTCCTCTGTTCCAAAGAACGGACAGAACCGACGAGCTTCATCCCCTCGGTTTCTAATTCCATTCTCCCCTCCCCGCCTGGCCGGCTGATCGCCCCTCCCTGCGTGGAGGTAGTGTTTGAGTGTAAAATTAAGTCCCCCACCCCGCGATCACCCTCCTGCGTAAGGTGTAGTGGTGTAACATTTTAAATTTTAGGTCAAAGAGACACCAATGCGGCATGTGGGTGCGTACCCACACCTCCCCGCTCGCCCTCGTCTTCGACCGGGATCGGTGTCTTCACACCGATCAGGTGAGCATCCGGTTGCCCTCCTTGCTGGTTTTTACTTTGCTGGTTTAGTATCTAAACTTTTCGATGAACTACGAAGAACTGGGGGAAGTGCACGTGGTGCACGAGGGATGAGTGTAAAGGGAAAGCGTGTTGGGAGCACAACTGTAGCGCACGCAGGCGCAATAGGGAGGGGCACACGTGAGTGCCGAGTTGAAGGGGGCACGAGTGGGTGCCGAGTTAGAGTTGGGCATGAGTGGGTGCCGAATTGGAGAGGCACGTGTGGGTGCCGAGTTCGAGGGGGCACGAGTGGGTGCCGAGTTCGAGGCACTGGGACACCGAACCAGTAACTGAAACAAAGAACAAGGACTATTTGGGGTCGCACTCGTCAGCACGGGTTTGGAGCCCCCAGCCACGTGTGCACACATAGACCATGCATCCTAGGTCGAGTCCTCTAGTTGCCCCCCCCGCCCCAAACTGGGCTGTAAGACGAGGGGCCCTACGGTAACCAGCCTAAAATCGTCTCTCTCGGGTGTAGCTCTCCACCTGCTCTGCACCTAGGTGGGTTGGCACATGAGTGCCTAGGCAAGCCACAACTAGTGGGGCCACTAGCCCTAGGTTAGGTGACTAAACTCATAGTCCATAGGCCATAGACATGGCCCACATGGAAACCACTTTTCGGAGAAGCTATCGGCATGCGGGAATGACCCTCCGCACTCAGGCAGATACACAGGGACTCGATTAAGTGAATACATAAGAGCCCAGAACACAAGAGGGTCACCGGGACCCTTAAAACCCTCGCTTGCTAATCGAGGTGATTCAACACCTCTGGATATCCAAAAATATGGTCACAATCCCCACGGGGTGTCCGAGACATCCACAGGGCCAAAGGTCGACCAAAGGGTCACAATCGGGTCAACCGAGAGTTGAAACAGGTGAGGCTGGTGCAGTTCGGTCGACCAGCCCCATTGGGTTGGTCGGCCAAAGCACCCTGCATTGGTCAGTAGACCGGCACAACAGGCGGCATCGACGTAGCACGTACTACATCGACCTCACCAGCGGTAGTCAGTCGACTGACGCTCGATGGTCGGTCAACCGAAATCTGCAGAACGCCCCCCATTCGTTACAGGTCATTTCATCGACTAATGCCAAGCATTGGGTGACCTAAAATAACGATGACCCTGTCCCAACCGGCTTGATATACTTGTTCATCAAATGTCTATTGATATCATCTCTTGATTATGATTATACACATTCTCTCTATAGAGTCATTTTACGCGAACATGCATAGCTTGTTGCATTCCATGATAATTGGTAATTCACTTAAAACATGCTAGTATTTGAGATCTTGTACCTACTGAGCTCTCGCTCATATAATTTTTCTCCTCTTTTTCAAATAAGACTGATGAGGATGAACCAAACACGGATGGGGAAGAGCAAGAGTGAAGTCATAGAGCCATCCAAGTGTCTAGAGTTTCATAGTTTTGTCTATCTTTAGAGTTCTTTAGTCAATCATGTGGTTTTCTTCTTATTTGGGTCAAACTATTTCAAGAATGTAACAAGGATGGTTATGAATAAAATAAAGGATTGGGTTTATTGCTATCTTGCACGCTCTGTCTTTGTGTCGAATGCACTACGCTCTGATTGACATGATTGATATAGACTCGTCGCAACACCGCCGGGTAATCTTCCGCGCTCGGGGCGTGACACTCCCATTCAAGGGGCAGGTGCCCGTGTTACCAAATTTTTTTCACAAAGATATTCCACGAATCCTGGGCAATTTGATACCAAAATTCTGACCACCTCATATTGATATTCCTTGCTTTTCAAGGGGGTTACCTTTGAAGAAGTCGAAGCTAATTTATCGTAAAGTTCCCACACTACAAGCAAAACTCCCAAACTTCCATTGTGACTACTTACCAAAAGAGTTGCCGCTTACTTTGGATTATACGATTGTTGAAGCTTCATCAGATAAGAGCTTGTGGGTGTTAATTCCACGAATCGAGCCATCTGCCCGGGCATGTCATTGGCCGTTGAGGAGTAGGAATTCTTGTAAAGGGCCCTCCACTAATCCGTTCACCCCCTATTCCTTTCCGTCCACGCTTCTGCTAATTATCAATTTCTTTCTATGGGCTGTTGTTGACACCTGAAATATTACACAGATGTGAAATGCCAGCTAGTTAAGCTCAGCCATTACAATCTGCAACCAGGGGATGCTCCCTCGAGATACCAACGTTTGAAAGATATAGCGATGGCTAGGCCGAATGTTGTAGGGATCACTCAAGCTGAGGTACAATTCCTGAAGTAAGCTGTACCGGGTTAGGGGCACTAAAGGTGTGTCCCGGACGGGGCCATGGGGAGTGTGCCGGGCTGAGGCGTTAAAGGGGGGTGGCTGGGTGTGTCGGCCAGGGCTCATATGGAGTGTGCCGATTTAGGAGCATGTCAGGGAGGCTGAGCTGGGGTGTACCGGGTCAGGACACAGGCGGGGTGTGTCGGAGAAGGCCTGAGCTGGGGGGTGTGCCGGGGAAAGCGTCGATGGGCTGTGCCGGGCAAGGCAAGCCGAAGGCGTGTTGGGCAAGGAGGGAAGTGAGGTGTGCTGGGCAAGGCAATGGAGGCGTGCCGACGAAGGGGATGGAGGCGTGCCAGCGAAGGCCTGACCAAGTATGCTAGGGAAGGCGCAGGGTGACGCGTGCCGGCGGAGGCTCAGCTAAGGTGTGCCAGACAAGGGATGGTCCGAGGTGCACTGGGGAAGGCTAGATTAGGGTGTGTCGGCGAAGGGCAAGGGCAGGCCGTACCGGCAGAGGGTTGTGAGAGGCCCACTCCTCTTTGGCCTCTTAAGGCCTTTCTTTTCTTCTTTTTCTTGGTTTTATGCAGTCCATGAGGGTTTCCTCTTCGTGTCTCTTAATTGTTTCCTTTTCTTTCTTCTTTGTAGGATGAGTGTTCAAGTTACTTAGTCGTTGTTTAGTCCGGTTCTCTTCGTGTTATCCCCAGTTCTCTTGCCTTGGTTGAAGCATTTTGTCGTTAGTTGTTTCATTTGTTCGTTGCTTCCTTTTGTCTTTTAACATGGTGTGGTCCCATTTATTTGTTGCCCTCTCTTGCCTTTTGACATGTTATTATTTTTAACAAAATTTTGGCAGCATCTCCCCTTGATTCGAGTGTAAGGGAGAGACAGGGAACGCACCCACATGGAGTGGCGGAACCCGACAACTGGAGGTGAGCACCCGAGAGTGGCAACACCTTTGATAAAACCTCGAAAAAATCAGAAGAAATGACGGACGGGAGACCTCTCTGGGACCGGCTACGGGTGCACCAGACAAGAGGAAGGGGCTGGTGTACCGGGGAAGGGCTGGCCAAGGTGTGCCGGGTTGATGGGCACAAGGTGTGCTGGGCAAAGAGGGCACGGGTGTGCCGGGCAAAGAGGGCACGGCCTTCCATAACCCCCCACTCCACATCCATCCCTGGTTCTGGGTCGCAGGCAGCAGAGAACCCTCAGCTTGCAGAGGGTGCCACAGTGACATCTTGAGGATTCAGGAGGTTCACCATACACCGTTGGAAAGGTCATCCAAAGATCTTTCCAAGCGTACTAGTCTCGCCTCTATACGAGCTCTGAGCTACCCGTGAGAGTGATTCTTCCATGACTGCGCAAGACCACTCAGGCAGCAAACTAGAGCCCCAGAGAAAGTTTGACCACGGCTACCCCTTTGTAGATCTGGGTGTGAATCTTGGCTGAGACATTCCTCCACCAGTCCTCTCTCATCTCCAAGAAGCGGCACTCCGTTTGATATCCGGAGCAGTCATTTCTCATTTTTCTCCCTTGGGTGTGCTATTCTGTCCCCTCTTGGACTAAGAAGACACCTAGTCACTGTTTGAGACCTCGCTGCCGACCCCGACCTCTGCTGACATTGACGTGGGTCTCTGTTCGAAGAGAACTTGACTATGAATCCATCGGTACTAGCCATGCCCAAATCGGAGCTCAGGAACGCCCGTGGTGATCTCGTCTTCCTACTGCATTGGTGCTAAGACAGTCTGAAACAGCGAGCAGAGTCACTGTTCATGGGCCTGCCCTGACCAACTCCGGCCACCAGAGCTCCCACCAAATATCAGACTTCTTATTAGGTCAGTGAGGGAAGATTTGCCACTGGTCTCGTCAAAAAAGGATTTCAGGAGCAACTGCAGTAGTGACAACATTGCCCATCTATCCCCTGTTCCAAAGAGCGGGCAGAACCGACGTCGGCCATTCGTTTAGCTCCTAGTTCGTCTCTTCCCTCCCCCGCCTGGCCGGCCTACTGCTCCTCCCTGTGTGGGGATAGTTTTGGATGTAATTTCAATTAATCTCCACCTCGAGATCCCACTCCTGCGAGAGATGTAGTGTTGTACTTCTCTGATTTTCAGGTTAGAGCTACACCGGCACAGAGTGCAGACGCGTACCCACGCTTTCCTGCTCGCCTCGTCTCCGTCCGGGATCGGTGTATTCATGCCGATCAGGTGAGCTACTGAACACTTCTCTTTGCTGGTTTCCTTTGCTTAATTAGTATTGCATCTTACCCCCCCCCCCCCCCCCCCCCCCCCCCCCCCCCCCCCCCCCCCCCCCCCCCCCCCCCCCCCCCCCCCCCCCCCAAACTTAGTATACCAATATTGAATAAAATGTAATAATATTACTTAACTAAATGAAGCGAGTTGGTCTACACGTTTGCTTTCAAGTGGTTGGTCTAAAATAGAACATCAATAGCATTTCTCTTCGGGGAGGGTAAAATTGATATGACCTATTAATGTCAGATCGCATTGGCCCGAGATCTGTCACGTGTATTATGGGGCCCCGATAGTCATGGCCCGTGACAGGTGGCCCAGTATGGTCAATCATCAGATTCGTCAGTCCACAAAGGACATCGATCCGGGCATATTAGATGCCGGATAACTCTCCTAAGATCGAACGTTACTCCCGTCATCATCAGCCACGACTCCAGTAAAGGCGAGCACATCCTGCGGGTGCTGTAAGGCTCGCCTAAAGATCACCCAACCCCAGAGGAACGGACGTCCAACGAAAAACTCCCCATGATCGCGGGAAAACGTTACCTCACGACTCAGGCCCTTCCATACTAAGGGATGGGTCTCCACCGTCAGGACAATCCCTATAAAAAGACCTCTTGCTAGATGGAAAGGGACAGATGCGAAGAGAAGAACAACTAAGGATACACAACGAATACTCCACGAGATGGATTTAGCGAGTCTGGCCACTCCACTTCCTATTGCTGCTTGAAGGCCCCAGGCCTACCTCCGAGCATTCCTCCGACTTGGCGGGCGTCTTCCGAGCACTCGCCATACGTGGCGAGTACTCTTCTGGAGACCCAAACTCCACCCCAATCTCGAAACACTGACTCCCATCTCTCTTCTTTCTCCGATTCCTCTTGATTCTCACTCCGTGAGGTTCTAACTTAAGTATCGGAGGGTTGTCCCCTGAGATAACGCCTAGAGCTCCTTCTGACGTCGTTTCTCTGATGTTTGCAGACTTTCACGGGTGGCTAGATGATCATCTCCAACAATATTAAAAGTGTGGTACGAGATTCATGAGATCGTTTTCTCGTCTCTACACTCTTAAATCTCTAATTTAATTTTTAAAATATTGACATGAAATTAGTTAAGAGACCAGAGAATGAGAGAAATTTATCCACTCCTTGGTTTTCCTCCTCTGATCCTTTTCTTGATATCTTTTGTCCCTCCATCTATCCCCTTGCTCTTCCTCCCCCTCCATCAAATTCTTCTTGCTGCATATTATCCACTGATCTTGACCAAAAAAAATGCCAAATTTGAAACTGAGATTTCAGTGGAAGATTATGCTATGCTCTGCCCATCTTCCCTTTAGAGGCAAGAGGTCCCTCCTTTTCTAGTAGATTTCCTATCTTCTAGGCTAGATGTAGAGTGTGCAGAGTCCCCTAGGCTAGTAGAGTTAGTCAGGATAGAGTCTAGTTCTAGTGTTTCTAGCCCGTCCACACCTGTGACACACCCAATGATGTGTCATTCTAAATCTATTCCAGATAGGTTCCTCCAGGGCCTTGCCCAGTGTTGTCCCACCCTCCTAAGATGCCCTGACTTCATAGCAACAACCATCGTTCTAGAGGATAATGAGGAGTTAGATGGGGTATGGAGTAACGACGGATTGGGCGTTTATGAAATCATAGATGAGAAGGACCTAATCAGTGATGAGGATAGCAACGTGGACGACACTGCTAATTTGTACGCGCAAGGTTTGACGAGCCGTCGTCAACAGTGGATGAACCCACGAAAGAAATCAATCTTGGCATAGAAGAGGACCCCAGGCATGTAATTATCTCCGCTAATCTCCCTTCTCAGGTTGAAGAGGAGTTAGTCATGGTTCTAAGGGAGTATAGCGATTCGTTTGCCTGGTCCTATGAGGACATGTTGGGAGTTGACCCCGCTCTGGTGGAACATAAACTTGTACTCAAACCAGGGGCAACCCCCGTTAAGCAAAATTCAAGAAGATTCCATCCCCACATGGCCTTGAGGATTAAGGAAGAAGTGGATAAATTACACAAGACCAGATTTATTCGTGTTGTGTTATATCCTCAATGGGTGGCCAGCATAGTCTCTGTCATAAAAAAGGATGGAAAAGTCTGATTTTGTATTGATTTCAGGGACTTGAATAAAGCATGTTTGAAAGATGATTTTCTACTTCCTCACATCGACGTGTTGGTGGATAACACGGCTGGGTACGTAGCCCTCTCATTTATGGATGGTTGTTCTGGGTATAACCAGATCCGTCATTTTTATTTTAAAAAAATCTGATACATCACTCTGAGATGTAATTCCCGGGGGCGTTGCAACGAGTGTTACTTAAAAAACCATTGCCCACGAGATCCATGGAACTGATGTTTTCCGAATCCAGATAATGTGAAGGCAAGCTGAGCCATGGCCAATCAATCAGCTGGAAGTGCAAAGCCAATGTGTGGTGGTGCTGCTGCCGCCGATTCGGCCGACACGCACGGCTGACTTGTTCTCGTCTGGCAAGCGGCGTCCGGGCGGGGTTTCAAAGCCCTGCCTGGCGCGGTCATGGCGTGTGCCAGCCATGCATGCATGATACCTTTACAGACGTGATGATAGTCTTCGTTTGGGTAGAATGGTTGGTAGCAGATTAATGGTTTTGTTTAACTGGCGATCCATGGAGTTGCCCAACTGCTTAGTCGCCTCCATCCATCACTTAAGACGACTCCACCTGCAAGATGGTACCCGAATGCCTTAAACTCTTTGCACGACGTCCAGACGATAAGTCAAGAGAGTGGGAGTAAATCAAGAAGAGGACTTCTTCTTCGTTCCACCATCCAAACTGCCAGTGCATGCCAGCAGCCCCTTCCACGTACGGCCCCAACCGCAACGTGCCCTTCCTTAATTAAATGGGAACAGACTCGGCCAATATATTCTGCACGCAGCACACCGAGACCAGTCAGAGCGACCTTTCCGGCCTCGCCACTGTGCTTTGGAGAAGCTGAAGGGAGACTTCTGAAGAGGGTTACCGGACTTGGCGACTCTGACTCTGACTGACTTTGATTCTAACTTGGGGCGATACGGGCATGTTTTGACATGAAATGGCTTGTGCCAATTCGGATTGAATCCAAAGATAGCTCAGATTTCGCGGTTGTCTGGACCCGTTACATGGTCTGGAGATTGGGAAGAAAAGGAAATCGATTGCATCTTAGCTGAGCTATGGCTACCGGGCTATAAGATCATCAGTCGAGTTAAAGCGGTGATGATTCGAGATCGAGTTAAGACTCTTAAGTCCACTTTGATAATAGGTTAGGATAACTCATATGAGATGGGTTAGGATGACTTATTCCTTGACTTTTCTCTTTTTTATTTTGATAATTTATTCTTACCCGTGGAATGACAGACCTTGCACAGACTTCAAATACACAGACTTCGAATGCACAAAGCAAAGGATAAAAAATTTCACTGAGTTTAAAACTTGCACAGACTTCAGATGTTGAAGAGCAAAATGTGCATGGACTTGTCTAGCCTAAGTGCAAGTGTACACAGACAAGCAGCAAGGCATGCACGGACTAAACGTGCGGTTGACACATGAGATTGCACGGACCTATAAGACTCTGAACAAAGATATGCATGGGCCTAGCCACTCAAAGGTTGAGATGTGCACAGACTCAGAATTTGATAAATGTATGGACCTAGCCTCTGAAAGGTGGAGATATGCACGGACTCTGATTTGAGAAGTGCACAGACTTGGGTATACCTTCTTCGAGCAAAATGCATGGACCTTATTTGAGCATAGATCTTATATGCTGACCAGTCAAGAATGTGCACACACCCATAAGAGTTAAGTAAAAGCTGCATGGATGTTATATGCACAAAGGAAGCAAGGCACATACCTTCTTTATGCAGGATGGCCTATATTCACAGACCCTCATTTGTGCACAGACCTTAGAACCTGTATGAGCATGATATGCATGTGAAATGGTGATATGCATGGACTTTGTTGTATAGTCTAACAGAACATGCACCGGTCATATGCAGATGAGCTGAGTCAAACGTGCACGGACTTTATCAATGAACAAATCAGAATGTGCACCGACTTCTATATGATCCACACAACATGTTCAATGAAATGACTTGCACACAGGATTTATGCAGTTTAATGACGCCATGTTCACAGAGATGACTTTATGGAAATGCATTGACTTTATGTGCAGAATGTTGACTTTCTATTGACTGTATGCATGCATGAGATTGACTTTTATGCAATGAACAAGACCATGATCAACAGGACAACATGAAGCAAACACATAGTGCATCAAACACACATTGAGTCATAGTGTATCATGGAGCAAACACATATTGAACCATAGTGTTTGCTATCATCAAAACACAGGGACACAACAGGTAACTAATGTGCATATTTAGTTGCTTAAATTGTGATTTGGGGTAAGTCTAGCTTGATTCTTCCACTCATGTATTGCTCTTGATTGCCTCATGTTAATTGGTCATCCCC